>JBBBDQ010000192.1:605000-1050000 GCA_037127315.1 Ascarosepion bandense
TATATATGTATATGTTTGTATATATATATATATATGTATATATGTTTGTATATATATATATATGTATGTATATGTTTGTATATATATATATGTATGTATATGTTTGTATATATATATATATATATATGTTTGTATATATATATATATATATTTATATATATGTATATGTTTATATATATATATATATATATGTATATGTTTGTATATATATATATATATATATATGTATATTTGTATATATATATATATATATATATATATATGTATATGTTTGTATATATATATGTATATATTACATTAAAAATAACTACATCCCCAAATATGTTAATAAGAGTTCCAACCACCCAGCCCATATACTTAAGAGCATTCCTAATGGAATATCATATAGATTGTCGACTAACTCATCTAATAGTGAAATTTTTGAAAAGTATAAGAAGATTTACCAGTCTGCACTAATAAAAAGTGGACATCCACAGGCCCTCAAATTTTTAAACCAAAATAACATTAAAAGCTAAAATAACAATAGATCCAGGAACATAATATGGTTTAACCCCCCTTTAACAAGGAAGTTAAATCTAAATTAGGTAAAATGTTTTTCAACCTTATAGATAAACATTTTAGCCATGACAGCCAACTTAAAAAAATATTTAATAGAAACACAATTAAACTCAGTTACTCTTGTTTGCCGAATATTGGCAAAATAATTAATAATAGTAATAAAAGAAAACTGAAAAATAGTACTACTATTGCAAACACTACCAACACTACTAACAATAATTGTAATTGTAGAATAAAAACTGAGTGCCCTATTAGAGGTAATTGTAACCAAGTTAATGTAGTCTATAGGGTTAAAGTTTATAAAAATGAGAATGATAAACACCCTAAAACGTACATAGGGGCTACACATGATTCGTTTAAAATTAGGTTTTATAACCATAAGACCTCATTTAAAAATGAGAAGTACAGACACAGTACGACCTTATCTAATTATGTATGGGACATAAAAACTAAAACTAAAATAGACCCCATATTAAAATGGGAAATAATAAAAAAAATGTCCCGATTACAACAAAGGCAGTAAATTCTGTAATTTATGTGGTGAGGAGAAATTAGCGATAGCTATGTTCAAACCTGCCCATAATTTACTTAATGCTAAAACAGAAATCCTAAACAAATGTAAATTCCATAAGATTAAATTCCTTGCTTAGTGTGTTAGCGTAGATTTTTTTTTTTTTCTCTCCTTAACCCCCCCTTGGTTTGTGGTCTGGTTAGTTAGTCCTTGTCTTGGTGGTTGTCTATTTATTTGGTTAACCTTTGGTTTTGCCTTTGCCCTGACGAGCCGTAGTGTGAAACCGCGGTAGGTTTTGGCTATCTTGAGATTCTTTGTGTGTGTGTATATATATATATATATATATATATATATGTACCTCGACACAAAACCTAGCTAAGACCACTCGCAGACGCTTATAGTCCAACCATGTAAATTTTCAAGAATATTGTTTCAGCCGTTTTGGAGTCTATAGGTAACGAGGACACAGACACACACACAAAGTTCCATTCATAAATCAGTTTAGATTTAGATAGGATATTTGTCTGTTATAAACATATGGAAAATTTTTTTATTTTATTCTCCAGAATTCACTCAAGATGTTACAGATGTCCAAATGACCAAAGTTGCTCCTGTGATTTTACCAGAAATGTATAAAATATTCATGAAAGCTGATGTAAGTATTAAAAATGCTCATTCTGTTTTCTATGAAAATGACAGTTTAAGTGTTGAAATTAATGCGCATTTTATTGAGCACTAATCTAATTCATCAATTTTATAAAAACTATCAATATTTTAACTAAAAATTTTGTTTCTATACACATGCTTGATAATGATTACTTCTATAAATGTCAAAATTAGAAATGTTTAGGATAAAATTCATCATTGCTCACAATCCATCCGCAGCTTTTCTAAGGAGTTTTTCATTGTTTTCATTTTTGAGATGGGAGATTGTCTGTATACTCGAACTTATACAAACTTGTTCTCATCTCGATCTTTGTTGATTTTGTAGACACCTCTTAACAATCTTTGCGCATCTTTTGATTGATACATGTATTTTTTTTATTTTTTTTACAACATTTTTTTTAATCTATGATTTGACGAATTTGCTATATAAGAAATATAAGGGTGACGTATTAAAACCATTTTTGAGCATTTGAATAATTCTGTATCAATTGGACAAACTGATTCACTTAATGATTTTTATGTATAAGGGTGATAAAGTTAAGTGGTATATATATATATATATGTGTGTGTACATATATGTATATAAAGTTAAGTGGTATATATATTTATGTGTGTACATAAGTTTAGCTTTTATCAGCTAATGTTTTTCCAAATTAGGTATACAGTATTCGTACAAGAACTCGTGCAGTCAACATATTTAATACTTGTGTTGCTATGATAGCAACCATGATTGAAACACATAAGGTAAGGGTTTTTTTTTAAGTTTCCTTATTGACTTTCATCTGCATTGATATTTTTTTTGTATCTTTACTTTCATATTTTTTAAAGCCTTATTAACTGATTGTAATGAAATAATGAACTTATGCCTTCCTGATTCAGTATTTGACAAAACTAGTGGTAATCAGTTGGATTTTAGATGAATTTCTGCAAGTAATAGCTCAAAGTAAGAGAGTTGTTAGAAATAAAACCTGAATAAACTTGGACTAATATTTTTTGGGGTGGGTGGAATTCACAGGAACAAAAGTATAAGTTTGTTAATTTTGTTGTTTTTAACAGTTTGCTTCCAATTTAACCATAGTTAAGATTGAATAATTTTAAAATTGTTGACATAGGAAACTAATATTTGTCATGCAAGCCAGGACTTGAAATAAAAAAGGAACAAATACTTAAAGAAAAAAATTAGTAGATGCTAAAATTTTCAATTAAACCTCTGAAATATGACCTAAACTTCATAATTAGGAAATATATGATCATTTAAAAAATATAGTCTTTACATTATTTGGACTATTGTTCTCATCTTTGTTGCCATTTGTACAACGTTTCAGCTGTTGTACTCTTCAACTTTCTTCAGGTGCTAGTAACTTCGAACCAAACCCTTTATTACAATCACTGGGGTATATCATCCTCAATCCCTGCATAACGCATCAGTTGGAGTTATCTCCCTCTAATCCTGCAAGTTATTTGTTCACCACTGCTGTAGCCTAGTATTGAATTCACAAGTCTAAGAGTCAAGTCAGGAACTAACCAACGTCTATATCCACTGGGCCATGTGTCCTTAAGAACAAGAACAACTGAATTTTTGGGACTTATAAACCTAATGTCCAGTAACCCAGATGTTAATAGTTTTCTCTAGTATTTTTTTTACTAGAGCTCATATTGTAATTTTTGATCCTAATGATTTTCTCCGTATTACTGGTTCCCATATTGTGTTCATCTCTATGCTTGGTTGGCTTATACTAGATAAAACTAAAAAAATACCAGAGAAAACCATTAGCATCAAAGATTGCAATATGAACTCTGGTAAAAAAGTTTTACTGGTTTATTAGTCCCAAAAATTCAGTCCTTCTTGTCCTTATGGACACATGGCCTAGTGGATATGGATGTATATTAGTTCCTGACTTGACTCTTAAAATTGTGAGTTTAATACCAGGCTACAGCAGTGGTGAACAAGTAACTTGCAGGGTTAGGGGGAGATAACTCATAGTTTCCAATTGAGGCTTTACGCAAAGAATAAGGATGATATACCCCAGTGATCATAATAAAGGGTTCAGTTTTCCTAGCACCTGAAGAAGGCCAGAGTGTACAACAGCCAAAATGATGAGGACAATAGTTCGAGTAATGTAAATACTGGAAATACTCCCTCATCTCAGTAATATAGACAAATATTTAAAAAATATATTTACATTTCAATTTATTACAGACTCATGTTCCTGCACCAAAACTTTTTTTTTCATATATTTTCTATTTAATACCCAAATCCTGAAATCATATCACCAACCACAAATGTAAATAAATGATATGGGCAAACATACTATTTTGACAAGTTTTTGATGTGTGAGCTAGGATGATTTGGGATATCTACTGAGAGGGTTAGTTGATGCAGTAATTGAACTATCTGTTGTTGGAGTGAAATTGTGTAAACATTCCCAATCAAATGATGCATACCTATGATTGTTCCTGCAAAATGATCCAGGATTAATATAAGATTAACCACAAATGACTTGAGCTTTGAAGGATTCTTACATGTTTTTGCTTACTTGAATTAAATATTGTTAAAGTCAAAGCCTTCATTCAGCTAATATGTAAAAATATGGCAAAGAAGTGGGTATATTGTGAAGTTCAGGTGATCAGCAAATATCTGTAGATTGGATGTATATGCATATATTTCTATATTTGGTGACACCCCCTCTCCTTTTCCAATCAAAAGTTTTGTTTGATCAAATACATTAACCTGTGTAATAATGGATTGATTCACTCTTGCTGCCATTGCCACTGAACAACTCTATTCTACCATTTGCTTTATCATTTGAATGCAATAGTATAAATTTTGGTGTTAAAGTTGATAATATATATACATGATTACTTTGCTCTTTAATCATAGTTTTAAGTTGGCAAACTTTAACCTACAGTTAATTCATGATTGCAATTTCATTATTTTGATAATTTTTTTATATTTATATATATATATATATATATATATATATGTGTGTGTATGTATAGGATATTGTTAAAGCCTTACTGTCGCCAATCCTGCCTCAGTTCACAGAAGCTTTTGTGAATGCATTACAAGTACCTGATGGGGAAACATCTGACAGTGGTCTTAAAATGGAAGTATTACAGGTAATATGTTCATGAAGCTTCATTTTATTCTGATCTTTAAGAATCTATTAAAAGAAAATTTCATGTAAGTTATTTGGACCAGATAAACCATTTAATTTTTTTAAATTTATAATGTCATTAAGAGTGAGAACATGATTAAAAATTATTTTGAAAGTCCATACTTATAAATAAAATTATTAGATTACAGAATGGTTATTTTTATAGATTTAGAGAACAATTATTAATTCTATAATCCAACACATTATTTTATAACTATGCAGTCTATCTTCAAAGTACTCAGGCAAAGCTATAAACTTTATTTCATTGTTGGGTCGACATTTTTATTTTTAAAGATAAGCAAAAAGAATGGTAAAATTTGAAAATATTTTATCTCACTAGGATTTAAAATGGGTTACTTTAATTTAAGGGACTTGTTAGGCAAACTTCAATCCCTTTTTTCAATGTGAATATGTAATAATAAGCTCAGAAAATTTACAATATTATTACAATCAGACTAATGTGTATAGTGAGTACTTATTAGAACATGAAAAATCTAGTTTGAATTTCACTTAAAGTTTATGGTTCATTTCGTTCTCATGCTCTTCAGGCATGAATCCATTTATCTTTATACTGCTCTAATTCCAGATTTTTTGAAATTCAGTAAACCACTCTACTATTAAAACAAAAAGCTGTCCTTATCATCACCATCCTTGAGGGTCATTTCATGTCAAAACACTGGCAAAAAGTTCAAATCTGCACCCACCAACACCAAATTACTTGAAATTTGACACAAATGTTCCCCTTCATGAGTTAGGAAAGTGTGCCAAATTATTCTGTGCTAGACTTTACCGTTCCAATTTTAAGGGGAGGTGGGTGTATAATTTTCCTATTTTGCCTTTAAATTAAGGCTGAGTAACATCACCGAATCTCAGTGTTTTTTGAAAACTAAAGTAAAATACTTCCATACCTTTAATATTTCTGAAATTTGGTATGTAGCGCAAATAAGAAGTGTGGAATCCAGATATTTAACTATTTCAAGCCTACACTTGATAGAAAATTTTATTTTATTCACTTAAATACATGACCCTAAAATCAACAACTTTTCACCTGTGTAGCTTACAGTTGGACTATCAAAAATACGCCCTCTTCAATTTTCATGATATTTTTTTGCCTAACATCTACAATGCCTGCTGAAGTTCACTAAAACATTTTTTGAGGGTTTTCAGTCTACTTAGGAAGATATGACCCTGCCAAGTTTAGAGTTTTTTTCCTATGTATGTACAGGATTTCCAAGAAAGATTATAATTAAAGACAATCATCCTAATGCTCCACCACCTCTAAAATGTTGATATTGTGCTAAGTAACTTCTTAAACTATTCAATAAAATTGTTTTTATTAATTTAAAAAAAAATACTTTAAACATATTTTGCAGATATTACTTTTTGTACAGATAGATTGTCTTTAAAAAAACGGTAAACATTGTCTCATGTATAATAATCAACAGTGCATAGAAAATTTGTAAATGGCACTTAACAAATGAAGTTAAAAGAAATTTTTTCTGTTTGTGTTTCTTTTAATTTTATTTTGGTAAATTATTTTCATGAAACAAAAAACATTTGATTTTTTTTTTTCATTCTCATAAAAGTCATAAGATAAATGTGAATCTTTAAAACAATATTTGTAGTTGGCACTTAACATATTTATAGAGTTGAAGGAAATGCTTTCATTACTTTTTTAAATTTTTATTTTTAAATAATTTTTCAAAATTATTTTCATGAGACAAAAATATTTGATTTTGTTTAATCAGAAGGAAGTCATTATAAAAATGAATATATAAAGAATCTTTAAAAGATTACATTTTAAACTACACTATGCCCCAAATTTTGTTGTGCATATATAAACTAAATTGTTTGGGATATAATTTTTTGTGAAGATAATTTATCCATCTTGGATAAATGATAAACTCTACCATTTGCTGTTGTAGGAATGTCAACAGTGCACAGAATATTCATTAACGGTACAAAACATATATTCTTAAAATCTTCTTTCCAGTAAAATGAATGTGATGGAAGAGCTGGGTGCACAAACTTAATCAGCAAGTTCTTATTCTCCATATCAATTTCCAGGACCATGCCAATCCAAATTTTATTGTCACACTTGCAACAAACATATCCTGAAACAAAAAAATTTACTGGTTTTTCTTCAGCCCCAACACAAAAGTGTACCACCCCAACGGTCCGTCCTAACAATTTCCTCCGGCGGCCGTTCTCCACGCTGTGATGTTGCCGGGAGTTTGTAGAAAATGTCGGCCGGACAGCTGAGGGTACAAGATTGACTATAAGGAACGAACTTCCACAACTTGGATGAGTTGAAAAGGATGCTTTATTCGTTTAGAGTTAGCCTTGTCGGTTGGGGCAGGCGAATGTGACACACAGCTCTAACTCTAATTAATGGAGATCAACAAACCCAAACTGAACGAAACAAGACGAACGGAGAATCTTACTTCAAGCTCCCGCGCCCGGCGGGACTCTCAACTCTCTAACTTAACTGTCTTAACTGACTGACTCGGAAAAAATACCTGAATTTATTTAAAATTGACCGGAAACCCGGAAATCCAGAAATGCTTTAGACCACCGGTGACAAACACCGGCGACTGTAAGTCTGAAATTTCAGTTATCTTTTTTTTTTATCTTAATAATGCTTCCGCTGGAAAAGTCTTAATGTGTGGTCAAGATACAGTAAAGGACAGCCTTTGACCGGGTCATCGAAAACCTACTTGCTGAACTTTATCACTGAGTCAAATATTTACCGGAGGACAATTTTCCTCATAAAAGAAAAAGCGTTTATTTATTTATTTTTTTTCCTCTTCTTTTTCACTTTTGTTAAATATGTTTTTAAACTATTTTCTATTCTAATCTATTTTCTATTTTAATCTATTATAATAAAATACATATATGTCTTGTTATCGTGTCACATTACCTCCCCCACGGATCTTGTCATTTATGTCAATAAATTACAATAAACAAAAAAAAACATGACACGATGCTTCTTCATGTCGGTACGCCATCACCACCAAAAATTATTTTGATCCCCCAGAGATATTCTCCTCCTCTCCACAAACATCAATCATGAAATTTCTTATTAATCCATACCATTTCTTTGTATTTCCTCAACACATTTTTCTTCTTATTTCAACAACCAATTCCTCAATTTTTGTCTTCGTAGCCGGTGGCATCAATGAATCCACGCAGTTGGTTTATCGCTACGTATGAGGGTCAATTCTTCGTTAACGAACACCTTTTTCAACTTAGTGTTTTGCTTTCCGCTTTACTTGTTCCCTTCTATTCCTAGAAGAGACTCCGCTCTTCGTTAATTCATCTCCTGTTACCATTTTCCGGCCACAAGTCTCTGGGCCTTTCCTGCATCTCCTCCTTCCCCCCCCCCCCCCCCAATGAAACCTTATCATGATGGAAGTTTGCTGAGGACGTCCCCTCCCAATGGGGTCAATGGTGCCCGACAGAATGATTGAAGCATAGTTTACACAATAAATTCCAGAGAGGGGTGTTTCCACCCTCTCTCCCAAAGAAGAAAAGAAATTTATAAAAAAATTAATTAACACAAGGTGACAAAATAGTCATAACTCTGAGCAAGTCTATAAATATAGGAGCGATGTAACTGCTCCTCATTATCAGTCTCTTTTAAAGTTCTCCAAACATATTCCATTTTCCGTTCTTTCTCTTTTTTTTTCTTTCTTCCTTTTAAACAAAACAACAAGAAAAAAGTAAATAAATGTTCCTAAAATGTTTCTTTCTGTTTCTCCCAAAAATATTTTTTTCATCATCATCATCATCCTTTTTTCTTCTTTCAAACAAAACAACAAAAAAAAGTAAATAAATGTTTCTAAAATGTTTGTTTTTCTCAAAAGAAAATTTTTTTTTCATCATCCTTTTTTTTTTTTTCAAAACATATTTTTGTCGTTGTTGTACACACTCACTTAGTTTTTCTCTCTCTCATTTGTTTTTAACGTAATAACACACACTATTCTTTTACCCCCCTTTTTTTTTTTCAAACAGTCCTTTTTCATTCTTCTCTTTTTTTTTCACACCGTTTGCGTTGATCTCTCTTTTTCTTTAACTTTCTTTTCAAAATTCTTACCTTTTTATCGCAAAATAGTCACACATTTTTTTCAATTCATTTTTTTTTTTTTTTTTTTTTTTTTTTTTACACGCAGTTGTATCTTGCTCTCTCCCTTCCTCTTATTTTTTTTCCATTTTTTTTTTCTTTTTTTTTTTTTGTATACATCTTTTTCTCATTTTTTTTTTTTTTTTCAAAAACATTTTTGTCATTGTTGGACACTCTGACTTAGTTTTTCTCTCTGTCATTTTTTTTTCTCACAAATAATGCTTTTTTTTTTTTTTTAAGTAATAACACATACTATTCTTTTACCCACTTTTTTTTCAAACAGTCCTTTTTTTCATTCTTCTCCTTTTTTTTCACACCGTTTGCGTTGTTTCTATCTCTCTTTTTCTTTTACTTTCTTTTCAAAATTCATACTTTTTATCTCAAAATACTCACACATTTTTTTAATCAATTCATTTTCTTTCTTTTTTTTTTTTGCACACACAGTTGTTTCTTGCTCTCTCTCTTCCTCTTATTTTTTCATTTTTTTCCTTTTTTTTTTGTTTTTTTTCGTACACATCTTCTCATTTTTTTTTTTTTCAAAACATTTTTTGTCGTTGTTGGACACTCCCACTAAGTTTTTCTCTCTGTCATTTTTTTTTTTTTCACAAATAATGGTTTTTTTTTGGGTTTTTTTTTACAAATAATGCTTTTTTTTTTTTTTTTCTATTCTTTTACCCACTTTTTTAATTCTATTCTTTTACCCACTTTTTTTTTTCAAACAGTCCTTTTTTTCATTCTTCTCTTTTTTTTCACACCGTTTGCGTTGATCTCTCTTTTTCTTTAACTTTCTTTTCAAAATTCATACCTTTTTATCGCAAAATAGTCACATTTTTTTCCAATCCATTTTTTTTATACACGCACAGTTGTTTCTTGCTCTCTCTCCCTTCCTCTTATTTTCTCCATTTTTTTTCGTACACATCTTTTTTCTCATTATCAATCTCTTTTTCAACCAACCATATTCCATTTTCCTTTCTTTTTTTTCTTTTAAACAGAACAAAAAAAGGTCAATAAATGTTTCTAAACGCTTATTTCTGTTTTTCCAAAAATACTTTTTTTTTTCATCATCATCTCTTTTTTTTCAAACAAAACAACCAAAAAAAAAGTAAATAAATGTTTCTAAGATGTTTCTTTTTGTTTTTCTCAAAAATAATTTTTTTTTCATCATCATCATTTCTTTTCTTTTTCAAAACATGCTTTTGTCGTTGTTGTACACACTCATTTAGTTTTTCTCTCTCTCCTTTTTTCACGAATAGTGCTTTTTTCTTTTCCTTTTTAATAACGCACACTATTTTTTTACCCTCTTTTTTTTAAAACAGTCCTTTTTCATTCTTCTCTTTTTTTTCACACCGTTTGCGTTGATCTCTCTTTTTCTTTAACTTTCTTTGCAAAATTCGTACTTTTTATCTCAAAATAGTCACACATTTTTTTCAATTCGTTTTTTTTTTTTTTTTTTTCACACAGTTGTATCTTGCTCTCTCCCTTCCTCTTATTTTTTCCATTTTTTTTTCTTTTCTTTTTTTTGTATACATCTTTTTCTCTTTTTTTTTTTTTTTCAAAACATTTTTGTCGTTGTTGGACACTCTCACTTAGTTTTTCTCTCTGTAATTTTTTTTTTCACAAATAATGCTTCTTTTTTTTTTTTAAGTAATAACACATACTATTGTTTTACCCACTTTTTTTTCAAACAGTCCTTTTTTTTCATTCTTCTCTTTTTTTTGTTTTTAAATACCCATTCAGACCGTTTAAGTAGTCTCTGTCTCTCTTTCTCTTTTTCTTTTTCTTTCTTTTCAAAATTTATACTTTTTTCTCTCAAAGTACTCACACCTTTTTTTTTTTCTTAATCAATTCATTCTCCCTTTTCTTTGCTTTTCTTTTTTCTTGATCGTACGCCGTTGATGGCAACCGTTCTTCTGCCTGCGAGAATTTTGGCCTGACGAAAAGGGAGTAAATAATTCTGCTTACCTTACAGTGCTTGTTGGTAACGGGTTCCCTTTCATTTCTTTGTTTCTTGTTTTTTTTTTTTTTGTTTTTTTTTTCTTCCCCTGAAGCTTACACCAAGCAATCAGAATTTGGCTGTGAGAATAGTATAGTTCTTTCTTCGATTTCCTTTTCTTTTTTTCTAACGGTGCTTGTTGATAACGGGTTCCCTTTCCTTCCCTTGTTTCTTTTTCTTTCTTTCTTTTTTCTTCTTTTGAAGCTTATACCAAGCAATTAGAATTTGGTTGTTAGTGTTGTTCTTTCTTCGATTTCCTTTTCTTTTTTTTCTTACGGTACTTGTTGATAACGGGTTCCCTTTCCTTCCCTTGTTTCTTTTTCCTTCTTTTTTTTCTTCTTTTGAAGCATATACCACACCATTAGAATTTGGTTGTTAGTGTTGTTCTTTCTTAGATTTCCTTTTCTTCGTTCGTCCTGTCTCGTCCAGTCACGTCGGTTCGTCGAAATCCAAACTTAGCATCCAGTGGCACTTCCGTGGGTTCCAAATCCTGCAGCCACGGCACCAAATGTACCACCCCAATGGTCCGTCCTAACAATTTCTCCGGCGGCCGTTCTCCACACTGTGATGTTGCCGGAAATTTGTAGAAAATGTCGGCCGGACAGCTGGGGGTACAAGATTGACTATAAGGAACGAACTTCCACAACTTGGATGAGTTGAAAAGGATGCTTTATTCGTTTAGAGTTAGCCTTGTTGGTTGGGGCAGGCGAATGTGACACACAGCTCTAACTCTAATTAATGGAGATCGACAAACCCAAACTGAACGAAACAAGACGAACGGAGAATCTTACTTCAAGCTCGCGCCCGGCGGGACTCTCAACTCTCTAACTTAACTGTCTTAACTGACTGACTCGGAAAAAATACCTGAATTTATTTAAAATTGACCAGAAATCCGGAAATGCTTTAGACCACCGGTGACAAACACCAGCGACTGTAAGTCTGAAATTTCAGTTATCTTTTTTTTTTTATCTTAATAATGCTTCCGCCGGAAAAGGCTTAATGTGTGGTCAAGATACAGTAAAGGACAGCCTTTGACCGAGTCATCGAAAACCTACTTGCTGAACTTTATCACTGAGTCAAATATTTACCAGAGGACAATTTTCCTCATAAAAGAAAAAGCGTTTATTTATTTTTTTTCCTTTTCTTTTTCACTTTTGTTAAATATGTTTTTAAACTATTTTCTATTCTAATCTATTTTCTATTTTAATCTATTATAATAAAATACATATATGTCTCGTTATCGTGTCACAAAAGTCATATTTTAGGTCATAGTTTTCATCTTCGTTACATTATTTCATAACTATTTTATCTCTGGCGAGTGGGATAAATTGATGAAAACTTCTTGCTCCTGGGACTGTGGATGCATTTTCGAATCTCATGATGAGACTCTTCCTCACTTCCTCAACTTCTTCCTTTTCAACCCAAATGAAGCTTGTTTTTTTTTTAATAAAACGAGGAAAGTCAAAATATTTCAACAATAGAAGGTTTAATAGAACAATATACAAGATATTACTTGGCATTTTGACGACTGTTAGGACGAATAAAAACATATTCCAAGGGAATTAACCCTTTCCTGTTTCAAAACAAACTACCTCCCTTTTCACCTCTGAAAATTGGTCCACACAAGTCACATGATCAATGCGACATTCTGACCTGAGACACCAGACTCAACAGACTTGGAATATAGCAGTCAATGGTTAAGAACAGATGTATATTCTCTTGCCCTAATGGTTGTGACACACAAACCCAGTAACTTGGGACTGATTCTGTATGTACATATGTTGTAACATTCTCCGTGTAAAATAAATGTATACTTCCAGTCAACCGTGAGTAAATATCTACTTTTCTTTCGTTCCGTACGTTTTCTCCACGTGCTGCACACACACACACACACACATTCGTCCACGAACCATATATTGTAAATTAAGGCATCTTAGTTATAAGACAAACATCCCGTTCAACAGGAACACACATTTTATTTGCAGTTTCATATTTCATTCGTCTTTCTGAGCACGCGCAAAGATTTAAAGAAACATGGCAATGAAGAAAACAATACTAAAGTCGATATTGGCTTTCTTCTCAAAATCGAACAAAGTAGAAATGCTGAATGAAAGTGAGACTTAAAAGAATGCCCTGAATGATAAACAAAGAAATGATGACACACAAAATGAAAGTAAGCCATCCATTGTACAAGAATTCTGACAAGTTTGGTTATCAACTTTTGCCTGACTTTGTTACGATAGAGAAAAAAATGCGATGTATTATGATTTTTGTCGTGGGGCTGGTTCAACTTTGGCTGGAAAAACTGATTTTGTAGATGGTAGAACTAAATTTAAGCATGAAAACGTCCTTGCCCATAGTTAGTCAGTTAATTGCCATACGTGATACACGCTTGGGCGATCATGTCTCGAAAGAGACATGACTGACTGGGCAGAAGATTATCCCGTAGTAGGTTGCCATTGCTTTCTGCGGTAGACTGGTTGCCGACCAAGGCTATAGAACCCAATCTGTCCTGCTATTTAACCCATAACTGGAAGGAAGAGAAGGATTAATACCTTTCCCAAGGGTATTTGCGCGTAAGTGAATACAATGGATTCAACTGGAATTTGAACTCGGCTCCCCGGTTTCTCATTCCGAGCCGATATCCACTGTACCACAATGCACATAGTCTTAAACATGGCAAGTGCCATGACTTTATCATTAATAAAACAAGCAAACACTCAATTGAAAAGTCTCGCATTGCCAAGAAATTTCTCGATGCAGAAATCGAATCAAACAAAAAGGATTTGACAGATTTTATTGTATAGGGAAAGAAGAAATGGCTTGTACAAAACTCAAGCCCCTACTCTTCTATACAAAAATGGGCTACCTGTGACATCTTCATACAGTAACAATGTTAGGTGTGGTGAAATGATGTCTACTCTTGCAAGCACGATCAGAGATGAGACATTGGAATCTATCAGTGACTCATTATGTGTCAGTTATGATTGATGGTGCCACTGACAGCTCTGTGTCAGAAAAGGAAGCAGTTTATGTGAGAACAGTGTTGAATGGCAAAGCAGAAAATAAACTTGTTGAAGTTATTGCCATTGAACATGGCCATGCTAAAGGCATTATCTCTGCTACTAAATCTGCTCTTTCAAAAGTGGGGATCAGTGATGATGAAATGTCCTCAAGAATTGTTGGGTTTTGTGCAGATGGGGCAAATGTGAATACAGGACAGAGGAATGGCGTTGTATCACTGTTAAGGCAGGAAGTTCCCCATCTCATAGACTTTCACTGTATGGCACATAAGCTTGAATTAGCCCTATTGAAACTACAAAAACAGACTCCTATTATGCAGTCTGTCAATGACTGTCTACATTTGATATTGAAAACTTACCACTTCAGTCCAAAGAGCAAGAGAGAACTCAAGATCATTGGAGAAGAACTTGAAGCAAGACTCTATTCACCAGCACCAGTGAAGGGTACCAGATGGATTCCCCATGTAGACTGGGCAATGAGAGTCTTTCTCCAAGGAAAGAAAGATGGTCATTTGGCTGAGGATCATGGTCAATACACAGCAGTCTACACTCATGGAAAATCTTGCAGCAACATCATCAAATGCAGACATTGCTGGTAGAGCTAAGAAAATAAACAAGCAATTGAAGGATCTTGTATTCACTACATTTTGCCATTTTGTATCCGATTTATTTGGCAAGCTAGCTTTGCTCAGTCTAAAACTACAGACAGTCAATCTGATTCTTCCTGTAGCAGTTGCATCAATTAAGGATTGTATGGAAACTGTTTCAAGTATGAAGGAGGAATACATTTCTGGGGGAATGTATGAAAAGTTTATCCTGTGTATTGAAGAACAATAGTCTGAAAATTTGCAGAGTAATCCCAAATTTCAAGGAGTTGAAATGACCGGGAGTCCTGTTTATGAGGCCAAAGAAAAGCTAAAGAAGCATGTTGAGTCTACAGTTGACATTACAATCAAAGAACTAGAGTCAAGGTTTCAAAATCTGTTGAACAAATACAAGTGTAGGTGCTCAAGGTGTGGTGAAAAGTTTCATTAAGGTGTTCAATCATGAAACATGGCCAGAATGCAAAAGGGAACTTGTCCATTTTGGAAATCATTAAATAGACATTATTTGTTACTGGTTTGGAAAACCTCTTGTAGCTGCAGGATGCAATATGGAAGTTGTTCAGATGGAATGGAGACACATGAAATTCTTTGTTAACAAATACTTTCAGGGACAAATCTTATTCTGATCTGTGGCAAATCCTACTGACCAAGGACCCATACAAGACTGACTTCTGCAATGTACTTCATCTTGTGAGAATAATGCTCACTCTTCCAATCAGTTCCGCAGAGTGTGAGAGAGCCTTTTCTGCACAGAAGAGAATAAAGAGCAACATATGGCACAGCTTGTCTGTACAGAGACTGTCAGACTTAATCTTGCTTTCTTCTGAAGGTCCAGATCTGGCTGAATTCAACCCAGAGAAGTCCATTGACAAGTGGATGGCAAACAGCAGAAGAAGGATTGTTGGGGGGGGCAGTGTGACTGGCCAGCTAACATTGTGTCTGTTGATCGAAAGTGTAAGGACAAAGCAGTACTGTTTGAAAACAAAAAGATTTAGTCACAAGCTATTGATCTGATAATTCAAATTGAGCAAGTGTTAAAGTGGGACTAGAAACTGGAATGAAAAGGTAAATGCAATTTAATATTTGGCAAATGGAGTTATAAATTTTAAAACATAAAATTCAGTTTGAAACAGACACGGTAATGTGTTTGCCAGACCATCTGGACACTTTCCTTTCCAGTCCCACTTTAAAATCTTAGATCAGCATTACTATAGTTAATATAGTTAATATTTTTGACTGACATTTACCAACCTGATAGAGAAATTGAAAATAAGGGGGAAAAACCTGTTAAGAGTGTTACAATAACTGCAAATCATGACTGAATATTTCTAAATGACACCTTTGCCAGGTAACAGTTGAAGTGAATGTAGTGTTTTTATGAGGTTGTTGTTTCAAATTTAATAATATTGAAGCTGATGCGATCTTCATACTTGCATTTGTCAGTTGACTGAATTATCCTGAGTGATATTTGCCAGATAGTTGTAAACAGTTGTACAGTTTCTAGACTCAATATAATGTATTTATGATCTTTTTGTTTAAGGTTGTTTTTGTGATCTTTTTGTTTGAGGTGGTTGTTGTGATCTTTTTGTTTGAGGTTGCTGTTGTGATCTTTTGGTTTGAGGTTGCTGTTGTGATCTTTTGGTTTGAGGTTGCTGTTGTGATCTTTTGGTTTGAGGTTGCTGTTGTGATCTTTTGGTTTGAGGTTGCTGTTGTGATCGTTTGGTTTGAGATTGTTTAGTAATATTGAAACTGATAAGATCTTGAAGACTTCAAATTTGCATTTAAATTTTGTCAGTAAGTTTACTGAATATTTCTAAATGACACCTTTCAAAGTCTGTCAGGTAACAATTGAAGTGAATGTAATGTCTTTGAGGTGGTTGTTTTAAATTTAGTAACTAATATTGAAACTGATGAGATCTTCAAACATGTATTTGTCAGTTGACTGAATTATTCTAAGTGATATTTGCCAGGTAACAGTCCCACTGAATGTAATTGTTCTTGAAATTTCTAAATTTCCTCCCATAAATTTCGTCTGTATTGTCTTAGAGAATTAGAAAATTAGAAAAAAAAATTCACCTGGAATTGTTTAATTCATAACATTAGAGTGAAATAACATTACATGGATTTGGCTAGTAAACGAAAATATTTAGTTGTCAAAGGTCAACTAAAGGTAAATTTGTCTGTAGAGCCCTGTAAAGTCTAGCAAAAAATAATTTGGCACATTTTCCTAACTCATGAAGGGGAACAATTGTGCTAAATTTCAAATGTTGGTGGGTGTAATGCCCTGGTGAATTGACATGGAATGATCCTTGATACAGTTATACTAAGCATTCTAATATCTATATTTACTGTTGATCTATTTTTTTTGCATGTATAGTGAGTGTGTGGGGAGTAAAAAAAATATTTAAATTTTTATATATCAGAACAACTTTAGGAAAATCTATGAAAAAATGTATTTGTTTTTTTTTTTTTGTTTTTTTTTTGTTTGTTTTTTTAAGGCAATTACAGTTTTGGTAAAAAATTTGCCAAAAACCATGTCACCATGGTTGCCACAAATTTTGCCACCAGTCTGGAATCTTTTTACACACAGTGTTGAATTGTATCCTTTTTTTTCTCTCTCTCATGTCACCCCTTTTCTTTTTTTTTCTATATATATTGATAGATATTTGAAAAAGCAGTCTGTCAGATTACAATTATTCCCACTTGTAACAATCTGTTCAGTGTTCATTACATTTTAATATTTGAGATATTTAAGGTAATATTCCACAATTACTAACATTTTTTAGTTTGTATAATTAAGAGAATGATGTGCACCATTTGTTACAAGCTTCTTTGATGGTTATTTTTGAAGAGTTTTATTAGTTTTATTCCATATATTATTTAGTCTTTAGCATTTTTAAGCTGGTACATTCTACAGCCTTCCTAAGTTTCATGTTGTATTCAATTTTTAGCTTCTCTAATATACTTAATTTCAACATTTTAAAAATATAGCTACAGCACCGTTTGGATATTGTTTATATTGATGTTTGTAGAAAAAATTGAGGTTCATTATTTTGTAAAATGTTAAACTGTTATTTACATGATTATAATTTAAGTTGATGTCTCTATTAATCCAAAATTTGTAGTAGAATTATTAGAGATAATTTGTATATCCTTAAATATAAGCTTGTATGTTTTAATGAATTCTGAATACAAAGCCGTTCATTGCCACTCAAGGGACCAGGGCTCAAAAGTTCCTTATAATCTTCAGAAAGAAATCCTGTCTCTCACTTCGAAATCCATTAAACTGTCCTGAGGACAGCCCTCACTTATGTCTGTGGGTCCCAATTTGTCCGCTGCTGGAGCTAAGTCTTTTACTGAGATTGTCGTCCTAATCATACAGATAATGGACATGTGCATACTGGTAATTGACATCTAGTAGCTCCACTTGATCCACCAGTGGTTCATTTTTTCAGTCGCATGTGTCTTTTTAGTAATATCATTCCCAGTTTCAAGAGCCAAGAAGATAGATGCTCCAGTCAAACTTATGGGGGATGGGAGAAATCATTCATGGATTGTTGGGTTAGTGGTTGTGCATAGCAACATTCTAATAGCCTGCAGGGTCTCTGGGAATAATTTTGTTTCCAATTCTCTAAAGCTACCCCTTTATCAGCAGCTGCTAGTTGAACAATTTTCCAGATTATACTATTATACCTCTTGCACTGGCCATTGCCTTGAGGGTTATATGATAGTGTTCTAGTTATGGCTGCTCCTTGCTCTTGTAGAAACAGCCATAGATGTTCGGACATAAATAAAGCCCTTCTGTTCGAATGAATACATGCAGGTAACCTGAAGATGACAAAAACTGAGCCAGGTGCTTGTATGGCCCATTATAGAGGATATGTCTGGGCAGAGTATCACAAAGGAAAACCAGGAATATTCATCAATTATTTATAACATGTATTTGCTGCGAGTTTTTGATGAAATCATACCTTTAGAATCCAATGCAATTCTTTCATAGGGTTGTGTTCCTTTTATGATCTTGCTGGTGTTAGGACAGTAGAATCTGGGTTTATTTTCAGTATAAGTCTTATACAAGTTGGTAATCTTTTTCACATCCTCTACTGTGTAGAGAGGGTTTCTGATTTTCATGATGTGGACTGTGTGTAACATCTGGGTGGCACAACTCTCCATATAATCTATTTAATTTTATGCTAACAGCCGAGTTATAAACACAAGAGAAGGCATCCACAACTGCATTTTCTTTACTGGAGTGTACAAGTAACACAGGAGTTCCATCCTCCACTTGGCTACCTTCTCAGTTTTGATTTTGCTGGTTGTTTTCACATTAAACATGAATGTGAATGATTTTTGATCTGTACTTAATTTAAAGTGTCACCCGATCAAATAATGCCCCCATTTTTTTCAGTGATTCAACAATAGGCTTTTTTCTCTATTGGAGAATGCCTACATTGTGATTTAGACATGGTTCTGCAGAAAAAAAAGCTATCAGCCTTCCTTAAAGTGGTAGCTATGGTACATTCTGAGGCATCTGTCTCAAAGGTAGTGTATAATTGGCTTAGTAATAGCTATTTTCACCTCTTCAACATGTTAAATGCATTCTCTCCTATGGGAGATATCAAGAATTTTAATACAGTTGTTAGATATTTTTTCTGAAAATGATGGTATCTAATGAGCATAGTGTACAAACATTCCTAATGCATGGACACCTTGTTGGCTGGGGGCTTCATAATATGCCAACTGCTCTTTTGCAGAGAAGTGTTTCCCTCTCTTCCTCTTCCCCCAATAAGGTGTCCAGGTATTGCAAAAAAAACTGCATCTGGCAGCAAGGCTTCTAATTGGGAGGTCGTGAGGAGTGTGGAACTACCTTTTAATTGCTGTTATTCCCAGATCCACCTTGACTCAGGATGGTAGCATCTGTTAGGGTCTCAGCTATGGGCAACTAGTTAAACCTCTCTCTCTATCTCTTTATACATCTATCTATCTATAAAAAAAACTGGGGTCAAAACTCCATGAAAGTAAGAAAAAAAACACTTTTATAGTTAAAATTCCAGCAACACTTTTTTTGGGAAAATATTACCAACAATATATTTTTGAAAGAAAAAAAAAATACCAGTAATATATTTTTTGAAAATAAAAATACAAGCCAGCAATACATCTGACTCTTGACAAAACCCGCTTTACAAAAAAATATATTTATGAAACGTGATCTACAAACTCATTTTTATTCATACAACTCTATTGTAAAAATTTTCTCAGCATTGAATCTACCATTGAGGTAGATATACCATAAAGCAGAATCAACCAGACCTATTGCACAATGTACAGCGGGTAAATCTTTTGGGGCTGGTAAGCTGAGTAAGGGATTTCAATGTCCTGCATTGGGTTTTATATTATTTTTACTATATATCCAAGTCATATGTGTTGTGGGGCGGTGGTTATTGGCTTGAAACAAGAAATTAGAGAGCCAAGTTTGAATTTCAGTTGAATTTGTTACATTCACAGTATATGGAAATATCCTTGGGAAAGGTATTAATCCATCTCCTCTCATTCCAGTTATAAACTGAATAGCAGGACAGATTGGGTTCGATAGCTTTGGTTGGCAATCAGTCTACTGCAGAAAGTAATGACAACTTACTGCGGGAGAATTCACTGTCCACTCAGTCATGTCTCTTTTGAGACATGATTGCTGATGCATGTATCACGTATAGCACTTACTTAGCTCATGGTTAAGTATCAGCTTGTATCTTTTAACAGCCATCATGAGTAATTTGAAATTTCTATCATGTTTCACTCAATTTTTCTCACAAATGGTTACATTATTGATGTAAACATATGTGCTTTGAAGGTTTTCTCTCGATATTTCGTCTATCACCCATTGAAAGCTAGTTGCTAGTTATGTCAAACAATATTCTGCAAAATTGATAGTTTGCTGCTAGCCTCAAAAACCATATATTTGTGACACTATCTCCCGCGGTGATACTTTCCCTTCTCCCGCGGTGATACTTTCCCTTCTCCCGCGGGGATATTTTCCTTTGGTTGGTTTAAAACAACGGAGAGAGAAATTGATACTGGCAATGTTATTAGAGTTCTATTGTGTCACGTGATGTGAGCTTAGGGAAAAAGAAAATTTTATTATTTTTCAAGTACTTCTAAAAGTCAGGGGCATAAAGTTATTTTGGATAAATATACATTTCTCGTCTTTCATGATTGTATAAATTTTGCCCCTTTTCATGTTC
Organism: Ascarosepion bandense; assembly: GCA_037127315.1. NCBI lineage: Eukaryota > Metazoa > Mollusca > Cephalopoda > Sepiida > Sepiidae > Ascarosepion > Ascarosepion bandense. Next base: position 625,877 of record JBBBDQ010000192.1, read on the forward strand.
ATATAAATTTCCCTTCTGTTGGAGTTGAAGTTTCGATTCTGCTAATCTGAAAGCGTGTAGACAAAACAAGTGTCAGAGTGATGTGATAAGGTCACACGAAGGCCAAGGCCGCTGGTGAACACAGCAGTACGTGATAAACCCGAAATGAATTAATCTCCAATATGAGTTGGCAAAATCTCATTCGTTGAGCTAAAAACTTCCGCAAATCGAGTGGGCTGAGACCGATTTACATTGGCCGAAGACTGTGAGCCGGACGGATCCCCAGAGAGGATCAAAATTGGTTATAAAAATAGATGCTCGACACGAAAAGTCAGTTGGAGAGCAAGTTAGCTCAGATTTCGAGCAGAGCGCCACTGCTGTTAGCACCCCCACACTCTTCGCCAGCGGCCGCCTCGATTTAGCACATTCCGTCAGATTCCATCAAGAACCTGAAAGGACTTTACTGTTTTAGAAGTTACATAGAAAATTGACAATCCTGATTATAGTGAATTAATGAAGACTTTAATGAAATACGAGAAGAGACTTCAGCGAAAATTTGAAGAGATCTGTTTATTTCAACGCTAACGAAACTTAGACAAAACATTTCATTTAGCGATTGGAAGCTATGATGCTTTTGACGAACTTTCTCTCTCTGTTGTGACCAGCATTTTAAACAACTGTATATCATTTTCGACGATTGTATTCCTGGGAAAAGAAAGACATTTTTTTTTCTTATATTATGACATTCTTCGTAGCTCTCCAGGCGTGTTTGGCTTGTTCATTTATTTTCTTAATTTTTTTTTTGGTGCCGTGTTTTTTTTTAACCACAAGTGTACACCAGTGTTTGGACTGGCTAAAAGGGACGACTATTAAGATTGCAAGACATGACCTCTGGGATCTAATCATAACATGAGACAGTGGCCCGTTGTTGCAATAGTCGCCCTGTAATCCAGCTTTTGTGGCGACATCATCGGACGGGATCGTCACGATCGTCGGTAAGAACGAGCGTCACATTGTACAGACAGCCAGCCCAGCCTGAGGCGTCACATCTGGTGCCGTTTCGACTAGGATCTGGCTTGAGGGCAGCCAGCCGGCATGCAGGGTGTTACATATTGTTTATCACTGGGCCTTATAGCCTAAGTGATGATAGGCACTTTTGACATCCAGAGTACTAAATACTGTTTTTGGGCTATTTTTTTTTCTATCATCTTGTGTATTCTTGGCAGAGGGTAGGCATCCAGCAAAGTGAATGGTAAAATGATAAGCTTTTTTTTTTTCTATCATCTCGTGTATTTTTGGCAGAGGGTAGGCATCCAGCAAAGTAAATGGGTTTATCGTTTTACTATTCACTTTTTTCCTGTTCTCAGAAGAGACTACAAAGTTTTGAGCTTTCCATGGCAAATGACTTGGTTCAATTATACCTTCCTTCAACATACGAGTAACTTCGGTTCTGATAAACTATTTATCTTTGGGTGTCGCTTAGATTTAGTAGCTACCAGTTTACAATCAAGTGTTAGAGTGCTGATTACAGCATTTTCATAGATGCTGGATCGCATACTTTAAAGGGTGGTTTAGTGGCTCCGAAGGGTATTTTTACTAATGAATGTTGACTCAACATTAAGTCACAACATAAATCCTTCATGAATAGACATCTTACTCCTTGATGTACCCTTTATTTTTAAGTTAACCAAACAATATTCCAGTACTTTTATGAAAAGAAATAAGCTAGCCATCTCCACTTTTAGGCATGAGTAGGTTCGCCATAAATTTTCTTAGCATTGGGGAAGTTTTCTATGCTCCCCATCTCAATCCTTACTTTTAGTGGCTGTTTGTTAGCAGTGATTTTTATCATTATAGTTGATAGACAGCCAAATGTCTCCACTTATACCAAACAAGATACCGTTTTACTCATCTTTGTATTTTTACAAACTTTAGTCCAATGTCCCAGCTTACCATATGTAGCATTTGTTCCTTCTAGTGGGGCATAATGACCTTGCAGGTCTCTTGTCTTCCCTAGTTTTTCATACAGGGAAGGAGGGTACAAAATAGGTGAAGAGGCTTCTAGTGTTACTGCATTAGTATCATACTTTTTAGCATTTTGCTAAATCTAATACACTCGCCTGATTATAGGCTTGCTGTAACATTAAAAAACATTATTTTTGAGTATTCTTTGTTAAACATCCATTGACTGAAGCCCATTTATTAAGGCATCTCATATCATTTTGGCTCGATAATGTTCCGCTGATACCAAAGAAAATGAAGAGTTTTAATTTTACTAAGGCTTGATAGAATCCATCAGTTGAATCCAAGGACTGTTGACACCTTGTAGCCAATAAGTGTCTAGAAACCATTTCATTTCTCTTTTAGGTAGATACTGTCCAGTGTTGTTAAAGCTTTGTAGAAAGGTGCATCATTGAAATATTTGAAATATATTTCATGAGGTAGTCCAGATTATTTGAACTTTTATCGCAGTTGGTACTTCAGAAGTTTATGAAAGTTCTCTAGTTACTCTATTCTAGTTTAGTGTCAGATGTGTTGTGGACAGAGTAGATTAGCTGTTATCAAAATGGTTAACAATGAAAGTTCATTAAATTGTAGTAAAATTGTTAGAGACAATTCGTATTGGCTTAATTACATTTAATGAACTCTGAATACAAACAAAGTTCTCGTGAATATATGTATTCAGGGCAGATTCATTAAATGGAGGAAATGGATCATAACAAAGTTAAAATTAAACAATATTTTTTTATATGTGAATAAAAAAAATGAAAATATATTTTTTTCTAAACTCAAAAATTCTTTCAGATTTGGTCTGACATGGTCTGGAAGCTTTCAGGAAGCTTTGTGTGTATAAACACATTTGCACCTGAGAGGATATTCTAAAAGTAATACCTCTTTTCTTTTTTTTTACACAGAAACTACAATGGATTCAGAGTGCATAATAACATTAAATAGTAATTTTTCAACTGCAAAACACTTTTTTTTTTTTTTTTAAATTTTCTCCCCATCAGTGGCTATGCCTTTTCACCAATGACAATAAAGGAATTTTCATTTTGTAAGTTGACAACTGTGTCCATAGCATGTCTTGACATGTACATAGTGGTTGCCACTGTGAAAATGCATTACCCACCTTCTGACTGCTTATGTCCATTGTTTGGTTTTTATAACTGTTCAAGCATCAATTAATGTCAATTGATACCATGTTTTCTTTATATGGAGGAATTCAATAACAATACTTCATATGTATTCTATGTTGGACATCATCTTACCAGTTTGCCACTTAGCTATTATCTGTAAGAAGGCAAAAAAATTGGATTGTTAGCAGGAAAGTTCAACTTCCTGTCTTAACTACAAAAGCTGCCTCTGATATTGTGTATGATATAATTTGAAACATTCTTTTCAGTCATAATCTTAGTTCAAATAAACCATATATTTATAATGGTGACTTGTAAATTTTTCACTTTTCATTTGACAAGTATTGCTGTTATGCTTTCAAACCTTTGTTGTAAGCATGATCGTAACAAACAACCAATTAGACTTTGCAAGTACTAACTTTTTCATTAGTGAATAAATTGAATTATTATTTACATGAATATAATCTAAACTTTCAGATACTCTAATATATTTTTGATTTTCCTTAAAATTAAAAATTACATGTTTAATAATTAATTTTTGCCATGCAATATCTGCATACTTTTTTAAAAAATTTAATAATTCTTTATTTACATTTTTCTTAACTTTGCCAAGTTATGTACGTACTGTTGTAAATAATACAGAAGATGCTGATAATCCTGTTGATTCTGATGGTATGTAATAAATTTTTACTTCCTTATTTATTTTGTTATATTCAAACATTTTCTCTACCATTTTTATTATTTTTTTTATTCATAGAAAAACATTGATATAACACTAGCTCTTTTATAAAGAAGTTGTAGGTAAGCATATCTTCATAATTTGTATTTCAGAAGAAAATTTTCTCAACATAAAACTAAATTGGTTTTAATAATCTACATATTTGCTAAAATAGTTTATGCACATTTTATTGATCCAAACATTGTGCTTTTTTTTTTTTATTAACATCCAAGCTGCATGTATTTGTTGTTTTGCATTTAAATAATTTTTTTTATTAAGGTTGTTAAAATGAAGCATTTGTCTCCTATTATCTTGCTCTGAAATTTAATCTGTTTGATCTTTCATTTAATATATCATACACAAAAAAATTTGCCTGAATTTCAGGGATGAGGAGTTATTATTCACACTATTTACATACAGACTATTTTCCTTACAACAAAGATGAAGAAAATATTCTGCATATAAATAGTGTAAAAATTTTACAAATTTTAAAGTAAACTATTTGTGCACAGTGAGCAAAGTTTGAAAAGATCCTTACTTCAAACTACCATTTTATGAAAAATGTTTTGATTAAATTTTAGATCCTTGTTCCTTGGATCTTTTTCTCTGCTATATCATTGCCTTTGTATACAACTGAATTTAAGATTTTAAACAACTTTGTAAAATCAAGTCCAAATTATATTGCTGTGCTTTATGTATTTTCATCTTTCACTTTTCACAATTCTGTTGTAATTCAAATCTAACAAGTTATAGTTTTATTCTTTTATGTCCATGACATTTTTTCCTATAGGAGAAATACTTGGTTTTGAAAATTTGGTGTATAGTGTATTTGAATTTGTTCTTGGCCTTTTGGAGACTCCACGTTTCCGAGGAACTGTACGAAAATCTTGTGATCAGATTTTGTTCTATATGATACTCTACATGCAGATTACTGAAGATCAAGTAAGTGACATTTGTTCTTCATTTTCATACTTACTGGTGCTAATGAAAAACTTGTTTTATCTGTAAAGTAAAACTAATTGTTATAGTTATTGTATAAAATAACCTTTTCTTTTAATTTTAAATCACAGGTAAAATTAACCAGATCATATGAGCAAAACCACGGCATTAGAAAATATTTAAAAAAAAACGGTGAGAATGCAACTGGATAGTGGATCGGATATAAGTATCATAAATATGAAAACCTGGTACAAGTTAAATAAACCAAGGTTGATGAAGACTAGTAAAGTGGCTAAAACGGTGACTGGAAAGAGGAGCAAATTTGAAGGTGAGCTAATTCTCAACGTAAATTTTCACAACCAAACAAAAAGACTAAAAACGTTCGTTATGAAAGGAACGAATAATCTGTTTGGCTCTGACTGGATGAGTGAATTTAATTTGTGGGATCTTCCCATAAATTCTTATTGTAAAAATATAAGAGAAGACTCGCCTGACGTGACAACAATACTAAAGGAGGAAATAAAAAAAGATTTCCCGGAAGTATTCTCTGAAGGTTTGGGCAGATGTACCAAAACGTCGGCGATAATCAAATTAAAAGAAAACGTGACTCCGGTGTTCAAAAAGAAGAGAAACACACCTTATGTGGCTATTGATAAAATTGACGCTGAGCTTGAAAGACTAGAAAAAATAGGCGTACTAACAAAAGTTAACTATAGCGATTGGGCCGCACCTGCTGTTTACGTAAAAAAGAAGACGGGAGAGATTAGAATATGCGCTGATTTTTCGACCGGACTAAACAACGCCATCACTACCCTCTACCAAGCCCGGAGGAGGTATTTTCTAAGCTGAATGGCGGGAAGGTTTTTTCAAAAATAGACCTTAGTGACACATATCTCCAAATTCCAATGGAGAATGAAAGTTCAAAGCTATTGTGCATAAATACTCACAAGGGGCTTTACAAATACGAACGGTTAGCGTTCGGAATAAAAACAGCACCGGCGGTGTTCCAGCAGACAATGGACACTATGCTGGCAGGATTAGATTTCGCGATCGCATATCTTGATGACATCCTAATAAAAAGCGAAACTGTTGAAGAACATAAGGGTCACCTACAGGAAGTTTTCAAAAGAATACAGAATTATGGCTTGAAGATAAAAGAAGGCAAATGTGATTTGTTGCTGGAAGAAATTAAATATCTGGGTCATATTATCAATAAAGATGGGAAAAAGCCAGACCCAAATCGCTCCCATGAGATTCGAAATATGCCAGATCCAAAAAACGTAAAGACATTGCAAAGTTTTCTAGGTTTGGTGAGCTACTATCAGGAGTTCATTCCATATCTGCACAAGTTGCGTGCGCCTTTAAATGAGCTACTAAAAAAAGATAAAGTATGGTATCTGAGGATTGCAAGAAAGCATTTAAGGAGATAAAAGATAGACTTACATCAGATTTATTTTTAGCTCACTACGATCCCAAATTAGACATCGTAATCGCTTGTGATGTTAGCACATATGGGATTGGTGCATGTATATTACACAAGTGGAAGGATGGACAAATAAAGCCGATTGCACATGCAAGCAGAACACTGCTCCCGGCTGAACAAAAATACTCACAAATCGAAAAGGAGGCACTGGCAATAGTGTTTGCAGTAACAAAGTTTCACAGATATATTCATGGAAGGAAATTCACATTGCAGACGGATCATAAACCGTTGTTGACCATTTACGGATCCAAAAAGGGACTCCCCACATATACTGCAAATAGACTACTGAGATGGGGTACTTTGCTTCTAAATTACAATTTTGACTTACAACACTTAGCATCAACAAAAATTGGACACGCGGATGGGTTGTCGAGACTCATTCCGAAGTCAAACGAACCTTTAGAGGACACCGTTATAGCAGCATTAAAATCTGAAGTGGAAGTGAAGAATACTCTCACTGGAACGGTCAAAGATTTACCGGTGTCATTAGCAGATATAAAAAGGAAGCTTCAAAAGACGATTACATCAAAGATGTAAAAAATAAATTACTGGAAAAAGACCAACGAATGGCAGAAACTTTTTCTACGTGCGACAACGTATTACTCTATAGCAAAAGAGATGTAATTCCTAAAGTGTTACAAAGGAAAATACTGAAAGATTTTCATACGGATCATCCTGGTGTGAATCGAATGAAAAGTTTAATGCGGTCGTAAGTGTTCTGGCCAGGCATGGAGGCGGACATTTCGGCCATGGTTGGAAAATGTGAGGGTTGTGCTCTGGCGGCGAAATCGCCACAAGTACTACAAAAGCCTTGACCAAAAACGGATAGACCGTGGTCAAGACTGCACATAGACTTTGCCGGTCCAATGGGTAAAACGTATTACTTAATTGTCGTAGATAGCTACAGCAAGTGGCCGGAAGTTTTTCAAATGAAACAACCCACAGCAAAAAATACTATAAACAGACTCCATGAGCTTTTCGCAAGATTTGGAGTAGTAGACACAATTGTCAGTGACAACGGGTCACAATTTACATCAAAAGAGTTTAAGGAATTCTGCGATACATTTCAAGTGGAACATATAACCACATATCAGCTAGACCATTGCTATCACCCACATAGCAATGGTCTAGCTGAAAGATTCGTGGATACCCTAAAGAGAGCATTAAGGAAGGCTACGGGGACGCCCACAAAAACGGCTTTACAGTTATTCCTACAGGTATACAGAATTACGCCAAACAAAGCAGCACCATCAGCGCTGTCGCCAGCTGAATTAATGTTCGCAAGAAAAGTACATTCGGTTTTTGATAAGCTAATTCCATCAAAGAAAGCTGATACACCTAATGTAAGCACACCCAAAAGAAAATTTGTGGTGAATGAAAAAGTGTTTTTCAAGAACTATAAAAACAACACTACGCCCTGGATGAAAGGCAAAATTAAAGGACGTATAGGGAACATGCTCTATGTGGTGCAAGGACCGAAATTTGAACATAGAACATGTAAATCAATTAAGAAAAAGATTTTCGGAAGAGACAACTGTTGCGCCTGAAGAGATGGATGAACATATGGAGGATCTTTTTGATACTTTTGAGTTACAAATGCCTCAGGTACAAGAAGGTAGTACCAGGAAATCCACCCGCAAAAGGAAATTAACACACCAGTTGTCGGTAAACCCGAAAAAGAAAAAATACGATTGAAGCAAAAGTCTTAGGAGGGGGGTGTCAGGGTGCCGCTCCTATTTGACTACAAATGGACTGTTCCCATTGCTATATATAGCAATAGTGGATTCTCTACGGAAGAGTCATAGAGAGTCACTTGAGAGTCTCTAATGAGTTACTGAAGAGTCAGTGAAGAGTTAGACTTCTGGTGGCGTACCGGAAGTAATCATGTATACAGACGCCTTACGACAGATTGGACTCTTGTATCTTTCTCTTGTAAATATTGCTAATCACTTCTGTACATACTAACCATCTTTCCGCGGAATACAACTTATATTCTGATTCTGTTGTTGAGTTATTCATTTATACTTGGCGACATAACAAGAACGTACTAAACATTTTTCTTTTTCTTTTTCTTTTTTCTTTTTCTTTTTTTTTTTTTTCTCCGAATAGGAGCAAAGGAAAAGAAAAGAAAAAAAGAAATTATAACTAATGGTTTTTCTTTGTTGTCATTTTAAACCCGAGGAAAAAAAAGGAAGAAAGAAAAGACTTAGATTTGTTTTTATGTCAGGGAATGCCACGAACAATGGACACTGGTTTTGGCCACCAATGGGAATTAACAATTGTCATTCTAAACCTAAAAGAAAGAGATAAATTCAATTGTTATTTTTTGCTGGGCATTAGTAATAGCTGAAAAAGAGATTTTACTTTTTATTATTGTCTCCAAAAGGCTTTGTCTTGCTAGTGTGAATTGTGAAAAGAATTAAGATAACAAATATCTGATTCTGAGTTGAAGTAATTCAGAGAAGAGACATTTAGCTTGACGTCAAGCAGGTAGGAAGGGTAGAGCAGATAATGAAAATATTTTCCCTCACAAAAAAATGTCGATAACTCGGAAATGGATCTTAAAAGCGCAGGTGTGGAAAATTCTTATCTCAGTGACAATGTCAATAGACCCTTGTCAACTTGTTTTGGGCAAAGCCAGTTCAAAAAGGTTAATAGGGATTAATTTTTTAAAAAATCCCCAAAATTGTTTTGTGAGAAAGAAAATTTGCCGGTTAAGTCCAGCCCAGAAAAGAGGTATGGGAAGATGACGTCATAAGACTGAGAGGAATTTGAATGATCCTGTGAACCAGCGCCGAAAGGGGGAGACGATCAACAGTTGACATCATGGAAAGAAGACTAATCCCATTGGATAAACCAAAGGCAACAAGGAGTAGCAGCTAAGCTCAGCATTCTATTGGTTGCTGAGATGAAGGGTTAGACACCCAGCGACTGTCGGCTCCACACCATGACATGGGCATAAATACAGGGTCCTGAGGGACCAAAAATCATTTCCAGTTGCAGTTCAAGTCAGAGTGGAGTTCGAATCAGCAGCGGTTCGAGGCAGTTCGCAGTTAGTTGGAGTTACCGGCCCAGAGATGTAATAACAAACATAGGCGCCAGGTTGTTGGGCACCAACCGCAGAGCCTGCTGGCCAACCAGAGTTAGAGACAGACAAGAAGAGAATTTGCAGACAAAGTTTTTGAGATTGACAACTGAATGCAGTTTTCAGTTGCAGTTGAATTGGAGTTGCCAGTTGAATTCCAGTCAGCTCCTGGCCCAGAGATGTAACAACGAAAATAGGCGCCATGTTGTTGGGTGCCAACTGCAGAGCCTGTCGGCGAACCAGTTAAAGACAGACAAGAGAATTTGCAGATAAAGTTTTGAGATCGACAACTGAATGCAGTTTTCAGTTGTAGTTGGAGTTGTTGCTCGAGTGGCAGAGAGTTCGAGTTCCTGGTCCAGATATATAATGACAAAGAGATAATTGCCACACAGTTGGGTGCCAAACATAGAAAATTGCCACCTACCAAAGATAGTTCCCAGCTGAAGAAGTAAAGAGACAGAGATGATTGCCATACCGTTGGGTGCCGACCGTAGAGAAGCCTGTCGCCAATCAACCAACCAGAGTTATGAGACAGACACAAAGAGACTTTGCAGACAAAGTTTGAAATTGCCAAATGAAGAGTTTTTGGTGAGAGTGTTCCAACCCGGAACAAGAAATCCACCTCGATTCCATTTCCAAAGATGAACCGTGCCAACCTACCCACAACCCAGCATTTCAGCAATTTCCGCAAGATTCCGGAAAATAAGAATCAAGTTGACTAGACTTATAATGAACTTAAAAACTCTGTTCAGAGCCTTGAGCTGTGGCCAGTCAGATTTCTCGTTATTGCTTAGGAGAATAATTCGATTTACTTAAGAGAATTCCGTTCCGCTACCAGTTTGATAGAAGCAGAGATTGGGAATTATCCAAGAGACTATTGTGTATATTCTTTATATAAAGATTTATTTTACTACACTTCAGACGTTGGTCCACTTATTTTTCTTGGTGCTATATTTCTTTCTTTTATTACTCGATTGTGTGCACGTTTCCTGGTTTGGTTTAGTTACTCACGTGACTACCTTGTGATTAATCAACGCAACGTGAGACAAGGGAGATCACTGTGAACAGAGTCAATCATTGACTAGCTATCTGGATCAAAACCAACAGTGAACGATCGGGAAGTGCCATATTGTTACAAATGATGACGGAAAACAAAAAATGGAATGGTTATCACAAAATGAGAAATTGGTACCAAGACCAGGACTCCATACAATGAAGTTCTTGCCTTCTCTGGAATATAAAAGGTGTCATCCATTACAAGCTGATGAAACATGGAATCACTGATCATCACTGATTGTTGGCACCAACTTTATGGATAAACAAACATTACTTAATTTTCAGTTTTGTTAAATAAAAAAAGGTGACATTCTCCAACATGACAAATCAATGTTAGACTGTAAAACAAACCCAAGAAAAAATGATTGTTAGGGTGGAGGAGTTCTTCACATTCTCCATATTCACCAAGTTTAGCACCTACAACATTTCATGTGAAGAAATGTTCAGAAACAAGAAATTAAAAAGTTGTGTTTGTTTGTTTTTGTTTTTTTTTTGTGGGGGGAGGGGCCTCTTTAAATGTGAAATCAAATATTGACCTTCCCATTAGCTGCAATCATTGAAAATGAAAGTGATTACATTTTTGATAAATAATGTTGAATACATTTAATTATTTTCATTTCCTTTCTACATAATTACTTTCCAAAAACCCTAATACATTGTCAATTTTCTTAAATAAAAGTTCTAAATTGTATATTTGACTTTTTTCTAGGTTCGTATGTGGAGTAATGATCCAGACCAGTTTGTAGAAGATGAAGATGATGACACCTTCTCTTATTCAGTGAGGATATCAGCTCAGGATTTGCTCTTAGTTAGTTACAGTTTTGATTATATAAAAATTAAGATATATAAGAATATCTTATTATATTAGCCATGAACATTAAAATCAAACTATTCAATAATTTGACCACTTCATATTCTAAATTTCTCTTAATACAGCTGTTAATTTTTGTATGTAAACATTTGCCCTTGTTGAATATTTTAATACCTTGTCCATTGAATCAAATGTTTTTTTAAAAAAATTTACAACAAAAATATCATCAATAAATTTGAAATGATGTTTATGTAACCCCCCCCCCCCAAACAAATTTTGAAACATCAATAAAGGAAAAAATTCACTAGTGAACCAATAGTTAAAAAGTAAACAAAACAAATGTTCTCATTCATTAAGAATAAATAATTGAATACAATCAATAAATAAAAGTGCATTTGCTACAATTTCAAAAATTGCAGTCTTTTATAAAAAAGAAAATGTTATGCTTAAATTATTCATGCCAGTGTATAAGTAATTTAACAAATACAATGCATTAAATGTTCCTATTATAATGATTCCTTGTGATAATAGATCTTAAGTAAACTTGCTGAAACACTTATTTTAAAAATAAAACAAAGGCAAAAACAAATGAAAAAATAGGTACTTTTAATAATTAAATATTGTCAATGCATAATATAACAAAAATTATCAAGAAAAATATAAAAATAAATGGATAATTAAAATAAAAACTTAGACAAATATAAATACTTCAAATAAGACATTGCTTTCATTGAGTAATGAAAACATGTCCATTCAATGTGACATCAGTGTCTAGTCCTTATTTGTTTCCTTATTTATTGGTTCATTTCTATTGTCATTAAATTAATAAGTCAAAGTGGTACATTTGATAATGAACTGTTCACTCTGACATTCTGTGTAAAATGTATATGTGCATTCCTTGTCATGGTAGGTTTCTTTGTTCCAACAGTGAAACTGTCTGAAGTTTCAACTCCTGGATAGTCACCCATGGTGATAAGGTAAAGTAGGAAGGACCAGATTGAACGTGACCAACCCCCAATGTTGGAATAGGCAAAGATCCACATGATCTCAATTGGCCAAACTGGCAGAAGAGATTTGTGCTAGTCGGGATGGCATAACCATGGTGGGCCTTCACAGACTGAGTATCCAACATCCCAATGCAACTAGATTTGCCAGATCTTGCCTGTCCCAATCACCTTTGAACTGCAAGGAAGGTGCTTCTAGCCAAGTTTGTGGCTTTTTGCATGAATGGCCTTGTCAAATTCATTGAATCACAGCCTTCACTATTGCCACAATGGAGATAAAAAGAAATAAAGAGGATGATGATCTCAATGTGTGCAGCAGGTGCCATCAATTATTTAACATCAATTATTTAAATTTTATACAAAACCTTACATTTTCAATACTTGGAATTTTGGCCATATTATATTTTTCTCATTTAAAAAATATTAGCTACAAAAAATGTTTTTAAAAATAGACGGGAAATAAATTTGAGAACAAGATAGTTTTTAAATAAAAAATTAAATATTAAGTTTTAGAGATTAGAATAAATTTTAAATGCTTTGACAATAATAATTTTTGTTTCCATTTACAAATTTAAAAAGGATTTTATATGCTAGACAGGAATTGTTGACTTATTGCTTTTTCATTCTTTTAGTTTAAATATTTGGCAAAATATTTCTTAAACCTGCTTATTACATTTTGGAAAAGAAAAGGCTAGCTTCTGTATCCTACTTGTAAAGGAAGAAAACTTGATAAAGGGAAAAAATGATATGATCATTTAGTTTCTATTATTTGCTTTTCTATGACTTATCCTTGAACTTTTGTAAAAAAAAAAAAATCTTGTGTATAAGTTTACAACTCAAAAGTATAAGTATAACTCAAAATTATCACATTTTGTTTTGACAAGTTCATTCCCACCAAAAAAGATTTAGCTTATTTCACCCAACCAACTTCTAAAAGATTTGACTTCCTTTCTCTGAGTTAAGTTAGTGTATTCTTTAACAGTTTTTTTTTTTTTTTTTTTTTCTGAAAATTTGCTAATTTGTTATATTTTTATTTTAGTCTTTAGCAACAGAGTTTCCTAATGAAAGTGCCCCAGCTTTGTGCCATGCATTCACCCAACACATACAACAAGCAGAGATGGACAAAAATGCTGGCAGTCCTCATTGGTTAGTCATTATAAATTCACTAAATAGCTGTTCTGTGCTTTCTCATAATATTAAGTTACTTAAGGTTGATATGGTGGTAGATGATTGCACAAAGTATTATACTTTGTGCAATCATCTACCACCATATCAACCTTAAGTAACTTTAAGTCTTTAAGATAATCTAAGTACTTAACATTCATAGTGTTTGCATTTTTTAAAGTATTGTGAATCATTTTTTTTTTTTTACATTTACTACACCCATATCTTTTTATTCATACTGCTTACTTAAGAATCATAGGATGCCAATTTGGGAGTTTTAAGTAAAATACAACAGAAATAAGATGAAAAATATTTATTCAAATTATGAATAACAATGCTTTCTCTTTAATTACAATTAATACCAAAAAAAAAGACACTAATAAAATTACAACACACACTTTTTTTTAATCTGGCTACTATTATGCTTGGAAATAGGAAATATTCTAATAAAGTTTTCAGTCTTTAGCCATCTTATGGTGTAACAATCTTATGAGTTCACCATCTGTGTCTGAGCTTTAGAAAATGATATATCCTGCAATAAGGTTCAATATGAAGCTCAAAGTTGAGTGAGAAGGATTTGATCATGGGTCGATGAAAGATTTTTTTATGGTTCAATGTTGGCCACAGTGATCAAACAAACATTCCTAAATCAGCAGGCCTACAGAGATGTGAGTTTCCAGATAGGCGTGTAAAATGTAAATTTAACACAAATCTAACCACAGGCATTATGGTGTTGGAAGCTGTAATTCTTGCTTGCTTTTGGGAATCCATTTCCATGTATTCCCTGAATATTGCAAAACCTCTTCTGTTGCCATTCCTGCAACAGAAAGGCTGTTTGTTGTTCCAGCAGGCTGCCTACATGATAGTCTGTGAAATATTCAATACTTTCTCTGACTACTATGACTGCTAAACCAACAGTTATAAACCAACCAACTAACTGCCTTTTTCTCCATTCTATATTCATATGGAGCTAATATAGCTTGTAATATTCTTGGTGGTTTGTTGCAAGTCACTCAGGTGAAAACAAAAGTAAATCCACTTCAATAACGAGTTTGGTTGTTTTACAACATCAATGTTTTCCATTCTATTTAATGTTAAATTCTGTTGCATGACAAACATAGGTTTGGTTTGCAGGAGTCAAAAATGTAAACATAGATATAGTAAACAACATGTATCTCTTTAATATGTGGGCTTTTCTGCTCTACAAGAAAGCATGTTTTTGGCCATAGACTTACAGCATACCATTAAGTCTGTCAACACAGTTTACTAGTTTGTTTGTTTGTGTTTTTTTTGTTTTTTTTTTGTTTTTTTTTTTTTTTTAACTTTTGCTCAATTATATCCAAGCCTGTTACTACTAGTTCTCATTCAATCCCCTGCTGCCAGTCTGCATCCAAGTCTATATTAATTACTCCACAGAATATCCATTGAATCATCACACGCAGATGAATATTCTATGCAGATGTATCTATACACATCTGAATTTCTTTTTAATAATACACTCACAGTTTAAAGTAGCATTTTGCCAAGGACATTACACCAGTGAAGGCAGGTTCCCAAGGATAAGGATAAATTGCTTAAGGTCTGTTTTTTATTTTTGTCTCAATGCTTCAATAATCATAAAATTTCTCTCTAAGAGTTGTAATACTAATAAAAAAATTAGTAGAATCTAAGTAATTGCTTATTTCTTTATTAGTCCAAAGCTTATCAATGTTTGAACTGATTTCATTAATGTAATGTTGATATTTCTGAACATAAACTATAAATCATTTTAGAAGTAAGATCCTTGCTATAAACTTAATCATTTTTGTATTGGTTAAAATCTCAATGTTTCCATCAAACAGATTCAATAATAAATTGTTTAATCAATCCTGTAAAACAATTAGACCATGCAAATCTTTCTTAAAAATCTTCCTTTTGCTAAATTAAATTGAGATTGGTATTCATTTTTTAATTCTAACTTATTACTGTTGCAGGTGGAAAATTCATGAGTCTTGTCTGTTGGCTTTGGGAAGTGTACGAAATTTATTTGTAGACCATTTAAAAAAAGGAAAGTTACAATTTGACATTAAACACTTCATTGAATCTGTGATTTTAGCAGATATGACTGCTGGTTCAGGTATGTTTCCATTTTATGTTTGTGTATATTTGAAAATAATTCTATTTAGTATGATAAATATACATTATATACATGAAATCATATTTTGCTGTAAATCATTTAATGTATAATTGGTATTATAGGTATATTATATAATAGAAAAAAATTTTATTTGCTTTATTAGATTGTTTACTACTATTTACTTTCGAAATACAAGGGTGGGCTGAACAGTTCCAAAGGCTGACTGTGAAAGTGATACTAGAGCTGTGAGATCTTGCCTGGATTAATTTTAATTGTTCAAAGACTGTTCATCCTCTTTGTCAAAAAATTCATCAACAGCACATATGACATCATCATCATCATCACTGGGATACTTTTTCCCAGCCAAGTGTTTTTTCATGTTGGGAAATATGGTAGTCATATCAGGAGAATAGGGAGAGTGATCAACCAGATCAAAGCCAAGCACAGCAGTCATTGACACCAAAGACTTGTATGCTGGAGTATTGTCCTGACGAAACAAGACTCCTTTTGTCAGTTTTCTTATCAATTTGATATTGATTGACAGCTTTTCATCACTACTTCAGCAATTTGGCATAGTCCTCTCCAGTATTGGTGTGACTCTTTTGATAATCAATAAACAATGCTTTTTGCATCCCAAAAAAGCATCCAAAAAAAACTGAAGCCATCACCTTCCCTGCAAATGAAATAAGCTTGACCTGCTTTGGAACAGGTGAAGAGAGGTGTTTCTAACTGTATGAATTATCTCTTTGTCTCTGGCTCAGAGTGATAAACTGGACACTCGTCTTGGGTTAGGAAATATTCGGGGAAGCCAGCTGGATCTGCCTCAAACAATATCGGATTTTTTTATGTGATCAATCTTCATACCAAATTCATTATGCCAAATATTTTTGACTTTCTCACGAGACATACTAATAACATCAATCACCTGCCATCCATCACCACAGTGTTTTCCTCTCTCTCTCTCTCTCTCTCTCTCAGGGACTTATTTTACTTTATCTGTTCAATGCTGTGTCCGTTTAACACTTTACTTGATGTTTTGTCCTTCAACACTGCATAGAATGTCCCTTTTACTGATGCCAAATTTTGTACATTTTCATGAGAAGTCACCACTGGTTACATTCAAAGCCACTTTTGAAGTTAAATCTCAATTTATCTAGAAAAAAGCAATGCAGCTATTAATAAGAAGAGTTGAAATTGATGCATGTAAAATTTCACAGCTCTAACATTACTCCTTCATAGTCAACATGTTTTCAGCCCATCCTCATAGAATGTGGGCATTTTTGTATGTGCTATAATTCTAACAGCATCTCAAGATTAAGCTATTGTCAATTTGCAGCATATTTAATTAAAAGGTTTCTGAAATAAATAATCTGTGTATTAAGACATTTAATCTAATAAATTAAAAAAAAATTTTCTTGCAATGTTGCTGTTTTTTTATATTAATTTTTTTTTATTATTAGATTTTATGATGTATGAATGTATTTATTGTTAAAAAAACAATTTCATTAAACTTTTTTCTTTAGTCTCACCATTTTTGATTGGTCGCTGCCTTTGGACTGGTAGTCGGTTCGCAGCTGTGATGGATCCTGAGATAATGGAAAAGTAAAAAAAAAATTTGCTTTTATCATTTGGATGTTTTAATTTTAATTTCTTTATTTTAAAAAAGAAACTATTAATTTTTTAGAGATTTAGGCAATTGTTGCATACATTACCAACTCGTTTATGGAGTGAAGAAAAGAACTTTAAATAACACAGGAAAAATATTTTCTTTAACAGATTTCTTCATACACACAGGGTGTGTACAAATCCTAGAAACCTTAAAAATCCATGGAGTTTTCTAAATTAGACTGCTCGCACATCCTATTTCTCAATTTATGAAAGTCAAAATGCCATTTTTTTTAATAATCATATCGCCCCAAGCAAGGCATTTTACTGCCACTGTTTTGCAGGGGGTTAAAGTTATGAGAAAGAGTGATATGGTAAAAGGGAGTGTCACAAAGTGGGTAAGAGAAAGATGAGAATACTGATGAGAGTGGAGTGAATGAAGAAAGGAGCATGAGAGAGAGAGGATGCAGGTTAGTGAGATAGATGACTATTGACTTTACATTTCAATTCTTGGTGATTATAGCTTTTGGGAAAGCAAGTAAATGGAAGGAAATTCCACAGGCGAGAAGTGCGAGAAAAGAAGCTGTTAGAGTAGAATTTGCGTTTACATTTTATTGGTTTCACAGTAAAAGGGTAGGACTTAATTGCTAATCTTGTGGCTCGAGTAAATTTATGTATAGGAGGCACCAGTGAGCTAAGTTCATCGGAGCAGAAGCTGTGAAAGTATTTGTAGAAGCCACATTGTGCCGGTGAGAAAGTGACTGTATTCGAGTTGCCAAGTCGGGATCTATCACATTACAGATTCTCTGTTAGATTTTGTCAAGGACACCTAGGTGGATAGCAGGAGCACCCAACCAGATATGGCAGCAGTATAAGTGGATGGTAGATTTATATATATGCAGGATTGTTTCAGGCAAAAAAAACTTTCTGGCCCTACAAAGAGAACTAACTTTCTTAGCAGCGGATTTAGCTATAGATTCTATATAGTCATTCCACTTGAGGTTTATTGTGGGAGGCTCAGTGTTTTGCTTTCAGGAAGACTGGCCTGATCCATGCTAAGGGGGGTAGGAGCAATTGTCTGTGATGGTTAATAGATAGCAGCTTCGTTCTGGAAGCATTAAAATTCATGAGCCATTTCTTACCCCAGTCCGCCACAGATCAGAGGTCCTTTTCAAGCTCGGCAGCGAGGTTTGCTTTGTCAGCCTCAGCAGATTTTTGATTGATGCGAGAGTAAACTGTAGTGTCGTCAGCGTATATGCCTACTTGGGATCTTATTACATCTTGGAGATAGTTAATGTAGATAAGGAAAAGCATAGGACCTAGAATAGTCTTGAGGGACACCCGCATTCATCTGATAGTATTGGGAGGCATATCCGTTCAGTACTACCTTCATTGTGCGATTTGAAAAAGAATGACTGGATAAAGTCAAACAATTGTCCAGTTATACCATAACCTCACAGCTTGTGTAAAAGGCCAGTATACCAGACTCTAGGGCAACAGTTTGGACTTTACCGTTCTTGTCGAGAGCCTGATGTATATATTCAGTGATGTTGTGAGCATATCAGCAGTAGACTTGGTGAAGCGGAAACCATACTGTTTGTCAGAGAATAGTCTGTGGGCTGTAAGATGTTGAACCACCTTGACGTTGATGATGGTTTCGAATACTTTGCCAAAAATCGGTAGGAGGCTGATAGAGCAATAATTAGAGGGGTCAGAGGGTTCACCAGTTTTTCTTATATATTGGAACTATGGAGGAGGACTTCCAGCAGGCAGGAAAGTAAGAAGCAGAGAGGTAGTAGTTATAGTGTTTGAAGAGAACAGAGTAGAGTTCGAGGGAACGTTTCTTCAGGACAATGATTGAGATTCTGTCGCCGCCGCTTGCTTTATGGTGGTCAAGCTTTGAAATTATGTTAGAGACCACCAAGGGGGTAATGTGAATGTCATTAAGTTGGGCCTTAGTTCGTGGTGGGAAGTCGGGTACAGATACTCCTGAAGAGTCTAATGTCAAGTTAATGAAGAATTTGCGAACGAAGCACTTAGCTTTGTCTGTTGTAGAGGTGAGGACCTCAAATTCGTTGATTAGAGTGGGGATTGAGGGTTTGCTATTGTTTAGTACACTTTTACAGAGCCTCCAGTAGTCTTGGCTTTTTTTAAGTATTTTCTTGCACTCATTGCAAGCGGAGGCAAAGAGGCACCTGTTATGGTCTGACGCATGACTCCAATAAAGCCAGAAGAAGTGATTTTGATGGGCAATCGCGGCCGAGCAAGCAGGGAAGAGCCAAGATGACGGGTGGGATTTAAATCTCAACTTCTTGGCTGGGATGAAAGCTTCAATGCCAGCCTTAACCCAAGAGGAGACCTCAGCCGCACAATCTTCAACAAGAAGACTAAAGACTTTGTTCCAAGAGATATCACACAGGAAATTGCGGAATGAGTCCCAATCGACTCTTTGGTAGCTGTAAGATATTCTTCTAGTCTGAGGTTCTTGGGTGGAGTGGGAGTGGAAGGAGATGGTAATGGAAACCACCGCATGGTCAGAGTTTCCGAGGGGGCAGAGTTGCTTGACATTGCAAGAGTCAGTGATGAAAGTAAAACAGCGATCTAGCAGTGAGTCGTGTATATTAAGGTTATTAGAAAAATCTGGCATTTTTACAAGCTAAAATTATCCTTTAAGAAAAACAGTGGTTCATTTTCTTGATTAGAACGTGTTCATGAACTAGTTACTTCTGCATTTTCTTGTCTAGATGACAAGAATGAAAGTATGTCTTTTAGTTGCTACTCTCACTCAATAAGGAAAGAGGAAAAGCAAAGATAAAATGCGTCAGAGAAAAGCAAAATATCTCTGTCAATGATAAATTAATTCACACTCATTGTGAATCAGTTGAAAGGAAAATTAATAAAATAAATAAAATACATTTTAGTTTAGTAGAATATTTAAAATTTTACAATTTTATTCAAATGTCAATTTCAAAAGTAAAAAGTCCTTTTGATCTCCAGTGATCAGTGGGTGAATTAATTCTAAAGATATAGATACTTTACATGTCTTTACTTTTGGAAATTATTTTTATTTATTATTTTTTTTTTTTCCGTCTTTTGGTCGTCTTTGTTTTTTTTGTTTTTTTTTTTTTTTTTTTTTCGTCACTTAATTTGTGTAAATAATTTTGCTATTCAAGGGTATTTTTGACTAATGATAAATAGCATCACGGTTCAATTATTTCCATTAGTTTTGTCTTGTAGAAGATTTAAATTTCTGTCTTCGAGAGATTGAATTCTTAATGGTTTGGCAAGCGAACGCAAGCAACATAACTCGACTATATTCTGTAAAAAGCGGTTTAATTTCTATTTTTGTCTTCAGAAATTGAATTAAATCAACTTTACAGTGTTAGCTGCTTGTGGTAAGTCAACCGGGATTCAGTCCATTTTTCAGTCTGTTTTTGTGAAATTTCTTGGAAATTATTTTTATTATTTTTTTTTTTTTTCGTCTTTTGGTCGTCTTTGATTTTTTTTTTTTTTTCGTCACTTAATTTGTGTAAATAATTTTGCTATTCAAGGGTATTTTTGACTAATGATAAATAGCATCACGGTTCAATTATTTCCATTAGTTTTGTCTTGTAGAAGATTTAAATTTCTGTCTTCGAGAGATTGAATTCTTAATGGTTTGGCAAGCGAACGCAAGCAACATAACTCGACTATATTCTGTAAAAAGCGGTTTAATTTCTATTTTTGTCTTCAGAAATTGAATTAAATCAACTTTACAGTGTTAGCTGCTTGTGGTAAGTCAACCGGGATTCAGTCCATTTTTCAGTCTGTTTTTGTGAAATTTCTTGGAAATTATTTTTATTATTTTTTTTTTTTCGTCTTTTGGTCGTCTTTGATTTTTTTTTTTTTCGTCACTTAATTTGTGTAAATAATTTTGCTATTCAAGGGTATTTTTGACTTTTACTAAGTTAAAACTTTGTAAACCTCAGTCACTTTTTCTTTTGTTTCTTTTTTTTTTTTTTTTTCTTCTTTTTTTTTTAATTGGAGTAGATAGTTTCTACTATCGCCCGGTCTCACACTCCACCCCCTTCTTTTGAATGAGTTTAGAGGTGATCACCTTGTTTCTTGTTTAGGAAGGGGTTCCCGGTTCATCCCCTTTCTCTGGTCTTGGTGTTAGTTTAGCTGGAAGCTCTTTGCAGTTACGGAGTATGGTGGCAACGTCTTTACATTCTGAGGGTACCGGGTTGGCAGTTTCCTGATTGCTGCTTCCGACTGGTAGTTAGGAGCCCGAACTCTTGCGTAGCGTCTTGAGAGGCTGCTCTGATCATCAGTTGAATAATACCGGGGTTCTTGTAGTGCCATATCGCGCATGGACGGGCGTCCCTGCATGAACGTTCGGTGGGCAACCCCAAGGCCACATTATGTTGTAGGCCGCGCCAGTTTCCATCCTTCACAAGTTGCAAATGATTGACCGACTGATTCTATTCTAAGACCACTCCTTAACTGAATTACTATGGAAAAAAGCAAACATAATAACAAAACTAAACCAGCTCATTTGAAAACGCCTAAACCTGTCTGCATCTCTTTCACTAACATACGCGGCATCCGCACCAACTTCCCCAGCGTAGATTCTTTCCTTCATAATAACTCACCTGATATATTAGCCCTATGTGAAACTAATCTTAACCCTTTTATCCCCTCATCTGAGTTCTGCGTTCCTGGCTACCTTCCCCTCTTCAGGAAGGACTCCAATGTTCATATGCATGGGCTTGGTGTCTATGTCAGCAAACACCTTCCTTTAGCTAAGGTGTCATCTTTTGAATCCCCAGATCATTCTTTCATGTGCTTCCGCCTCTCACTTCTCAGCTCGATTAGCTATCTCTTCTTTCTCTACCGCTCTCCTTCCTCCCCTGACTGTTCGTTACTTGACATCATTTCTGACAATATCGACAAAGCACTTTGTGTGTTATATCTCCACTAGGTCTCTCTGGTATACACACAGTCTTCTGGTCTGCATTCTCTTATGCGTCATCTCTGCTGGGTCTCTCCAATCTGTACACTGTTTTCTGGTCTCTGACATCAAATCTCATGTGTTACATCTTCGCCCTCCAGTTTGCACACACTGTTTTCTGGTCTGCACCCTTTGTGTGTCATCTTTGCTGGGTTTCTTCAGTCTGATCTTCACTGATTTTCTGACTTGACCTCTTCACGTTGAATCTTTCTCGCAGAAAATGATCACCTCAGCCCGTGCACAATGAACACCAGTTGCGCCTGTCATGGAATCTGTCACAATGACTGGTAAAACTTACCCTGCTATTCAAAATCTGTAGCTTATATAGAGACCTGCATTCGGTGGGAGTGGGGTAAGATGTGCTCTGGGTATGTTAGCATTTCCAAAAAAAAAAAACTCTCAGAACCCTCTTTTTTTTTTTTTTTTTTTTTTACCTGATCAAACCAGTCTTCTTCCTTCTTTGTGTGAGTGCCTCTCACCACTGCCCATTTCTCCAACTTTCCCAAAACCCCACAAGAGCCTTTTCCTCATTGTTCATCTGAGCAACCTCAATTCCTTTCTGCTTTGTGTGGGTGCCTCTCACTGTAACTGCCCAAAGGGCATAGTCTAGCCCAAATAGCCAAATTTTAGTTATCATCCAAAATCCTTCTTCTCGTGCTCTTGTGTGTGGTCATTTTTGCACCTGGGATTTTTTTCATTTCAATCCTTTTACCAACCACTGACAAAAAAATAAAGACAATCCTTCTATTTGCAATGTTTTATTATATTTCAGCAGACAAAAAAATTTAATTACTATTTTCTTTCTAAAGTTCATTCTTATAACTCAACCGAATTTAGTTCCCAGTGGTATCTCTTGTACTAAAGTGATGTAAAAAATATTATCTATGCTGGCCACTTTTTGTCATAAAAATGTTTATGTATTCTTCTTAGTAGGACTTTTAGAATATGATTTTGCTTATCTCAGTCTTGACTAAAACCAGATGATCCCTTTGTTTTACCTTTCTTGCAGACAAAAAAAAAATTTCAATTACTAATTTTAACCAAAATTTCCTATTTTTCTTCATCTGGCCATCAGTATATTTTTCTGTCTTGATTTTTTTTTTTTTTTTTTTTTTTTTTTTAGTGCCTTTCAAATAGTGTCACATTATCTGTTAAAACATAATTTAAGAAATGAAAGTATAAAAATAGACTTTTATAGAAAAATAAACATTTTTGAAGGAAAAATATTACCAACATTTTGGAAAGAAAAAAAAATTATTACCTAACAGATTTTGAAGAAAAAAATGAATTATTGCCATAATACATTTTTGAATGAAGAAAATTATGACCAGCAATACATTTTTGAATGCAAAACTAGAAGACCTCTTCAGTTTTCTAAAATGAAAAAAGAATAATAATAAAATTTTTCATCAAAATCTGACTAACTCAACCTTTTCATTATAACTGAATATTAAAACAATACCATAAGATCCTATTTTTTTGGCATTAAATAACCCACAGAAGTTGATATGCCGAGCAAAACTCACCCAAACAGTTTCATTCATTTGTGATTTTCATTAAAATTCAACAATTATTTGATTTTTTAAAAAAAAATTTTTTTTTTACTGATAAAAAAAAACTAAAACACTAATCATAAATATTACATCAACTGCTAATGCAAAAAGCAAACAAAATTTTTAACCAAAATTTCAAATAGACTTGGAAGGGTTCAAAAATTTAAAAAATGGTCTTTATAATAAGAAAATAAATCATGAACATTTTAATAAAACTTTGGTTTTATTAAGTTTGGGGCTTTTTTTTTTTTTTTTTTTTTTTTTTTTTTTTTTTTTTCAACACAAAAGTGGAGGTACTTAAATTATATTGAAACATTCCTTGTATTTATTGATTAGCTTTATATAAAATCTGGCAACCTTGTTGCTTTTGGTTTTTGCATTTCTGCTATAGATGACTAAAAAAATGTACAAAATGTGAACAACTAAACATTTGGCCGATGTCATCAAATTTATGAACTTAATAAAAAAAATAGTATTACTTTCAAGGTCATCTTTTAAGTTTATTATAACTTAATGTCAACAGAGCAAATTTCCATTTCTTCATTTGGCTAG
The DNA here is from genome assembly GCA_037127315.1 of Ascarosepion bandense. Classification (NCBI taxonomy): domain Eukaryota; kingdom Metazoa; phylum Mollusca; class Cephalopoda; order Sepiida; family Sepiidae; genus Ascarosepion; species Ascarosepion bandense. The sequence goes on from JBBBDQ010000192.1 coordinate 650,066, forward strand.
AAATTTCATATTGCACACTTTTGTTACCTCAAATGATCTGTTAATACTAGATGCCTTTCAATTAAAATTGGATTTGTGAGTTTTATTTTGCTTGGCAGTTATATCCAAACAAGAACATTTATCATGATTAATTCATATGCAATAATCAATTTCAGACTGTAATTTAAGTTATAGAAATTACTATATATATTTTGTTTATAAAAGACTGCTTATTTCTTTTTAAGACATTTAACTTTTTTCCAGATTTTTGCAAGCTACAATGACAGGTCTTCACCCTACTCAACCTGCTAGTGTGAGAATATCTGCTGTCAGAGCTGTGTTTGGCTTTTGTGAATACTTAAAAAATTGTGGTACAACCCAGATTTTGTTCAACTTTCTCCCAAACATCATGGAAGGTCTTCTCTCTATTACCACTCAGTTTTCGTCTAATGTTTTAGCCCTTAGTCTGGAAACTTTGATTGTTGTCTTAGCCGTAAGTGTTCTAACAGTTATTGACATATCTTCATTTTTTTAAAAACTACTTGTTACAAAATGTTTTTATTTATATATTATCAGCATTGGATCAAATATGTCCAAATGATATTTTCAACATTTTTTTTTTTATTTTTAAAAACAAAATCGCCTGGTTCACACTCCACCCACATCTATTGAACAGTTGAAGAGGGTCATCCCTTGTTTCCTGTTTAGGATGTGGTTTCCGGTTTTCTCTTTTCCAATCTTTTCACTCTTTTCTCTCTTTATTTTTTTTTTTTTTTTCAATTGGAGTAGATAGACTAAACTATCGCCCGTTCCCGGTTCACACTCCCACCCACATCTATTGAACAGGTGAAGAGGGTCATCCCTTGTTCCCTGTTTAGGACGTGGTTTCCGGCTTTCTCTTTTCCATTCTTTTTACCCTTACGTAGCCCCCTGCGCATCAGTGGCGTTATCGCCTTGCTTGGGGTGATATGATTTTTAAAAAAAACAAAAAAACAAAACAATTTTAACTTCAGATGATTAAGTAGATAATATTAAATGTGTATAATCTTTAACATTTGATAAGATAAAATTTAAATGTATTTGTGAAGTTATTAATATTGCTATAGCAAGAATAGTAACTCTTAAGTTGTTTCTGATGATTGGTGCTATATGATGTTATCCAAAGAATTTTTTTTTTTTCCTCTTTTTCTCTCACTTCCAGATTGATGACAATTTCACTGCGAGTGTTGAAGCTAAAGTTACTCCACTTACCATTGCAGTCTTCCTTAAATACAGTAGTGGTAAGTTCTTACTCTATTTTTCTAGTGTATCATGAGTAACCATCCTCAATATGAACTTCTTATCTATAGATAGAGATTATCATATTTACAGTTTAAAATGCCATTGTAAAATCCTAATCAATTACTGTTTGTAATGCCTCAGTTGATTTTGTTACTTATGTTGTTTTATTTGTTTCTTCTTTAAACCATATAAATATAAACCTTGATTTATTGATCATATCCTATATCGAATACCAATATAATTAATAATTACATAACTTTTTTTACTTTTATAAATACTTAAATTATGGCAAAATCTAATTTTCAGTTTTTCTACTGGATATCATTCAAAATAACATTTACAGATACATATGTTTTATGGGCTCTACTAATCAGTATTTGTATTAATATCACAACAGAAATCAAATCTCTGAAAGTGTTTTCATATAAGCAAACGTTTGCCTAACACAAGATTTTGTAAAATTTTTACTTTCTACATACTGTGCTAGACTTGCCTATATTTATATTTGGAATTGATAAAATTGTTAATATTTAGTGTGTAAAGAATATATTTAATCTTCCTTTGCAGATCCTTTAATTGTCAGTTTAGTCGAAGATATGGTGGGAGTATTAGCTGAAAATGCTCAAGTAACTTTACCATTACAACAGCGTCTTTTACCAACTCTTATCAGTATTCTCCAAGCCCCTCCAGATAAAGTGCCACCTGGGTTACCAGCTGTGAGTATAGAATTTTTTTTCTTACATTTGAAATACTATGCTCAGTAGAAATTTGGCAAATATAAAGTTTTAATATTAATCTGTTCTTAAATATTGTAGAAAAAAATAACCTCCCAGAAAGATTTGTCATTTTTCATTAATATTTGGCTATATATTAAAAAGAATCTTTGTTGGAATAATTCTCACATTTAAATGTTATCTTTATATAAATAAAAGAGTTTTTATGATATCACTCGCTCATGAATATTCAGCATAGGATTGACTTAACCTGTTTCACTTAAACCTTTTACTCAGTACACACACAGATTAATCAATCGTTCATTGTAATATTCACTTGGTAACTACAATATTAATAAAAATAATTCTCTGCAAAAAAACTGATCAAAACTTCAATGCCTGATTTTTTTTTTTTTTTTTTTGCTAAAATCTCTTTAAATTATTAATTTCACAATTTTTTTTTTCTGTTATAAAAATAATCCATTTTTGCAAAATATTAGGTTCAGAATATACTCCAATTTTTAGAATAAGCTGTTTGTTGTTAATTTTATATATATGACTTTCAAAATTTAGCTTAAACCATTGTATACTGTCATCTTGAACATGAAAAGGAGTTGCATTTACTTTTTTGTTTTTTTCCATCAGTTCAATCTTATTCACAATGCTTCTCAAACTGTTGCTAACATTAACAGAGCAAGGGCTAAAGGATCTACTTGTGATCAGACAGTATGGCCCCTACTTTCGAAAGTTTTGGAATGGGAATATGAGTCTTGAAGATGATGGTGGTAGAGGGCATCCATCATCAATGATTGACATAAAAACACTTATTCTTCTATGTGCCCTGTCCCTTCAGGACGTAGGCGATCATGATTCTCCACGTCTCCCTATCCCTTGTGGCTCTTAGTATGTTTGCTCCTGTTACACCCCGCAACCCCCGTTCCATCATCCACCTGATCAGGCCCTGCAAATATGTTATCCGCTGCCTTCCTCTGTCTCTTTTGCCTTCTATCTGGCCAGTCAGTATCAGGTTCTCTAAGCTCTCCTTCCTTATTGCATGTCCCAGGAACTTCAGTTGTCTCTTCCTGATGCTCAGAATTAATTTCTTTTTTGTTGCCATTCTTTCCAACACCTCATCGTTGCTTGCATGTTCCTTCTGTAGAACCACATTTCAGCTGCTTCAAACTTTGACCTCATTTTCGATGATATTGTCCAGCATTCACTGCCATATTGAAGAACTGACATCACATAGCAATCCAACACTCTTTTCTTTGTTTCTAGTGAAATATTTCTGTGTCTTAGTACTTTACTCAGCTTCTGGAACGCGTTCTTTGCCATGCCAATTTGCCTTTGGATCTCTGTGTCGCACTTTCCATCTCCTGTTAGAACACTTCCTAGGTATTTAAATTTTTCTACTTTCTTGATTCTGGTATCTCCCACCTGTATTTGGCATTTTGGGTTGCACCTTTTGCTGATGACCATACATTCAGTTTTCTTAAAGTTTATTTGTAGTCCTTTTTTGTCACTCTCCACCGATACCTTCTGTAGGGGGTCTTGTAGTTTCCTTTCCGTGTCTGCAATCAACACTGTATCATCTGCATACCTTAGGTTGTTCAAGTTGTGGCTTCCAATAACAAATCCTGGCGTGTCATCTAGGGTCCTCAAAATATTCTCGCTGTACAAGTTGAACAGATCCAGTGAAAAGAGACATAAACACTAGCTGAACAAAATCCACGTCAAAGTGTAGATGAAATGTTTCTGAAAATGAGTGTCAGCATTTCAAAAATATCAGATCATCTATAATGCTACGAAAATTGACAAGGTGAAGAAACTTGATAAATGGGTTCCACATGAACTCTATGAACGCCAAAGTGATCAACATTCTGAAGAGTACTCAATGCTCCATCTGCAAAATTCAAATGATCTATTTCTTGACCGAATACTGACTTGTAAGGAGAAATGAGTTCTTTCTGACAATCTTAAAGATCGGCTAAATGGCTTGATCATGACAAACACTTTCCAAAACTGAAATTACACCAACAGAAGACTGTGATCTGCCATCAACATTATCAATTGAAGCTCACTGCCAAGGTTTGTTAGCAACTGGGTGAAATGCAGATTCATTTAAGCAAAATAGGACTTGCACTGGTTAATCAGTGTGATCTAATTCTGCTTCGTGGCAATGCTCAGCCACTTGTTGGCAGGATGACTGCAGAAACTCACCAACTTGGGATAGAAGACTTTGTCACATTCAACATATTCCACTGATCACTCATTTAAGCCAAAAGATGTTGCAAATATGCAGAAATTACATTCAAAGATTTCTTGGCCTTCAAACACTTATAAGATGAATAACCTTGTAACTTGATAGTAGAAATGTATAGATGTTCAGGTTTCATATTTTGACTGATTTTCTAATTCATAAATAAGTCAGACATTATTTTCCAAACAACCTAATAGCAAAAAAGAAACTTTTAGAGTAGAAGAGGCAGTTACATTTAAGAAGTTCGGTAAAAGGGTGCGACCTTAATGCCAATCTGGTAGCACCAGTAAATACATATGGTCGAAATACCTGGGAGTGGGAGAGCTTATCCGAGCAGTTGCTTTGAAAATACTTGAAGAAAAGACTGAGGGAAGCCATATCACGTCTGTGAGAAACTGACTGATGGTGCTCTGCCAAGTCAGAATCAGTTACATTGCAGATTCTCTTTTGGATTTTGTTGAGAACCTCAAGATGAGGAACAAGCACTCTACCAGATATGACAACAGTATTCAATGTACAAACAAATTGTAGATTTATGAATGTGCAAAATGGATTCCAATGAGAAAAACTGACCCAACACAGTGAACCAACCTTCCTAGCAGTAGATACAGTTATGTGCTCAATGTAGTCATTCAATTTGAGAGTGACGCCAAGCAGGCGCAGTGCATGTCTCTCTCAGAGACTAGCGTTATCTATTTTAATGGTAGGCAGGAATGTTTCTATCGTAGTTAAGAGAGCAGCTTCATTTTGGAGGCATTCAAATTTATGAACCATTTCCGATTCCATTCAATTACAGATTGGAGGTCCTTTTAAAGTGCAGCAGCCAGGTTTACTTTGTCAGTCTTAGAGACTCGGCTGACAGTTCGGAAAGACGACAAACGGGGCGTGTTGTGTCAGCAACTCAACTCGCAACTTCCAATAAGGAAGGCCCGAAGAACAGCTACGAGTATCACTGCACATAAATACCCCCAGGGGATCCCGAGAGGGGGGAGGATGAGATCCCCAATAGGACAGACTTTTCGAGAATGACTTGCGCTAACGCCCAAAGGACTATGAAACCAACATGTATCTGCGGTAAAGAATGCAAAAATGAACGTGGTCTAAAGATCCACCAGACCCATATGAAATGTTTGGCACCACAAAGCCAGGTGCACTGCACAGGTAATTTACCTGGTAAGACACAGGAGGAGCCAGGCCCGGAGTCACACCACAGAGCCCAGTCCCTTCACGCACCTGGCCTGCCGAAACCAAACAAGTCAAAGAAGTGGCCCAAGGCGAGTGAGACAAATTTATGGCTTGAATTCAATCAAGACGTCTGTATGATTCTAGACGCAACATTATCAGGAAATGCAGACAGACGTCTAAAAACTATGACAACTACTATAATTAATTACGCCACGGGCAGATTCGGTTGCGTAGAAGAGGGTGAAAGAGAAATAAAAAAGAATAATCATCGGACAGAAAAATTAAGGAGTTAAGACAGGAATTAAAAACCCTTCGGAAACAATTTCGAAAAGCCAGTGAAGAGGAACGTCTGGCACTCGCGGAGCTCCACGACATCGTGAGGAATAAACTTAAATCCACCAGAAAAGCAGAGTGGCTCAGGAAACGGAGAAAAGAGAGAGCCAGAAAAAGAACAGATTTCATAGCAAACCCATTTGGATTTGCTAGAAAGCTACTTGGTGACAAACAAACAGGGCAACTGAAATGTTCTTCAAGCACTGTTAATTCTTTCCTACACGATACGTTAAGTGAGCCTGATAGAAAGATCTGGGCGGAAACGACTCAGTGAGCACACCCGAACTTCCAACGGTAAATTTTGACATGAGAGAACCGAGCTTAAAAGAGATCCAAGATGTCGTACAAGCAGCAAGATCGGCGTCAGCTCCAGGGCCAAGCGGTGTGACGTATGCCGTATACAAGCGCTGTCCAAGACTTCTCAGGAGACTATGGGTTATAATCAAAACAATATGGCGGAGAGAAAAAATAGCCGAACAGTGGAGATTTGCGGAAGGTGTTTGGGTCCCTAAAGAGGAAAATTCAAAAGATATAGAACAATTCCGAAGTGTCTCTTTATTATGTACTGAAGGCAAGATATTTTTCAGAATTTTGTCCCGGCAGCTGGAGAACTATTTGTTAAAGAACAAATATATTGACACTTCAGTGCAGAAGGGCGGGATTGCTGGAATACCAGGCTGCACACGGGAATTGTGACACAACTGCTAAGAGAAGCAAAAGAAAACAAAGGTAACTTGGCCATTTTGTGGTTGGACATGGCTAATGCTTACACTGGTGGAGCTTACACTTGAAAAATATCACATTCCAGGTAAAATTACAATGCTTATCCTGGATTACTATGAAAATTTTCAAATAAGGATCTCATCTGGACCAGTGAGATCGGACTGGCATAGACTAGAAAAGGGAATTATCACTGGCTGCACAATATCTGCTTCACTTTTCACCCTTGCATTAAACATGATCCTCAAATCTGCTGAAAAGGAATGCCGTGGTCCTATTACCAAATCTGGAATAAGGCAACCCCCAATAAGAGCTTATATGGACGATTTAACAGTTACAGCGGCTTCTGTCACTGGATGTAGGTGGTTAGCACGTGGCTTAGAGAAGCTTATTGCATGGGCCAGAATGAAATTAAAACCGACAAAATCAAGATCAGTCGTCATAAAAAAAGGAAAAGTGGTCAATAAATTCCGTTTCCGAATCGCAGACCAAGACATTCCCACTCTGACAGAGAAACCAGTAAAAAGCTTAGGAAAAGTATTCCACCACACGTTAAACGATACGGCCTCCATTAATGAGACAATCAACAACCTAACAATATGGATTAAAAAGTTGATGAGTCTGGGCTCCCAGGTCGTTTTAAAACTTGGCTATACCAACACGTGATTTTAGCCAGGATTTTATGGCCATTAACGATTTATAGCATGCCAATATCGGCGGTCGAGTCCCTAGAAAGTAAGATTAGTAGTTCTATTCGGAAATGGCTTGGCCTACCACATTCACTAAGCAGCACAGCCCTATACGGGAAGACAAACCCAATACAACTGCCCGTTAGTGGGTTAGTCGAAGAATTTAAGGTCTCTCACACAAGAGAAGTTCTGATGTACCAAAATTCTAAAGTTGCCGATGCCAGGATATTAGTACATACTGGCAAGAAATGGGATGCAGGAAGAGAATTACGGTTGGCTGAAGAGAGGCTAAAAATGAAAACAATTATAGGAACTGTTGCAGAAGGGACAATGGGACTAGGCTACATCCAGCAGAAACCTATGGACAAGACAAATAAGAAACATTACCAAAAACTTCTCCAAAATGAAGTAAGAGCTAGTGTGGAGAAGGATAGAATTACAAAAATGGTGGGATTAAGCCAGCAAGGAGCATGGACCAGATGGGAGAACATAACAAAACGGAAAATTACTTGGTCTGAGATATTATGGAATGAATTCACATATACAAAATTCCAGATCAATGCAGTTTATGATACACTACCAAGCCCTGTGAACCTCCATATTTGGGGAGAAAAAGAAACTCCTTTATGCAAGTTATATTCAGGAAGAGCATTACTCCAACATATACTTAGTAGTTGTCCCAAGGCATTAAGTGATGGGAGATATCGCTGGCGCCATGATAAAGTTTTAAAGAAACTAACCGAAATATTCAACACAGCCATCCGGAGTTCAAAATTTAACCCAAAGAAAGAGAAAATTCAATTTGTAAGGGCGAGTGAAAAAAAAACAGTATGTAAGAGACCCACAAGATGTGTACTTTCCTCAGCCTCAGATTGGCAACTCATGGTAGACCTAGGATGCTGACTGAGGTTACCAGAACACATTCTAAGTACTTCCTTACAACTAGATATGGTCTTGTTTTCGAATTTAACAAAACAGATTATTCTGTGGGAACTAACAGTCCCATGGGAAGAAAACATGAAAGTTGCACACCAACACAAAATGAACAAATACCAAGAACTTGTTGATGAGTGTAGAAGACGAGGATGGCAAGCAGTATGCTACCCAATCGAAATTGGTGTGAGGGGTTTCACTGGGAAATCTTTAAATTTGGCCTTCAATAAAATGGGAATTACAGGGTTAAAAAAGAGGAAAATGACTCAAACAATCCTAGATACAACTCTGGGGTCATCCAGGTGGATTTGGATATGCCGAGATAATAATAATACCTGGACGGGACGAAATAACGGTAGTGTCCGATAGACCAAAAACCATGGCAAGGAAATGAAATAACCTAGATTAATGTCACCAAATGTGACAAATTTTTTTTTTTTAATCTATTCATTTATCTATTCATATCAATCATTTTTTTAATAATCCCAAATATTTCATTAATATCATTCGCTTCACTTTTGTATTTTGCTCCAGTTTTTATGTATTCATTTATCTTTACAATCCCCGTAGTTTTTTTTTTAATCAGAAATATTACACTAATTTCATTCGTTTTTAATTTTAGTTATTTACATATCTACCGTATTCGGTACAATTTTCGATTTTTTTTAATAGCATATTCCTTCATCTCTATGGAATGGTATCTTCCACATCGTAATTTATGTATTTATTTTAGTATATTTAATGAGTTTTTTTTACTATCTAGTCATTTAGCTATTTTAACCATTCATCTTCACATTAATATCACGAATATCAATTTATTTTAATTTATATATTTACGAATATTTACTGGAACCATGTACATATTATCATCACTGGACATTCATTTATTTGTGGACGACCTTATTCAAGAAATTTTTCCAATTCTTCTGTGCAACCAAAACATTTTGCATTCCAATAACGTAGCAAATAGAGATTAGGACACAGACCGGGGCCTGATCAACCTTGGCTGGGTCAACCTGGGGAGAAGGTATGATGTTTTTAAAGGACCGAAACCGTCAATGAACCAGAGTAACATCACTGATGATGTGTCCTAACTGCATCTAACTGATGTATTTTTCAAATTCTTATTAAGATAGGAGTAAATGGTGGTGTTATCTGCATAGATGCCTACTTGAGAACTTATTACATATTATATATGTATATAATATGTAATCAGTTATGTGTGTGAGTAAACTGATTATATTGAGCATCTGTCATTATAATACCTTATGTCATTCCTTCTTACTGTGACACCTTATGCCCAGGGCTGGCTCGTTGTTGTGATGCTTGTTCTCGTTGATGGTCGTGACGGCACCAATTGTGACATTGCCACCTGGCTGGCCAGTTGGTTCGGTCACTCACTGGTTTGGGAACAGATCTCGTTGCGATGATGTTAAAACGCTGTTGCTGGTTGTGATGATCTCGTCACAAAAGCTGATTTTCAAGACGTCTATTGCAACAACAAACCGCTGCCCACGTTGTGATTTGATCTCAGAAAGTCGCGTTGTGCAATTTCAGTAGCCGTCTTTCCACCAGAACCAGACCAGACACTGGTGTACACTTGTGGTTAAAAATAAACACAGCACCAAAAAAAAATTAAATGAGTGAACAAGGTCAAAGACGCCCGGAGAGTTGCAAATAAAGTCTTTATAATAAAAAAATATTATTAATTACAAAAGCAGAAAGTACAATTGTCGGAAACACCAATTTACAGCGGAGAGAGGATTCACTTGAAAATATCAGAGCTTTCAATCTTCAAACACAAGTGTCTTTTCCAAGTTTCATTAAAATATTAGAACTTTTCTATTTTTTTTTTTAAGTCTTTTCACATATTTTCTATAACCAGAGCTGTCAATTCTCTATGCAACTTTTAAAACAACAAAGTTCTTTTGGGTCCTTATCGGAGCTTAACGGAATTTACCGAATCAGAGGCAGATAATGGCGGCAGTGGTATGGGGGTTTGTTTATTCTTGTCACCTGGAAGCTCTCTCCCAACTCAACTGATTTTTCTTGCTGAGTCTCTATTTTTATAACCCTCTCCAATTCTCTCGGGGGATCTAGCCGACTGGAAGCCTTCGACCAATGAGATTGTTTTTCCATCCACTCGATTTGCGGGGAGCCATGACTCGATGAATGACATATCAACAGCTCACATGACGTAATGTCTTTCTTTCTTCCGATTATATCACCTTTAGATTTTTCAATTCCCACAATTTTCTGTTCTCAGGAACAACTATTGGGGATTTGACTGCGCTTGACCTCATCAAGCAATGCTGACATTTTGTTATGTGGCTACTTACAAAATTTTAGTTTGTCCAAAACAATCCACTTCAAACACGAAAGAAGAAGAATTATATTTCTCCCTTTCTTTCCCATCTGTTAGCTAATTTTTCTATTCTTTGGATTTTACAAGTACATGATAGTATTAAAATAACTAATTTTTCTATTCTCCAGATTTTACAAGTATATGATAGTGTTAAAATAGTTTTTTTACATAGCTCACATCACAAATTACAATAAAGCACAATTAATAATACCACTAATATTAATTTCTCTCTCTCCGTTGTGTTAAACCAAACAAAAAGAAAAATATACTGGCGGGAGATAGTGTCACATTGCCCCTTTTTGTTTCATTCTCTTTATTTCACTATCCCAGCTGCTGTTCTTTGTTTATTAGCTTTCCACTCCTGTTTAAAGGTTTATGCTGCTGCTGTTATTTCTGAATTCGAATGTGAAGAATGATAGGATGCAAAAAAATTTATGGCCTCTAATTTTCTTCAGTCAAGCAATAGATACGGAAACTATGCTGCAACAAACTGCCATGTGACTGCACCTCTACTTGTTGCATTCTACTTGTGTAACAGGGGTCCTGACTCTGTTAAAACATCTAATTACATGAAATTGCAGGATAGTAATTTGAATGGACTACTAATTAGATAAAAATCATTAAAATTCTCAGAGTAGGTTAAATGGTTAAGGAGAAAGAAATGAAAACAATCTGGTTAAAAATGTATAAAATAATAAAATGAATTTAAGAACAGTTCCATGTAGAATCAAACCTAGAACTAACTAGCTAAGGTTTAGTAAAACTAAGATTCCCCACCTTATTCACTTTCTATTGATAAGACATGATTAATGTGTTATCCAAATTTTTTTGGACTTGAGACATTCAGGGATTAGTTTAATTTATACTATCTGTTCAAAACCCAAGTATTCTTACAGAAAAGAAGTGAACCAAATTCTTCTAAACAAAGAAATGCATCTGTTGTTTTAATTCCCAATCTTGGGGTTTTGTTTACATTATACTGCCTGACATATGTTTATCCGTACAGAAAAGAATGATCCAGTTTCTTTTGAACAAGGAAAGTATTTGGAATTTGTTTATGTTGATGCTGTTTTCCTCAAAACCTCATAGTCTTTACAGAAAGATATCTAAAAGACAAAAGTGAAGGCCATGTGGTTATTAAACATATCTCCTAAGATTAAAATGATTGAGATGGAGAAATTAAATATATCAATGTCAAATTTTGGGGAGTGAATATATGTCTATATAAATGAATGCTCACCATCCCAACACTCAAATGGAGAATCAGACGGCTGCCACCTCACATTTAAACAATTACTACTACTCTTTTTCTTCTTCCTCCTTTCTGTTGTGGATTCTTGTTTAGAAAACCACACAATATAAGAATAACACAAAACAGATATGAGAGGAAAAATGTAACTACATTGAACAAAAGATATACAACCTGTACACAGTTAGTAGATTCAGGAATACTTGTTAGTAGGAGTCAAATATATACAAAGAAGTAAGTCCGGGTAATAGTTTATATTCTTGCTGACCAACGAGCAGCAGTTCAACTGCTCTGACAAACATCAAATCTAACAACAACAACCCGTTCTCTGTAGGCAGGATTATTTATATACCATGGAAGAGTCCATAGAGTGTATAAATAGGAGTGACTCCTGAACATCCTCCCTCCCTAGCTTTTTACAAAGGGTTAATATTTTTTTCGTTTTGGATCTATAATCAAAGGCTCTGTGAACTTCCGCTTCCTATTGGTTCTTCTGATTTCCATGTTAGCTTTTGGTTTCTGGATGTCAAAAGCTTCAAAGATTTCCTCCATAGAATTTTCGCATCTTAAAGGCGAGGAGCTTGGTTCTTCACCTCTTCTTTTTTGGATTTGATTCACGTGTCTTCTTTGCATGAATTTTTTTCCTTTGATGGTATACATTACACTTCCAATTCTGCTTGAAATTATTCCTGGCTCCCAATATGCCATATTGTTATTAAAAATTTTGAAATATGCCTTTTTGCCGGGCTTGAACGATCTTTTCACTATTATAGGTGTATTCTGATTATTGCTTTTGCCTGGTAATAATTTCTCAAAAACTGATCGGATTTTTCATGCGAACATCACCTCGGCCGGTGACAGTCCTGATGGTGTGTTCTGGTTTGGCGTAATACAGTAGACTTATAGGAATTGCTGTAATGCTTTTTCTGATAGTGTGTCTATCGCTTTTTTAACGCCCTTTTAAGCATATCTGCAAATCTTTCGGCAAGCCCATTTGATCATGGGTGATAGGGAGCTGTTTTCATATGTCTTATTACGTATGTTTCACAAGAATCTTTAAAATCACCTGGTGTGAATTGTGTACCATTACCTGTAACTAAAACGTCAACGATGCCGAACCTCGCAAATAGTTCATGCAAACAGCTTATAGTATTGTTGGTTGTTGGGTGTTTATATCTAAAAACTTCTGGCCATTTACTCAAGCTGTCTACTACTACAAAATAGTAGTAGCCGTTTATAGGTCCTGCGTAGTCTGCATGTATTCTTGACCATGCTTTGTCCGCCTTTGGCCAAGGTTTTTGTATAATCAGTGGTGATTTTGCTGCCGCCACACAGCCCTTACACTTTTCCACCATCTGTGCGATATCCTCATCCATTTTTGACCAGTACACATAGCTTCTCATTAGTGCTTTCATGCGATTTTTCCTGGGATGTCCAACATGAAAGTCTTTTAAGGTTCTTCTTTGAAGTGACTTTGGTATCATGACCCTTTCATTATACAGCAGTACAGTGTCACAAATTGAGAAACTATCTGCCAATTTTGTGTCTCTGTTTTCAATTTTTTTCTTTGTCATGTTAATAAATTCATCCGCTTCTGCGTTTCTTCTTATCTCTAGCAATGTAATCGGTAGTTCTTTAACCGTGTTACTTAGTACTTTGCTGATTCCATCCTCAGCTCTCAGTGCTGCTATCACTGAGTCTTCCAAGGGTTCACTTTCCTTAGGAATCAGCCTCGATAGTCCATCTGTGTGCCCTATTTTTTTTTTTTTTTTTCAATGGTAAATATTCTAGTTTAAAATTGAAGTTTATTAGTATTGTGCCCCACCTCAGGAATCTATTTGTGGTATATCCAGGTAGTCCTTTCTTGGATCCAAATATGGTAAGAAGCTGCTTATGGTCTGTTTGTAGCATAAATTCTCTACCGTATATATATCTATGAAATCGAGTTACAGCGAAAATAATTCCCAAAGCTTCTTTTCCTATTTGTGAATAGTTTTTCTCGGACAGTAGTAACGCTCTCGATGTGTGGCCTTCCAGTTTTGTAGTACCATCCTGCATTTTATGTAAAATGCATACTCCCACACCATGTGAGCTTGCATCACTTGCTACAATAATCTCTAGCCTAGGGTCAAAATGTGTCAAGGTTAAATCTGATGTCAATTTACTTATAATTTCATTAAACGCCTTTTTGCACTCCTCCGACCAGTTCCACTGGACATCTTACTTCAGTAATTCGTTGAGGGATGCCCTCAATTTATACATACTATTGATAAACTCTCCATAGTAATAAGCAAGACCGAGGAAGCTTTGCAATTCTGCGACATTTTTAGGCTCAGGCATGTTTTTGATTGCTGAAGCTCTCTCTGGGTCAGGTTTCCTGCCATTCTCATTTATGATGTGACCTAGATATTTTATTTCTTTCAAGAAGAAATCACATTTTTTCTCTTTAACTTTTAACCCAAAGTCTTGTAGTCCTTTGAAACTTTCCTTGATGTGTGTCACATGGTCTTTTAAATTATCGCTTTTGACTAAAATATCATCCAGATAAGCTGTGATGAAATTTTGCCCCATCAACATAGTATCATTTGTCTTCTGAAAAATCACAGGCACTACTTTTATCCCAAATGATAGCCTGTTGTATTTGTATAGACCTTTGTGTGTATTTATGCACAGTAATTTGGAACTTTCTTCCATAATTGGGAACTGTAAGTATGCTTCGCTTAGGTCAATCTTTGAGAAAAAATTTTCTACCATTAAGTTTAGTGAATATTTCTTCTGAGCTAGGCAATGGATAGTGATGGTCTTTAATTGCATTATTCAGTCCCACAGATTTCTCCCGATTTTTTCTTAACATAAACAGCTGGTGCCACCCATTCACTGAAGTCAGTTTTCAAAATAATCCCAGTTTGCTCTAGCCTCTCCAATTCTTTGTCTATTTTGTCAATTGTGGCGAAAGGTAAGTTTCTCTTTTCCCTAAATACAGGTTGAGCATTCTGTTTAAGCTCAATTTTCGCTTCAAATTTGTTGCAACGTCCTAACCCACTTGAAAATACTTCTGGGAATTCTTTGTGCAATTCCTCCTTCACTTTTGTGGTTTCCGAAAACTCACAGTCTATTCTTTTACAAAACACCCATTACTGATGTAGCAATTTTCTTAGTGTGTAGCATGGTCGGCCTATTTAACTTCTGCCATGTTTGTCAGTTTATAATCATCAAATCAGATCCCAAATACAGTTGCAATTTGATTTTTTTATTCAGAATTTCCATTTCAACATATTTTCTGATATTTTCCTTATTTTCATCCTCCACTCTAGTAGACCTTACCCTACTAGGTTGATTTTATTTCTGTATACCGTAGCTTTGTGGCCCATCTTACCACAAGCTCGGCAATTTTTCTGTTTAAAAAGACAGTCCTTAAACCAATGCCATCCACTGCATCTGTAACTTGCAGAAGGGGGAGGCTTGTTTTTTACTGGATTCTTGTCAACCGTAGTGCTGTATTTTTTCTCTTTGGCATTATAATTTTGTTTCGTCTGTGGGGAGGGTACAAAACATAAATTTCTTTTTACCTTTCAAATGTACGCTACTCCTGACACTTTAATGTCCTTGCAATCTTTCTTTATGCTGATGCATTTCTGGCAATCTTCTGACAATTTTTGTAATGTTAGACCAGGCTCATTTTGCAGTTTGGTCAGCATGCCTTTCCTTGTTCGTCTTTTGCATTTCAATTTGTCTTTCTTCAATTTGCTTTTGCATCTCCATTTGTCTCCTTTGCATTTCTATTTGTCTTATTTCATTAGCCTTTTGCATTTCCATCTGTTTTATTTCTAATTGATATTGTCTTTCTTCAGTTATCTTAATAATCTCTTTTGAAAATCTTCCATTTTCTTTCTCGGTGTTAGTGTCGACAACTTGTTTGTGGTTGACTTGTTCAAATCAATTTGTAGCACACTTTGTTAAAGTGATTCGGTAGAGTGAAAAAAAAATTTGTCACAATTTTGTTGTGCGACTTGTACATGAATCTGTTTCACCAATTTGACGTTGTCAACTCCTCTTATGTGATTTTCAAGGTCCTTGATGCTAAGTTTTTTGTTCCTTGGTGTTATGCGTAAGTTTGTTTGGGTTTTTTTTTTCCATGTGCACTTGTTAGAATCCTCGTTGCCAAATTGTTGTTTGGCGAGAATGTATTTTTTCTCAGCATGAACTTGTACAAATCCTTCGTTGCCAAATTGTTGTGGCGACTGACGTAAAACACGTATTTTCCTCCGTGTGACTTGTTTGAATTTTCGTCACCAAATTGTTGTGGATTCTTGTTTAGAAAACTACACAATATAAGAATAACACAAAACAGCTATGAGAGGAAAAATGTAACTATATTGAACAAAGGATATACAACCTGCACACTGTGTTCACAGTTCCTAAAGGAGTTTGGCTTTATATTTGTAGAGTGTCAAAGTAACGAATGTAAAACTGTTTTGAGAGCTTTCTGATTACTATTTTTATTGGCTTGATTATACTGGCCTTGTTTGCATACTGCTAGAACCTCCATTCATGGGCGAGTAGTCCAATATCATTGAGAGCTACCAGTGTTATGTTTAAGGATGTCTCTCCTTATAATACATCTGATATACTACTCTATGTGTACCCTTCCTCATGGGATCATAAGGTTTTTGGGTTGTGGTCACCTTGGAAAGAGTACTCGTGCAACATACTATGTCTGTCGAGATAGGATTCTGGGTGATATTCTTGTGTTGCGACACCCTGGTTTGGTGGTGGTTGATTTATTTGATATTGTTTTTCATCCACCTTCCATCTATTCTAGGCAATCTGCATCTTCCACTTAGTTGTGCAGTACCTGGGATTTCGGTTTAGTAGCCTAGTTTTGCATGTTGATTTTCACCAAAAGGCACAGGGTAGTAAGGAGTGTCTACTATTGGGTCTATTTCCTGGAGGAAGTGGCAGTTGTGCCAGGTCACCTGGTTGCTCCCATCAGTGCGTATGTGGTACTGCCTGTTGCCTAGTGCTTTTACCACTTTTCTAGTTTTTGCCCATCGACATGGGCGTGGGCTGACTTGGTTCTGTATATGGACATATTGTTCAATTCTTAGCTCCTAATGTGGATGACTATGCACCTTTTACTTTTCAGGTGTCATTACTGTTTCCCTATACCGGCTGATTTCTCCTCACTGTTTGTGAATTCATAATTTGTCCTGTAGGGCTGGGAAATGGTCTTTTATCACACAGACATACATTATTATTGTTGGACACATATCTAGATCTTAGACAGGTGTAGTACGGTGTGTCAATAGGCATCTGACTGTGCAATCCTAGCACAGACAATCATAGCTGTCAGTGCTGTCTGCTAATATTCTTTTAGTTGTTTTGAGGACCAGTTCTGCACTTCTATTGCTCTGGGGGCACTAACATAAGGGCGACCTCTACCCATTGCATATATCGCTTAATTATTTCAGATATTTTATAGCCCTGATAGTGCTCTTCATATCACTGATTTTCTCCACAACTTTAACAATTTTGTCTAGAAACAGATTGCCCATGCCATTTTTTTTTTCATCTAGCTGATGATCTGAAAGACAGGTAAGTGACAGGTATTACTGTGTTGCTGATTTATATTAATTCCAAGTTTGAATCTACAGATCATTTTTTTTTTTTTAATAACTGGAACATTTTATGTTCAAACCAGCAATTTTTCAAATTGACAATCGCCTCCATCAAAATGTCTCTATATTTTTACAGTAGTCAGGTACACTAAACAGAAAAGCAAATTCTAAATTATAGCTTCTCAAATTGATTTGAATATATTTGATTGTCAGGAAAGTTCATGCCAATTTTTAAGGGAAATTAAAACACAAAACAAAATTATGCCATTAAATATTTATTCAACGAAATATAAACCATTATGGTAAATATGGCAGGTGGGATAACACATCCCAGTTTAATTGCTGCCAGTTGTGCACATTATTTTTCAGATCATTTTACTGGTTACTTAGCAGAAATGTCATAGTACAGAATTTCATTCCAATCCCACCAGATGCACCACATGACTTTGCTAGGATGAAACCCTGCTTTTGGGGTGTCTAAAGTTAGCTTATATAGGATCTTTATTTTCTGAAAATTGTTGTAAATGATCTATTTTCTCAACTCCTGCTTCAAAAGGCTACATTTTCATTGTGATTGTACAACAAATCGCAGATAGAAATGTGATCCAAAAAATATTTTCACTCTGACCATGTGGTACACAAACATCAGAGCAATTTGAGCCTCCAAGCTTCACTAAGTGCTCATGGATGATGGATTTTGATAAATTTAGTGTTTCTGCTTAATTCCCACATTGTGTAATGCCAGTTATTCTCAATCAGTGCCTTGATTTGGTTGTCATCTGTTGTAAATAGGGAGGTTCACCCAAGCATTCTTCATTAAAAAGGCTACAAACACCAACTTTAAACTTAGCGAACCACTTTCATACACTTCTGTGCTGGAAGATATATGTTGTTTATGTTGAAAGTGCTTTAGCACCTTCACCATACGCAGTACATATCATTTTGTTGCTTGCAAGGCATTCTAGTCTTTAACAGTAATAAAAATGCATCAGGTATCTAAAATGCAACTTATAATATCTTCCATTTTCATAGGGATGCAAAATTAACATGAATTAAGTAATTTTGAATTTTCTTTCTCAAGAAACAGTTTGAAGGGTGCTCTAATAAAAAATGTAAGCATATATCTTTTGATAATTTTGATGCGTTCTTACATGATGAAACTTGAAAAACTAAAAATTAGCATGAACTCTCTGGGCAACCCAACATTTTTCATTACCATTCAAAATTAGGGTAGTTTAGATAAAACTATATACATTTTCTATGTCCATTAGTTTCTACAAAATACTAATTTTAGAAAAGGCCTTTCCATTCATCCAGTTGTATTTTTATATAACACATCACTCAATAAATCCTGGGCCTAACTAATAAAACAACAACTTTTAGGCAAAATTCAACTTTATTCATCAACATGGTCTCCTTCTAGGATGATACACTGATTCCAACGCTTCTCTAACAATTTAATTCCTTTTTTGTAGAATGATTTGTCTTTAGCCTCAAAATATGCCTCGGTTTCCAATATCACTTCTTCCTTGAAGCCAAATCGCTTTCTCTGAAGCATTCTTTTGAGGTCTACAAACAGCCAGTAGTTACTGGGAGCCAGATCTGGAAAATAGAGTGGATGTGAAAGCAATTTGAAGTGCAATTCATGTAGTTTAGCCATCGTTGCAATTGACTTGTGACACTGTGCATTGTCTTGGTGAAAGATCTTTTTTTTTTTTCTTTTTTCTTTTTTTTTTTTTTCCTTCTAATACACCAATAATGCTATATAATATTTGCTGTTGATGGTTCTTACTTTCTAAAGGACAAAATAATGAACAAAATACCTTGTGCATCCCAAAATACAGAAACCAAAACCTTACCTGCTGATGCTTGCATCTTTAGTTGCTTTGGACAGCTTTCCCCTGCTGCTGTCCACTCAACTGACTGCCGATTTGACACCGGAGTGAAGTGGTAGATCCCTGTTTCATCCATTGTCACATATTTATGCAAACAATGCTCTAAATCGTCTGTGTTGCTGTTTTTGATCGACTGTGAGCAAATGCGGCACCCACTTTGAACACAGCTTTCTCATTGACAAATATTCATGCAAAATAGTAAATACACTGCCTTCTGACATATTCAACTTCTCTGCTATCTTACGCAACTTCAATTTACAATTGACCAAACCAAGTTTGTGGATTTATGTTTTTTCCAAAACAACTGCCAATTTTGAGCTGCTTGAAAATTCAGCATCATTTGTGTCTGTACGACTACATTGAAAGTCAGCATACCACCTCTGCTCCATAGTTTTCAATGGAGCAGAGTCCAAGTAACACTTATCAAACCATTGCTTCACTTGAACAATATTTTTTCCCATCAGAAAGCAATGCTTTATCAACACACAAAATTCAGATTTTTCCATTGTTTTGAAAATTTGCAACTTAAATAACTGTAATTTGTAAACTAATAATTTGATTGAGTCCAAATTTTGTCACATGCCATTTGAAAATTAGTACTTCATAAAAATCATATGGATTTTATTTTTATTAGTGGTGCCAACTATATGTATTTTTTTTATTAGCCAAAAAACTATAACTGGTTCATTGCAGTAAAAACTAAAATGCTTTTCTGACAACCACAAGTATGACTTTGAAAAAAAAAGTAATATTATCAAATTGCATACACTACCTTATAATTATGCTGTCAAATTTCAATAAAATATTTATTTGCATTTCTTGATAAGGAGAATTTTAAGAGTGATATCTTAAATTGAATTTTTTCAGGATAATATTTTATTCAATTTAGTTGAAATAAGATACTAGTGTGAGTAACTTCATGGATGTTTTATATGGATTCAGTTATGAAAGGTGTGTGATGGAAAATGCTAAATCCTCAGCTATTTGCTTTCCTCTTATCAAATATTTTGATCCAGGTGCAAAATGATGACAGTTGCATGCACTGGAAACAGTATTTCTCAATTGGTATCACTCATCAAACTTTTATCAAATAAGAACTATATTAGAGATGGAATAGTAAGGGATATCTTTAAATATGGTACAAAAGGCTACAATTGCTTCATAGGTTAGAATTTGATCCGTTAATGGTCTTTAAAGGTTTTTTCATGTTATTTATCACTTTGATGTTCCAGCAGTTCCACTTCCAATGACTGATAAAAAAATGACCAAACAGCATCAATTTTATGGTGACACAAGTTAATTAAATTTTTAGTTTTTGTATTGACCAGCACATCCATCACCAAAATATTCTGTTAATCATATATAAGGTAACTGCTTAATATAGTCTGAAATAATTCTCTACAACTCATTAACAAAACAGGTAATCAGAGGTTATATATATATATATATATATATATAATCTCAATGTGTCCTTTTTTTTCTTTTCTTTTTTTCATCTTTAAAATACACCACAGCAGGATGATTCGTTGTCCAATGATATCATTTTATTTTTCTTGAACCCTATAATTGTAAATCACAATAAAATTTAAGAGATTTATTTAGGACACATCATCCAAGTCTTCTTTCCTCTTCAATACCTTGACTAACAAATCAATGACTGAAATATGGGCATTACAGATGTCAAATTTAATTATTGATAATTGTAGCATTTATTTTAAACACTAAATTATCAAGATTTAGAAATAGTCATAAAGCAGTTGTTGAAGCAGTGAATCATGCATTCAGATCTTCAAGTAATATATCTACTTTCTTGTAAATTCAAAATCCATAAAAATCTAGCAATACCATAAGACTTGGGTCAGACTTAAGAATTTGCTGTTGTCTGACACTATTTGGTTGCTGGTAATTAATAATAAATTTTATTCTTAGATATGTGCACAGGTATACTGATACACATCTCATGAAAAGTGTTAACCAGTATAAAATATTCCCAGGGATTGAAACTCTGTTAAAAGTTGGATGTCTGGCCAGGGACGAATCTAATTTAGGTGTTGACAGTTGGCCGATGAAAGAAACCGTAAAAACTCTAAGTGCCAGTTAAAAAGTGAGAAAAAGGTTACTCAACAAAAAAATCAGGTATTTAGAATCCAAAACCATGTGAAGGAATTTAGCTGGTAAAATTTATTTTGACTAAAACAATTCACAAGTATTGAATGATTCACCTGAGAAAGGAAAGTTTTGTGTGGAAGTAATACAGAGGAGTGGGAACCTGCCTGCTACCATTACTCAAGAGAGAAGACAACCAAGTTGTAAATATAATTTACAGTGATCAAGTACCTTACTTCCAAATGTATTTCAAAGTATGAAAAGTTATCAAATGACACCACCAGATAGTACCATTTACCTCATTAAAATATATCCTAAGCTGAGGGCCACTACAGGGCTATGCTCCTGAACACTTAATACCAACTTCTTTCACCCCCATCCCTCCAAACTGATGATCTTAATTTCCACATGTCAAGCAGAATTGTCACAAAATAGTTTCATGGGGATCTTTGAAAGCTGTATAGTATTTGAACTTAAGGACTTCACATCAATCTAATTTCACATATTAATGTTTCATTCAACTTTATGATCTCGTATGAGAACAATTTTTTAGGGCATTTTGATAGAAATATGCAGAAATAGATTTAAAATTAGCTATGAATTTCATATTTATACTACTTGATATATTTTTTTTTTTAATACTAAATTTCAACTTTGCTTGTCAAGGAAATCAGATTACCTTTTTGCTATATTACACCATAGTTAAATTTTTATTGGCTCCAAAAATGTCGTTAAAATTCCAAAATGAGATTTTCCCTTAGTTTTACAATCTTTTTAGTATTTGATTTAGGTTCCTTGAGTATGCAAGTGCAAATTTGCAAACTATTTGGATCTAAAATCCTTAGGTATTACAATTTTAAGATGTTGCAAAATAGCATTCAGTTCGAAAAAATAGCAAAAACTCTTTAGATTCATCAAAAATAATGTTCTAAATAATGAGAATATCTTGAGCTAAAATTCTTCAGTTGGTCTTAGTTTTGAGTTATATTAAGATGATTCAAAAAAAAAAATGGGGATAATCTGAGAATTTTGGTGTTATGGCCTGGTTGAGTTTGCATAAAATGTTTCAATTTCAAGTTTTAGCTATTTTCATTTTGCCTTCTGTTACATGATGCTTAAATGCTAGTAATTGTCTTTTGCATTGTTCTGCTTTGTTGGCATTGAATTCACACCTACTGATCTGGCTTATTGTTTAAGTATTAATTTTATCAAGTTATACAAATGTAAACAGAACCTCTTAGTTGAAAATATTTTAAGCTTGAATTGTTGATTTTTTTCTCTCTCTCTCTCTCTCTCTCTCGATCTCTCTGCTTTTTTTTTTTTTTTTTACATTCACAAAAACTGATAAACATTTATTAGAGTATTTCTGTTACAGGCCGCTCTAGACGTACTACAGACCCTTGTTCGTGGCAGCAAGTCCCCACTTAGTGATGCTTTAATTCAGAATGCATTTCCAGCCTCTGTACATTGTATTTTACAAACAGAAGACAACTCAACCATGCAGGTATTTGTTATTCTCAAAAGCCAGACTATGTACTTAATATATGTCTGTTGTATATTTTAGACATATAAAGAATTAAGGCATTTCTTTTTTTTTTCTTTTTTTTTCTTTTTTGTTAATGATTGAATTTATGTAACTAATCATATCACTAGTAATTTGAATACAACTTCTGAATTTTTATTACAAAGCCCTTTTTAGTGCTAATCAATCCTTGCATCAATAAATTTTCAATAATAAAAATGGATTACTACTGATTTATATTTGTAAATTCTTTTTCTAATACTTTATCTTCAAACCTATGATAAAAACAACTTTAAAAAAATCAATTAGTTGTAATTTGATTAAAAAAAAAAACTTATTAAATGAAAAAAATGTAAAACACATTATATTGAAATGTGCTTGATTTTTTTTTTTATTAGTCTATTTTATAACTGACAAAAATTTTCCAAAAAGAAAATTTTAAAAGAAGAAACATTTTTGTTTCTACATTTTATGAAACTGAATTAATTTCTTTTGGTAGAGTGGTGGAGAGTGTCTTCGTGCATTTGCTTCGGTTGGTTTGAACCAGTTGACAGTATGGCAAGATGAACAAGGTAAGAAAGTATAGCCGCTCAACTAAAAGGTTATGGTTAGCCAATGGTAATACGAGAATTTTAGGCTCACCCTGGTCATCCACAATCACCAAAAATGAATGAATTTTTTACTCCTCTAGAAAAAATTTACCGGTGTATAGTGCTCTTCTCCCTTTTCTGCAGAAAAAAATGTTCATAAAAACATTATACTTGAGTATATATGGTATATGCTACTCTACTAATAGAGCATCTATTTATAAATAGTGCTTGTAATATATTATAAATATTTTCTATGAAAAATAAATTCTGCAATATTTAAAATTGTTTCTTTGAAGTTGATTATCTATGTATGAACAAAATTTTTAATGGGTGAAATTTATCTTGAGTATATATTTTTATGAACATTTTTCTAAAATAACCAGTGAACATATGATAATCTGATTTTCAGTAAAAATTTTATGAGTAGTTGAGAATTTAATAGGTTCCATTTCTGAAATTCTTGCATTCATTTTTTTAATTCTTAACCATAACTTGGATTTTAAAGCTTCAAATTGATCATTTTCTAGGCAAAAATGGCTTATTCTACATTGTACAAGTAATAGCAAAGTTACTCGACCCAAAGACACCAGAATTTACAGCAACATTTGTTGGTAAACTTGTTTCTGTGGTAATAAGTAAAGTTGGTTCTCAACTTGGAGAAGACCTTGACTTGATGCTTAGGTCAGTCTTGGGCAAAATGCAACGTTCTGAAACATTAAGTGTGATACAGGTAAGTTTATTTATATCAAATTTTAATTAATACTTTGTTATCAAATTCTGTTGATAGTTTAAGATAGGTACCTTACGTCATTTTCGATATCTAACTTTTAAACTGAATTTTTAAAAATGAAAAATTTTTTAAACTTTTATTTTAGTTTTAATTGAAAGCTAAATGATTAAATTTATTATTTCCAGTAAGCAAAATACTCTGGTTTATTTCAAACAGAAATTATATTGATTGGAATATAAAAGTTTGAGTTTTTCAATTTTGCCGCCATTTTTGATTGATTGACACATTTGTAAACAAAAGTTAATTCTCGGTTTTAAAAGTTTTGCAAAAATAAAATATACATCTGTGACACATTATGTTTGGAAAATTAGCAAATTTTATGTTAAATTAATCAGATTTACACAAGTATTACTTATTTATAGTGTGATTTGAACTTTTTGACCTGCCTGTATATCAAACGTGTTGACAGGTGGCTGATTATAGAGATAAGATAAAAAAAAGTGTATGGCGTTCACAAGTGACAAAATTGTACAAATTATTGTTTCGGGTAAGGGAGGAAATTTTGACCTTTTAATTTGCATATAGAAATGACCATACAAAAGAAAAACTTCAAATACACAAAAAATTAAATTATTTTAAAAATATGCAGGCAAAACAATTTTAAACTTTTCAATTTTTGTCAGGCTATATAATCATCAATTCTTAACTAAAAAAAAATCTTAACTGCAACAGTTCTTTGAAGATTTTAAAAGTATTTTTGAAACTTTATAAATTATTATAATAAAAAAAAGACAACTATTCTTTTAAAATTTCATTAGTAATCAAATAAATTTTTTTCCTACAGACTATAATGTCCTTAATTATTATTATTTATTCAAGTAATTAAAAGCTTATCAAATTAAATAATATCAGACTTTTATTGCCTATTCTACTCTTCAAAGCAGATTTTCAGATACAGAGGCAAAATCTTTTTTTTAAAATAGATGATTTATATTCCCAGATGAGTCCTGCATTTAAAACTAATAAAACCATAGACTGCAGCAGTGTAAAATTTATTAAAATTTCACAGATTTATGTGTGTGGTGGTTGGGGTGGTGGTGGGGTGTGTTGTAACAGGTTAAAAAATACAAGAAGTTTTACCAAAATTTTAAAAAAATAGTAATTTCAAAAATAATTTAATTCATTTGTGAATGAGTACTAAAAGTTTCATTAATTCTGACAATTATTTGATTTTTGTGAGAATTTCCAAATTAATGTGTTTATCACCGGGGATAAAAGTGGGTGTCATCATAACGTTTTCCATTGTAAACAGTCATAATGTTTTGGTTAACCACTCATTCAAATCAAAACAAGATTTCCTGCCAAAACTTCAAACATGTTAGAAGGGATTAAAAAAATTTTTTTAAAATAATTAAAAATTACTTTAATAATATAAATATTTTAATGGAAAAAGTTTTTTCATACTATGGTGTTTTTTTAGCGATTTAGTGGAGGTACCTAGTTAAAGATATTTATAAAGATGTTTATGAAGTCTGATATATCTGCATTTTGGTAACTGATCATTCTGGGTAAAAAAAAAAAATCTGTCCTTATCATATAAAAGAAACAAAAAATGATTGTAAAACCATAAAATCCCAAACAAGTAACAGCTTACTAACTTTACATTTACTTTTTGTTTTATTTTTCTTTTAAATTGATTCTAGCACCACTTCTGTTGTTTTTTTTTTTTTGTTTTGTTTTGTTTTGTTTTTTTTACTAATGATGTTTATTTAATACTAAAAGTGAACATTAAAATAACTTTCACAAACTTTTGAATTCACAAGTCCCTTTTTCTTTTTTCTTTTTTTTTTTAAAGAGTTTGGTGATGATATTTGCACACCTCATTCATTCTCAAATGGAAGCTGTGCTTGCTTTCTTGTCAAATGTTCCTGGACCAACAGGCAAACCTGCATTACACTTTGTACTTAATGAGTGGTGCTCACGGCAGCATCTTTTTTATGGTGCTTATGAGAACAAAGTCAGGTTAGGAAAAAAATATCAATATTTTATGTCTTCATATCCATTGTGAATTCTTAACAGATTTTTTATGTTCACATTATTATTGTTTGAAGCCCATTTTAGCTAGTATACTTTCTTGGATTTCTCATGAATCTTGTAACCTTCAAGGAATTAAAAAAAAAAAAAAAAACATTGAATTCAAATGAGGTATTCTATTCTTTCTCCAGTTTTTACCCTATGAGCTCATATTTATCTCTGCACAAGTTGGTTTGTTTATTCATTGTAATTAGTATTCATAGACAACCAAACCAAAATTATAGCACCAAGCTAAAAGTAGAACAGTGACTCCAACGAACAGATAGAAATGGCTGTGGCAAACAGTTGAGACATTATGTAAACAATTAGGATAAGGATACTTTTTTTAAAGATCCTTGAATGATAACATCTTAGGATTTCAACAGGAATTGTCTCAATTATCAGCTGATAAATTTTGTTTCATTGACATCTTAAAGCATTATTTCTCTCTTGGTAGAAGGTTATGTTAAGGGATAGTTTTTATATGGAAAAGAGGGGAAGATAATGGTTGACTCTAGACTTGAACAGGTCAAGATTGTAGTCATCAGGGAAACAACCACTTGGGACTCTGTTCCATAGGGCCAAGGTTCGTGGGAAAAACTGTTTGAGTCGAACTTACTTTTCGCCAGTGGACAGTTCATGTGTACCTGCACTTTACATTTTCTAGAACTCTTTTATAATATTTGTGGGTGATTCTGAAAGCAGTAAGGGCCAGACTGCACCATCCCTTGTGATGTTGAAGAAGTGGTTCCAGTGAGCTATATCTGCAGCACATTCAGGGTTAGACCAGGGTTGACTGTTTGGTTTTTGCTAAAAAATATTTGAGGGGGAATATAAAACACTCCATTCCAGAAAGGATCCATTTGGAGATAAGGGCAGCAGTTTCGAAGGCAACATGTTTGAAGAAGTTTGAGAGGCATTTCCATCATATAGGATCAAAAGCTGTCCCAGTCTGCCTTCTCTTAGCAAAAAACCGTTCCATGGAATGACAAATCAGAGGATGCTATTGTTTTGGAGTCAGTCTGGACACTGATTAGGGAATGATCGGATGTGCCAATAAAGGGTAAAACTTTTACTCTGCATTTATCACAAAAGTATGTTAGAAACAGTCAAGGATGTTTGTCTGCTGTTCTGTCACATCTGAGACTCGAGTAGGTTCTTCGATGGTCTGAGTCAGTTCATAAACAATGAAGTTTCTGTAATATCTGCTTTCCTTGTTGGTTTTGTTAGAGACGACTAACCACTCTTTGTGATAAACATTGAATGTATTTTTGAATAGATGAATCAATAATTGATCAGTTTGACTGTACAACCTACTTAATCAGAATCTTATTCCAGAGTAATTTTGAAAATAAAGTTTAGCTGCATATCAGTTTCAATGTTTAAATTACAGTTGTAGAGCCAAGTTAACAGCTTCCACAACTAATTCTTTTCATGTAATCATCAATAAACCTGGTGCATTAGTGGAATTCTAAAAAAACAAATCAGCAACAGGTTAAGAGAAAATTAAATATAAATATTTTAAATTTTCTTAGAAAAATATGTTTTTTCTCTTACCTCAAATTATGCTCTAATATATTGATTCTGGAATTAATGTTTTATTTAGTCAGTAAATATTGAAAAGAATGTAGAATAATTCTTACATTATATAAGCATTATCTTGTTGATTAAAATTTGTACAATATTTAGCTATTTTCAGTTTTAATTCATTCTCTTTATCAGCATCATTGCTTTAGCCAAGCTTCTGCAGTTTGCAGTCAATAATAATGATTCACGCTTCAATGAAATAGAAGTTACAGGAGATGAAATCATTGACAATTCAGGTGTTCGAACCAGAGCACAAAGAAGTAAAGGTGAGTTGTTTCTCAAATCCAAAATAAGTTGGTGCTGAAAAACTCTTGATAAAATCTGGCTAAATGACTAATAAATTTAATCCTTTAAATGTTGGTTTGTTTTGGACTGGATTTTTTAAATAATGCACATTAGATAGATCAATTCTATATAGCTTGTCATGAACAATTTCATTTATTTTTGTGTTTAACATGGAAATTGGTTCACATGCAACGACTGTGAAATAGATTTTAAAGTTAAAAATAACTTTACAGTTTTAAGGCATTTTAGCATGAGTAAAACAAATTTTTAATGAAAAGACCTCCAATATTTGAAATAAAAAAATGATTAGTAGTAAATAACTGTTGTATTTTGTCACAATCTGATGAATTAGAATAGGGCATGATTTTGTGCTTACATATTCCACTCTACTTAGAGAATGAAATGTCAGTCTTAATATATGTTGATCTTTTTGTATATCAGAAAAGGCATGGTATCCTAAATACCTAGAGAATTAGTATGCATCACTGGGCTTTGTAAAGAAGTTCCACATGGAGAAGTATGATTGGTTAAACAAGGTTAAAAGATTTAAATTTATTTTGTAGTGAATGTTATAGATTGTTTTTTTTTTTATATTTGATGTAATTGAAATGCGTCTGGTTAAAGTAAAATAAGTTAATAGTATTTTTGTTGTGACCAAATCAGGTTTATATACGTTACTTTGTTCATCAATGATGAGATAAGAAAGCATTTATTACAAAGTCTTATTAGATAATTCTTTATAAGAAATTGTCTTACAATAATAGATTTAACACCATTGATAAGGTGTTTTTTTTTTATGATTTCTAACAAAAGTTTTAATTAAAATGACAGACATTAATACTGTTATTTTTTTATATATACTGAAGTGGTAAAGTTCTGATCATTAAAATCAATAAGGACATTGAGAAAAAGGATTTTTTATTTATGTGGAGTTCATATTTAGAACAAAGTATAGAATTACTTTCAAAGTTTTGCTTTAGAGTTTTTTTTGTTTTTTTAAAGAAGTGCTTTTTGCAAAAACCTATTTGTTATTAATGTACCAAACATAACACTGAAATACTATCAATTCCATAGTAGTTAAAAGAGCTCTGGAGGTATGATGAACCATAACATCTCAATAGCTTTCTACAACTCTGATATTTGTAAGCACAAATAGGCTCCTCTTCATTATGTTCTATAAATGCTCAGTTTGGCTTAAGTTAGTTGAATGGGCCCACACCATTTGTTAGATAAGGCTATTTAAGAACATGATTTGAGTTTTCAATTTGATGTTTTAGTTTTTTAGCGGTTTGTGGTGGTGGGCAAAATTACCTCTGACAGAGCCAATTCTATTTCCTTATCTCTATGACTAAATTTGTTATAAATAATCCATGTCTGAAGTGTTTAGTATTTACTAATTCCACATCCTGATTTTATTATGATGGATTCAGATCAGATGCCATCACTGCTTTCATTCAAATTCCAGATCATAGTTTCTCTTTTAGTAAGGTTTATCTTGAATCCTATTTATTGAAACATTTGGTAGAGGATGTTGATAATTTTTTTTTTTTTTTTTTTGTTAAAGATCGTTCTTATCTCAACTATGAACATGCATGTTATCAGTATAGCCCTTGTCATTATCAACATTGGCTTTTAGCAGGACCATAGTCTTTTATTGATAGTTCATTTGGGATGTCATATGGAATGCTTAAATCATCAGTTTGTAAATGTGCAGGGCATATAGTCTAAGAAAAGATTAAATACACTGGGGCTCTCATGTCTTCCTAAAACTCCTACTGAGGTCATGTTTGAGAGGTATTCAAGAGAATAGAGAATTACGGATTTAAAGAGGGACTAAAAAAATGTGAATTTTGCATGAACAAAATTGAATATTTGGGTCAGATAGTTGATCATAAAGAAAGAAAGCCTAACCCAAATAGAACAGAAGCTATAAGAAATATGCCTATACCAGATCATGTAACAAAATTACAATCATTCCTTTACCTCGCTAATTTATTACAGTTTGTATATTCCTAAAATGCACGAGTTGAGCGCATTGTTAAACGAATTATTAAGGAAAAGTAAGAAATAGGGCTGGACAAAAGAATGCGAAGAAGCATTTCAAAAAATAAAAATGTACTTATCAGATTTAGCATTAGCACATTGCGATCCAAAAAAGGAATTAATTGTAGCATCAGATGCAAGTGAATATGGTATAGGCACAGTACTTCTAAAACAAATTCAAGGATGAAACAGCAAAACCGATTGCACATGTGTCAATAGCTTTACTAT
This sequence comes from Ascarosepion bandense, assembly GCA_037127315.1. Lineage (NCBI taxonomy): Eukaryota > Metazoa > Mollusca > Cephalopoda > Sepiida > Sepiidae > Ascarosepion > Ascarosepion bandense. Next base: position 680,450 of record JBBBDQ010000192.1, read on the forward strand.
CTGTGGAGAAAAATTATAGCCAAATTGAAAAAAGGTCTGGCAATGATATATTTTTTTTTTTTTTTTTTTATAAGCGTTTCACCCCGAGCAAGGCATGTCACTGCCACTACTGTGCAGGGGGCTACGTAGAGTGGAGAAAGGCTGATTAAATATAGGAAATAACAGAGGGTGGGTGATAGGCGGGTGAGGATACCGAGAATGAGGGTTGGGTAGATGAGAGTGTTGTGAGAATAGTTGGGAGTCAGTGTGATAGGAGGTGTCTATTGACCCTACATTTAAACACCTGGAGATTGTAACTGTCGGGAAAGCAGACTTGTGGAAGGGAGTTCCACAGGCGGGAAGCGCGAGAAAAGAAGCTGTTGGAGTAGAATTTACGGTTACATCTTATTTGTTTAACTGTAAAAGGGTGGGACCTAGTTGCTAATCTAGTATCTCGTGTAAATTCGTGCTTAGGCGGCACCAGTGATCTAAGCTCATCGGAGCAGAAGCCATGAAAGTACTTGTAGAAGAGGCACAGGGAAGCTACATCACGCCAGTGTGAGAGCGGCTGCAGCCGGTCTGCCAAGTCAGTATCAACCACGTTATAGATCCTCCTTTGTATTTTGTCAAGAAGCCCAAGGAGAGCAGCAGGGGCACCCGACCAGATATGGCAGCAATATTCAATACACGGGCGGATGGTAGATTTGTATATGTGCAGAATAGTTTCAGGTGGGAAAAATTTCCGGGCCCTGCACAGGGAGCCCACTTTCATAGCAGCAGATTTGGCAATGGATTCAATATAGTCATTCCATTTGAGGTCCGCCGAGAGTGTAAGGCCAAGGTGGTGTAGTATTTTACTCTCTGGGAGGCTAGCCTGTCCCATGCTAATGGGAGGTAGATGCGATTGTCTATGGTGGTTAGTTGATAACAGCTTTGTTTTGGAGGCATTGAAATTTACCAACCATTTCCTACCCCAGGTCACTACGGATTGGAGGTCCCTTTCAAGTGCGGCAGCGAGGTTCACTTTGTCGTCCAGACCTGGTTTCTGATCGATGCGGGAGTAGATTGTTGTGTTGTCGGCATACATGCCAACTTGGGATCTAATGGTGTCGGGGAGATCATTAATGTAGATCAGAAAGAGCATGGGACCTAGGATAGAACCTTGAGGGACGCCCGCGTTCGTCTGGTAGTTTTGGGAGGCATGCCCATTTAATACCACCTTTAATGTGCGGTTAGAGAGGAAGGACTGGATGAGGTCAAACAGATGTCCAGTTATCCCATAGCTCCGCAGTTTGCACGAGAGGCCAGCTGTTGAATGCTTTGGAGATATCCAAGGCAACGGTTCGGGCTTCACCATTCTTGTCGAGTGCCTGGTATATGTACTCGGTAATGGTCGTTAGCATATCAGCAGTAGACCTGGTGAAGCGAAACCCATACTGTTTGTCAGAGAGAAGCCCGTTGGTCATAAGGTGCTGAATCACCTCGGCGTTGATAATGGCTTCGAAAACTTTGCCAAAGATTGGAAGGAGACTAATAGGACGGTAATTGGCGGGGTCTGAGGGTTCGCCAGAATTCTTAAATATAGGTACTACGCAGGAGGACTTCCAACAGGCAGGAAAGCAGGAAGCAGATAGGCAGAGGTTATAGAGTTTAGAGAGGACAGAGGAGAGTTCTGGGGCACATTTCTTCAGTACTATGACTGGGATTCCGTCACCGCCGCTCACTTTGTGTGGGTCAAGTTGCGCAATTATCTTGGCGACCAGCGAGGGTGAAATGTGGACGTTATTTAGTTGAGCCTTAGTTCTGGGTGGGAAGTCTGGTGTAGGTATTCCTAACGAGTCCAGTGTCGAATTGGTTGAGAATCTACGGGCAAAGCATTCAGCCTTGTCGGCTGGGGAGGTGAGAACTTCAAATTCATTGATTAGTGGGGGTATTGAAGTCTTGTTCCTGCTGAGCACGCTTTTGCAGAGACGCCAGTAATCTTTGGAGCCAAACTTAGAGGATGCTATGCGTTACCTAATTCTGGTAGCAAATGCCCTCTTGGCTTCGTTCAGTACTTTTAAAAATTTCACAGGTTTATTCATGGTAGATCATTCGTTTTGTAAACTGGCCATAAACCACTACTATTGATTCTTGGTTTGAAAAAAGGCATGCCAACCCATACCACAAATAAGTTACAGAGATGGAGTATTATTTTTCTCAACTACAATTTCAAAATGCAATACTTGCCATCAAGTAAAATCACACACGCAGATGGTCTATCTAGATTAATTCCAAAAAACTCTGAATTGCTGGAAGAAACGGTTATAGCAGCATTAAAACAGGAAAAAGAACTTGTTAACACCGTTAGAGAGCTACCAGAGACACTGGAAGAAATTAAAAAAACAGCGAAAATGGATAAATATGTTACCAACATGAAGAAGCTAGTAAAGTTGAATGAAAAGAAGAAAAAAGGATTGAGGGTGTCTCCATTTTCAATATGCAATTAAATGCTGATGTATGTGGATAGAGTTGTAATACCATGTGTCCTACAAAAAATAATCTTGAAAGAATTTCATATGGGCCATCCTGGAATCTCCAGAATTAAGTTGTTAATGAGAAGTTACACTTATTGGCCTAGAATGGACCAGGATATAGAAAATATAAAGCAATGCAAAGGTTGTCAACTAGCAGCAAAAGCACCATCAATGAGGGTCCAGCCCTGGCCAAAAACAGACGTTCCTTGAACACATATTCATATTGATTGTGCAGAACCATTAAGTGGATACTATTATCTAGTAATCATAGATAGTTGTTCTAAATGGCCTGAGATTTATAGGTACAAACACCCGACAGTTTCAAGTAATATAAAAGCGTTAGACAAAGTATTTAGTCGTTTTGGAGTACCAGATACAGTTGTGATTGACAACGATACTATGTTTACTGGGAGAGAATTCAAAAATTACTGTGATTTGTTGGCAATCAAACATGTAACAACATCGATGTATAATCCTAGGTCAAACGAACAGGCAGAAAGGTTTGTCAACACATTTAAGAGAGCATTAAGAAAGAATAACGGAATCGACACTGAAGAAAAAAGCATACAAAAGTTTCTGATTGATGAAAGCAATTCAGTCTGAGAGTAGCGAGCGTTCAATCTGCTTGAAGTTAGACCTGGTGGACTGTGATTCTGATGTCAGCAGGCTCCTGGCGGACACAGTGTCTACCAACACTCAAACTGCAGATGAGAGCACGCATGAGGATGAAGCTTGTGTTGTTCCCCTTCGGAGGAGTACCCAACAGCTACGGTCACCAACTGCCTGCCCTGTATGTGATCATGAGATCAGGGGGGAGTGTGGGGAAAATTGTGAAAGCAGCTTACCTCGAAAACATCAACAAGGCTGTGAATCATGTGGAATCCAGTTACTCTGTGATAAAAAGAACCAAAATGGTGGCACCTATGTTTTATGACAGGCAGTCTCAAACAGTCTACACGAAATCTTGTTATCTTGTCATTTGTATGCAAATTATAGTCGGTCTTCGGTTGTATAAGGCCAGCCGTTTTTTGAGAATGGCAGATGTTTTGTTGCTTCTTGCTGACCATGCTTGCATTGTTACAAGAAGAAAAAGAGGAAGAAGCCAAAGAAAGAGAAGAATACAACCACGACGAAGAAGATGACTAAAGAGACGACTCTAGCCTGTTTATTTCCTCCATTTTTTTTTTTTTTTTTTTTTTTTTTGTCTTTCTTTTCACACCACACTTTCAAGATACATTCAGTGTTTGACCTTATGCTACCAAGTAAGAAAAAAAATTTTACATGTGAACAAACATAAATTTGAAAACATAAAGATGGCGATAAAGTTTTCTTTAGGAACCATCGGGCAGGTAAGTGTTTTGGGGGAGACAGTACAGTTACAAAAAGAATCTGAAGAATGATCTACATAATAATAAAAGGGAAACATTTTCTCTGTAAAAGACATGTAAACCAAATGAGAACCCGATACATAGAAACCGTTGAAAAGGACGAAGAAGTACCGATGGAAGTGTTATATGACGTATTCCAGATTCAACCTCCTATTAATAGCAAAATACCGATGGAGGTAACATCGAATCCAAAAATCGCTGATTCTCCAAAATCTGAAAATATACCAATGCGAAATGTGAGGAGAAAAGGTGATAGGAAGAGGAAAAGGTCTAATCACCTATGTCCAAATCCTAAAAGAAAAAGATATTGAAAACAAAATTCTAGGGAAAAATTTAGCTCAAGGGAAGGTCTTAAAATGGAATAACCTAGCATCTCCGACAGTTGACTAGCTGAAGGAAATAAGTAAGGAAGATGAGACAATGCGACTTCTGCTTCCTTTCCTTCTTGGTTTATGGAACTCTCTGTTAATTGTACTTTGCATGCAATAAACTCTGTTATTTATTTACCCTACCTTGTTGTGTAAATCCTTTCCACTTAGAATTACATTGTTTTGTTTATATTGTTCAGCATGATATAACATAGGTAAAATAATTGCATCACTTTTTTGTTTGAATGGATAATTTGTGTTTGTATTTTTTAATATAAAATTTAGTTATATCTGCATTTCATAAAGTAGATTTTGAAATATGCAAAACTGTACAGCAATAATTTTATTAAAAATAAGTACTATAAATGACTAGCATTGTCAGTACATTTTCAATTTGGATTAAAGTCTTAAAATAAGTAAACAAATTCATTTCTTTAAATTTTATACTAGGATTTATTTTCTTACTTTCTCTTTTCAGCTCCTACTCAGTGGACACGAGTACCAGTTTTGGTAAAGATTTATAAACTTATAGTAAATGAACTTTCTAATCAAATGGAATCAAATATGGCTTCTGGTATTCATGAAGAAGAAGAATTGGTTGATGTAAGCTTCTAACTATTTAACATTTTCCCTATAATGGAAAAAAAAAAAAATGAACAGTGTTGTTTATCCATCATTATCCTAAAATTTAATTCAAATTTTTTTGTAAATCATTTACTAAGATTTTCTCCTCTTTTGAAATTTATAAGAATACAGGTAACCTTACACATGTCATCACAAATATTTTTTGTTTACAATATTATCATAATTCATTTATCTAATAAATACCTCCATATAAAATCTTGACTTTTTATTTGTAAGAATTGTGGGTTTCAAAAAGTTTCAGCAGGATTAATTTTTTAATTTAATTTTTTGTTTTTGCAGGAAGAAGAATTTGATGATGATGATGATGATGATGAAGTAGTAGTAGGAGGAAGCTCAACACTGTCACACATATTGGATGAGTACGAAAATGATACACTTAATGGTTAGTAGGCAAATAGGAAAGATTTCTTGATTTCTTTGCTGAGAAAATTGGGAATAACTAAGGAACAGATCCTCAAAGTGGATTGATCATTTAAAAGCAGCTGATTTGATATATTTTCAGTTAAATAAGCACAAGAGAGAATTTTGTTATTTGTATGAATATTGATTTATTTAGTATGCAATAATTTCTAAGAACTTTTTCTTAATATAAATGTTATATTTAGTGGGTATCTGTTTCAGTAGACTTTCTCCTTTTCTTTATCAAGTAATTCAACATCTACCAGCCTGATAAAAAAAAAATGTTTTTAGCAAGGTTCAAATGTCCCATCTTTATGGATTCTCAAATGCCCAGCCAGTAGATGTTCGATTACACTGTTTGAGTAGACATTTCTGCTTTTTTTAAACCTGTATACACTAAATATTATATTTATAGTAATAAGAAATAATTTAAATATATAAGTCAAATATATCAATCTAATTGTGGGCAGTTAAATAACAAAACAGAGAGTGAGAAAAGCTACATGCGTTTCTGCCCTTAAATGGACTACTACAGACTAATAATAATTTTATATAATGACGAAGAAAATCTGGGATATGTGCCAGTTAGAATTTTACATTTCAAACATACACACCGTAATGGGGGCACTAGAGGGTGTCGTCAGTGATGTCATCGCGAGGATCACTAGTGGGTTTCAGGTCTTTCAACATCATACCCCCCTCACCGCGCCGACCCGATCAGGGATGATCAGTTTCTGGCCCACCCTCAATAAGCGCTTTCAGACACTGGAAAATTACGTTTAGGCCCAGTACGAAACCTTGCAAATGCTTCTGATTAGTGACAGTCAGAGCCACTTTCCATTTAGAGGCAAACCGTACATGAGCTTGTCCGAAACATTAACTTAGACGCAGAATTTCGGGGAATTTTAGCTAACAATTTTGATCCATAACCAATTAGTTGTTCTTTCCGCTGTTTCGGTTATGGACTTGAGTGCTTTCCTTTTTTTTACTCCCACTATCCCAATATCTGTTAAGGCTTTGCTTAAGGACCTTGCTGCAAATCCTCTAGTCCCCACTTCTATAGGAGTGCAGCTAGCCCTCCAGCCTTTAACCCTGCAACTCTCCAGCAGTTCATCATATTTTAACTTCTTCCTTTCATGAGCTTCCTCTGCGTTTTCTTCCCAGGGGACCGTCAGTTCCCACAAGACTATCTTCTTCAAATTATGTGAGAAGAAAACTATATCTGGGCGAAGTTCTGTGATGGCTATTTGCTCTGGGAATTTCAATCTTGAGCCTATATCGGCCCTTAGTTCCCAGTCTGTTGCAGGAGATAGCAGGTTTGGATTTACCTTTCTATTTCGTGGGATTTTCACACCCGCTTTAGTAAATTTTATCTGCCTTGTGTCTGGGTTGTAAACATTCTCTTTGATAGCATTTTGAACTATTTTCACGATCTCTTTTAGGATTTCGTCATGGCGCCACCTGTAGCGCCCATCAGCTAGTGCAGATTTACAGCTACTCAGGATATGTTTTAAGGTACCTTTGCGCCCACAAAGATGACAATTTGGCGACTGGGTTTTATACCATAATTGTAAGTTTGTGGGGCTTGGCAGGGTGTCGTATACTGCCTGAATCAGAACTTTTAATCTGGAGTCACCGTGCCATATTTCGGACCATTTGATTTGGCATTTCAACAGAGAGCTCCATTTGGTCCATGCCCCTTGCTGTCTCATCCCGACTTGGATTGCTATTCGTTTCTCTTCTTCGCCGTTTCTGATTTCTTCCTGCAAAAGATGACTTTTCTTTTTTCCTTGCAGTTTGTGATATTTTTCTGAGGGAAAAAACCCGAGGCCTGCGCGTCCAGTAGCTATGGTCCCTAATATTGTCTTTTCTCAGATTCTTTCTTTTGCAGTATTCAGTTCTTTTGAGGCGTTTTATTTTCTACCTGTATATACTGATATTCCCGCACCAGCTACTTTGGGATCTTTCGAGCACTTGTACTGGATTGTGGCTCTCACTTTAGCTACTTTAAATTCTTCGTGTAGGCTTTTAAACGGGAGTTTCAGTGCGTTTTCCCGTATAACGCTGCACTGCATAGAGATCTTGGCAAACCTAACCACCTACGTAGTCATGATGTTATGCTTCTTTCCATTAGTTCTACCGTGGAGGAAGTGAAATCGTAACGGCCAGAGTATTTTTGGAAGAATGACATGTTGATAAATCCAAGCTTTATATCTGCCAGGTAAGCCAGACTTATCAACCCTGATTAACCACCCTTCTAGATTCTCCCCAAGCTCTTTACTGGCTTTTGATGTATTGTAGGTATGTTATCTCTAAAGAGCTTAAATCTTTCGTTTTTCGAAAGCTTACCTTTCTTCATTACTAGGGAACGTGATTTGGAAGCGTTAAAACTCATTCTCGCCCAGTCAATGAGTTCTTCGATGCCCTTCAGCAACCGCCTTGCCTCAATGGCGGATGTGCTGGTTAAGGTCATGTCATCCATATATGTGCGAATCGGTGGTTGCCTTACACCGGATCTGGAGACTGGTCCTTGACATTCCACTTCAGCTGCTTTTATCAGCATGTTCATTGATAATGCGAAGAGAGTCGCTGAAATAGTGCAGCCTGTTATTATCCCTCTTTCAAGATTGTTCCACGCTGAAGTTGAGGTCTTTGTTACTGCCCTCATTCTAAAATCCTTATAGTAGTTTAAAATGAGCTTGGTGAAAGCAGTGGGTATATGGTACCAGATTAGAGCTTCTTCTATCAGGACTGCAATATCTCCCTTATTTTCCTTGGCATCTTTTAGTAGTTGGGTAATGACCCCTGTATGTTCCATGCATCCTGACATGCCTGGGACTCCTCCTTTTTTGAACAGAGGTGTCAATGTAGTTATTTATTATTAGATATTTTGACAGCCTACTGTTTAATAAGCTGAAGAAAATTTTTCCTTCAACATTCAGCAGCGAAATACATCTGAATTGGTTGATTTTCTTTGCGTTTTCCTCTTTGGGGATCCATATCCCCTCAGAATACTTCCACTGGTCTGCTATCTTCCCTCTCTTCCAAATGACCTTCAGTACCTTCCATAGGATACGCTGTAATTTGGGGCATCTTTTGTACACTCGGTATGGTACTCCATTCGGGCATGGAGCGGAGCTTGACCGAGCTTTTTTAAGCACTAATTGCAATTCAACCAAGCTAGGTAGTCCTATGTCGAGATCAATTGAAGGAGGATCTGGTGTAAGAAGTAGATGGTTTTCACCAAGTTGTTGCTACTGGTAGGGGCGCTTAAGGAGTCTTTGAGAAAATCATTTATTTCTTCAGTGCTACTTTCTAGTGTTCCACTGCTGGTTTCACCCAGTAATTGTTTGGTAAATGCGAAAGGATTGGATATGAAGGCTGCTCTTTTCCGAGCTCTTTCTCTCCTCCTCTGGCGGTGCCATTCGGCTTTTCTTAATGCTTTTAAATCCGATCGAATCAAGTCTCTTAGATCTCTTAAAGCTTCTTTTTCTTCGGGCTTTGCATTCTTTAAAGAATTCTGAAGATATAGTGGTGCTTAGCTATGTATTTTAATTTTTAGTATATGATGTATTTAAATGCATAACCTAACTAATTTCATTTAACTCTATATTACATTTGTTTTTAATTTTATTGCTATTGTTTATAATTATTCAGATATTAGTATAGGAAATTTTCACATCTTTTTATGCAATTATATAAATGTGCCGATTTTTGTAAATGCAGACATCTATACACATCACAAAAAAGGGCAATAACTATAGTAAATTTAAAGCAAAAGAACCTAAAATGCAATAAGACATTAGATTACAGATAATATTTTCTTAAATTTTCAAAATTACAGAATAAACGTTATATTTAAAAATTGTTCACTTTATATTCCTCAAGTAATTTTTACAGATATATCCCTCATAGAAAAAAATTTAAGCTGTCAATCTGTCAACACTTTAAGGAAAGTGCTACCTCAGTGTTAAAAAATGCATTTCTGCAATATTTTAAACTGGAAGTAAGTAATATTTGTTTCAAATCAAATTAATTAAACTTTAAATCAGCTAATATTTCTTAAATAAAGTTTCAGAAAAATATATTTTTGAAAGAATGTTTAATAAAGAATTACATTGTGCTGACAGATGGCTGAAATCAGTGATTCTTACCAATTTCAAAACAAAAAACACCTAGTCAATTTAAATTGACAGTATTTTGCTTATTGAAAATATTAAATTTAATGCAATCACATGATTTTAAAGTTAAAAGCTTCAAGAAAGGTTTTTATCACAAATCTCTGGAAATACCTATTTATTGAGGGCTACCATGGCCTACCAATCACAGCTGCATGTCACATTATATGCTGAATTATAACACCAGTTTAATATAAACAGAAATAACTGTATAAAAGGTCACTTAGAAAATAGATCATCTAAAAGGAAAGTAACTGAAAGCCTCTTTCTTTGACTGGACTAACAATTGAAACATGAAGGTAGAATTTATCTAAAGTTATTCTAATTTCTGAATATGCTTTCAACTTTAAAATGCATCTTTTCTCATCTATTTCACAATTGTTAGCCCACATATCACAGAAAGCGGCTGTTATTATTTTAGTTTAATATGGTATTAATGAAAGCTAATATATTTTTGTTTCTGATTCATAAGTAAATTTGATTGTATGTTAATGTTTAATTTACTTACAAGATTAGGCAACATTGTTTTGCAGAGGCATATTAATAAAGCATCGTCACTATATTGGATTATATTGTTTAGGTAAAATATTTTGTAAAGAACATTTTTATAAATTTTTAAAAACAACGAGCTAAGAGGCAATTCTATTGGTAATCCAAATTTTTGTCTATAAAAATTATTATTGAAAGTCAAATAACATGAGTTTTATAAAAAATTGAGAAATGTTCATAATTTTATCTGTAGGTAGGGAGAGGTCATTCCGTAATTGTATTAAATATTTTCTAGATTTAGAAATATAGGTACATTTTAGTGTGACGCGTTGCCCACATGAAATTGATCTCAAAAGAGTCATGTTGAATTCTCGCTAGATGTCTCTCCACCAAGTTAAACCAAGCTGGCTGCTTGCGTACAATTGTGGAAATGAAAACAACACCAAAAATAAAATGAATGACACCTGAATAAGTTGTAGAAAGTCTTTAAAAGAAAAAACAATCACCAATTGTCTTCTTCCCAAAGCCTGTTCCTATCAATCTGGTGACAGGACAGAAGGGAAGTTTCGACCAATTTCTCTAAGTAGTAATTTGTGAAGCGTTTTTCTTCCTATTATTAATTCAAGTTTTTGGTTGGCAATATCACTTTGTCTCACTTCACACCAAGACTTCACAGAAACTGCCAAAGAGCTGTCTTTGAGTATGGTGGGTGGCTGGCAGCGGCGGTAATTCAAATTGACTTTGTTTCTGTGCAGTACTAGAACTGGATCTGACTTTGGTCCCTCAGAGCTCTGTATTTATACTTGTCCATTTTTACTGGTGTGGGTACAACGGGTACCGGGTGTGTTTATGCAAATCCTATCCTCAATAGTTTTCTGTCTCATGCATCCAATTAAATCACTCTTTCTCCCATCTTTAAGTAGAGTTATTACATGACGTCAGTTTACTTTTCTTCTCTTCTTTTAGCCAATTAGGGACTTTTTTTTTTTTCGTCCGCCTGGGTGGAACTACCATATGACGTCAATTTTTCTTTTCTTCTTAGCCAGTGCTGGATTGTCTTTTATCATCCGCTGGGCGGGACTATTACATGATGTTGACTTTTTTTTTTTTTTTTAAGAGAATTTTCAATCTAGTCGTTCTCATAATTAATTGTTCTTTTCTCTCCGTCAACAAATCAACTTAACCTTTCCACTTGACTGAATTCCCAATCAGCAAAATTTCTCTCTTTTCACTTTGTCTATAGCTTGCAATAAGTCAAGCCTAACCTTTTTGACCTTCCTATCTTCCACAGGTGTGTTTTGCTTTGCATTGCACTGGAATGAAGGAAAAATAGAATTTTTTTGTCTATTGTTTTATGGTATCTGGGGGAAGATTCATTCAACGCTGTCCATTGACATTTTGGCCCTCATTCATGTTAGCTAGCATATTTAGCTGGGAATTATAGTTTAAAAAAAAAATACAAAATTTCATAATCAATTTCCATAGCTGGGAATTGATTAATAATGTCTCTTTTTTAGCAAAGTGGATCGCCTATGTCCTGAAAGGACGGGGCACATAGAAGAATTTTGACACCTGACCTCTCCAGCTGTGTCGTCAAGAATTTAGAAAATCAAAAACCTTTCCCAGTTATGTATTGCTCGTACATAATACTATTCCTATCAAGAACTTTTGCCTGACATCTGTGACCTCGATTAGCTCCGGTGTTTAAATGAACAATTACACTGGTTAATTTCTGATTCATATTTATTTTTAGTCCATTTGCAATCTTTTGGGAAAGTGAATCTTTTCTCAACTAAAAAAAAAATCGTCCTTTTCTTTTTCTTCTGTTCATATTGGAACAGTAAATGTTTCCTAGTTGATTCTTTTCTATCTGTAATAATTAATATTAATGAAACTAACATAATTCTTCCATTGACACCATGTTAAATATTGTTATAATAGGGATTTTGCGATTTTTTTTTTATGCAGTCTGATATGACTGTTGTCATAATACAAACAAATGCAATATTTTTAAATTAGGTCAAACTAAATACTTAGCTCAGAGGTAGAATCGCCGACTGATACCAATTCAGTCGGGTTTCAATCCTGGGTAAAAAGCAATCGGCTGTCTAACCGTACTGATGAGCTGTGATATAGCGAAACTGATCTGTCTGCGGATGACTATATGCGTTGTGGTGCAGTGGATATCGACCCGAAACGGGAAATCAGGGAGCCAAGTTCTAATTCCAGCTGAATTCATTGCATTCACTTACACGCAAATACCCTTGGGAAAGGTATTAATCCATCTATTCCCTCCAGTTATGGGTTAAATAATGAGCGAGATTGGGTTCTATAGTCTTGGCTGGCAACCAATCTACTGCAGAAAGCAATGGCAACCTACTGCTGGATAATCTTCTGCCCAGTCAGTCATGTCTCTTTCGAGACATGATCACCCAAGTGTGTATCACATATGGCACTCAACTTACTGGAATACTCTTAATGCCAGCCAAATACAAAAAACAAAAAAAAAAAGTTAAACTACCCAATACTTTCTATTTCTCTTTTTCAACTGTAAAATGTACAAAGATAGTTGCTCAATCTGGCTTTGTAACAAAAATAAGGCAGTTTCACTAATTAGGATTTCCAAATTTTTTTAGTTTCTCCAAATGAAAAAAAAAATTAAATTTAGCCAATAAAATATACTCTCCATAATGTATACCTTTTCCATATGTCTTGTATCTATCTACACCAAACTGGGTTATCTGAAATTGTCTATTAATGGCTCTTCCAAGAAAAATAAAATCGCTCAGCTTTTTTATTGAGTTGACTTAAGGATTTTATCACATTCATTTCTGTTTACAGATATGGATAATGGAATTGATGATGATGATGACCCTGATGCCTTGGCTGATCCTGTATACCACATTAATATCCAGGTAAACAAATGTAACTATTTTGATGGGACATACTTCCAGAAATACTTTCGTAATTAACAGTTCAGTCATTTTAGCATGAGTGGAACTTATGACTAAGTTAAAAAATATATTCCTAAGATTGCAATTTGTGAATTAATATAAATATATTCTTATATGTAAAACATTTTTCCATTCTTCAAAGTACATGCATATATTTAGAATAGTTAATAATTTGATGTGTTACATTCTGATAGAATGTTAAGTTGAATCTATAAAAATATTCTGTGCAAATTATATATTAAGACTTTAAAAGAACTTCTTTTTTTTTTCTTAGGTTTATTTGACTGAATTTCTACAATCTTTGTCTCAGCAACCATTTTACAACATGTTCAGTAGTCATCATACTCCTGTTGAGAAGCAAGTATTACAAACAATTGGTATTCAGTGTTAAACAAAGGATTTTCACAGATCTACTTTTGTCTTGCCAAAAGCCTGCCAAATAAAGTGATTTGTTCTTCCTTCATTGGAATGGATAGCAGGGAAGAAATAAAACTTTTGCCATTCTGAATATACTTACATATACAGCATAACCAAATACTGCTTAAATTGAATTGTTTTCACTCTTTATAATTCCTCATTTCTATTGTTGGGGAAAAGGTGGAATCAGAGAAATGGAATTGCATTCCTGTTTGAAATGAAAAAGAATTTATGTATTTAATAGAATATCAAGTTCTGTAAATAAAATTGTTTAAAAAACATTTTGTTCTAATCATTTTATGCTCAAGCAAGGTGATAAAACTAAGACACTAGATGGTTACTGAAAATGAAAAACATTATAGTGGAGAAAACATTAGTAAGGAGAATGGGCAATAAAAAGAATAGGATTCAAGGAGAGATAAGATAACAATTTATGTTGCTTTTTAATTTTTGAAGATTGTACTTGATATGAAAGCAAGCTGAGAGAGTTCCAGAGAAGAGAAAAAACTATTAGAATTGAACTTAGCTACATTGGCAATTTCAACAGTAAAATCAAGACCTAGCTGCTAGTCTAGAACTATGCAACAAATTCATCAAGTCAAGATACCAAAGAGGAAAGCTCATCAGAACAATTGTCATGAAAATATTTGTAGAAAAGCCAAAGGAAACTATATTACAGTGGTGCGAAAGTAATTGAAACTGAGATGCCAATATGGGATTGATAATGTTGCAAATTTTTCTCTTGATTTTGTTCAGAATCTCAACATACATAATAAAAGCATGAGACTTGCTGAGACAAAAATATTCAATGTACAGGCAAAAGATAGATTTATAAAGGTGCAAGTAAGAAAAATTGTCTAGCACATCTGAAAGGTCAATAGCAAAATTTAGGAACAAAATAGGTTCAAGGTTAAATCTGTGGAGGACACTCACATTTATATAAAATGACCTTGAAAAACAGCCATTGAAGACAATTTTGATTTCACGATTTGAGAAGAAAGATCAAACCAGATCAAAAATTTGATCAGATCCTCTAACCCTTCAACATATTCAAAGCAACAGCCCAAACTTCACCAATTTTATCTAAAGTTTTCAGCGATAATTGTTAACACATAGGCAATTGACTGAATCACTAGGGTATATCATTTTCATTCCTTGCATAGAGCTTCTTTTGGTAGTCATGAGTTATCTCCCTCTAACCCTTTAAGTTACTTGTTCACCACTGCTGTAGCCTGATATTGAACTCACAACTCTTTGGGTCAAGTCACAGGAACTAGCCAATATTTATATCCACTGGGCCATGTATCCTTAAGGACAAGAACTGAATTTCTGGGACTGTAATGAAGGGTTCAGTTCGAAATTCCTAGCACTAGAAGAAAGCTGGAGTGTACAACAGCCAAAACATTGTAGAAGTGGCAACAAAGATGACGACAATAGTCCAAACAGTGTAAATACTACCTCATCTCAGAAGTATAGACAAATAGTGAAAAACATTGTTTGACAGAAGACTCTGTCATACGTGATGCTTAATCATTTCAGAATTGAGCTTCTCATACTTAGCCAAAAATAGGTAGAAGACTAATAGATCAATAGTTTGAAGGATCAGATGATTTTTAAAAACAGGAACTACAAAAAAGGATTTCCAACAATCTGGAATGCAAGATATTATTGGAGAGAACAGGAGCACATTTCTTTTAAGATAATTGCAGGAATACCATTTAGTCCATGTGCTTTGTTGGGATTAAGTTTAGAGATGATAGCAGAAATGTACACACTGTAGAGACTTAATTTTTTTGTAGAAAATCAAGCAAATGCATCAAGAATAGAATGGAAAGAGAATTTACAAGTAAGGGATTCTGCTTTATCTAAAAGATAAAAAGAGGTGGGATTAGACCACGAGACTTACCCATATTTAATATCTGATAGTCACAAGGACCAACATGAAGCTATACAGTGCCTCATTCTATCAGCAAACACATTGTCACATGGAAGACATTTGCAATTGTTGTGATCAGAAAGTGATTTTTATGGGTTATAGCAACTGCAAGTGTGAACCAAAGAAATTGTGGTTTCACTTGGTATTGTGACACGATAACTAGGCGTATATTAAGGTGCTTTGTAAAATATGTATTTTATTATAATAGATTAAAATAGAAAATGGTTAAGAATAGAAAATAGTTTAAAAACGTGTTTCGTTTAACAAAAGTGAAAAAGAAAAAATAAATAAACACTTTCTTTTATAAGGAAAATTGTGGAAGAGAAAAGGGTATCAGATTACTGTTAAATCTTACCAGTCTTCCGGTAAATATTTGACTAAGTGATTTAATGTGATAAGAGATAAAGTTCAGGAAATAGGTTTTTGAATGACCAGGTCAAAAACTGTCTTTTACTGTATCTTAACCACATTAAGAATTTTCTGGCGGAAGCTTTAAGATAAAAGATAAAAAAAACCCTGGAAAAAATACTAAGGCTAAGTGCATACTGGATGTCTGCCAGGATGTTTACACATCAAAAGAAGGAAAATTTAAGTACCTTGAAATTTCAGACTTACAGTCGCCAATGCTTATCACTCGATGGTCTAAAGCATTTCCGGATTAATTTTGAATAAATACAGGTGATTTTTCCGAACCGATCAGTGAATTGAGTTAAGTTAGTTGAGTGAGTAGAAACTCTGTCTTGTTTCGGTCAGTTCGGATTTGATCTCCATTAATTAGAGTTAGAGCTTTGTGTCACATTCGCCTGCCCCAACCGAAAAGGTTAACTCTAAACGAAATAAAGCAACTCATCCAAGTTGTGGAAGTTCGTTCCTTATAGTTTAATCTTGTACCCCCAGCTTGAGGCTCCAACTTTTTCAACAAACTTCCGGCAAACATCACAGCGTGGAGAACAGCCGCCGGAGAAATTGTTCGGACTGTCCACTGGGGTGTTACAGTATTTCAAGATGGCACAAAAGCTTTGATACCAGTTATCACTAAAGAAACCTTAATGGCACAATTTCAGTAGGAAGATTAGATTTCACTCTAAGGTAGAACATGAAGAAAAATCATGAAATAAATTCCAATTGATACAGTGGTAACAAAGAAGTTATGAATGAAAAGGAGGGGTCATGTTTAATAAAGGACCTAAAAGAAATAACATACACTACAGCATGATCTGAATTTCCAAGAGGACAGAGCTGTGGTGTTCAACAAGAGACAGGAGAGGAAGTAAGGAACAAATTGTGTAGAGGAGAATTTGTTGATAATAATTATTAGGGAAATATACTACTTGATTGAGAGATTTTTCAACTAAAAATTTGTAAGTCTGAATATATGATTAGTGATTAAGCCACTTGACATGAGCATTAAAAACAAAGAGAGAATCACCAAAACAGAGAATCAATTTGATACTGTTTGATATTTTGTCTAATATGCTATAGTGCTGAGAGGAAGAAGAGCAATAAAGGTAAAAAAGGAGTGGCTAACAGTGTAATAGTGAAATTCAAAAGCATATGAAAGAATCATTTGAGATGATTTCTTTGCCATTGAAAGATTTTCCAGGATATGTAGAAGAAAAAGTGTGTAAAAAGCAAAGAAAAGAAATAACCTTCAAATATAAATTTAAATAATTTTATTATTGAGTATAAAAAATAAGCTTTGTCTTTCAAGTTGAAAGAAACAAATTTAAAAGTTCTTTGCAAACAGTTCAATGAAATAGGTTTTGTTTTTCTTTTTGCAACAATGTAATGATTGCATTAGTATAAGTAAAAAGATCTGTATGAATTCATCACAAATTTTAACATTTTACATTATTTTATGTATGTATAATGTGTTGTGTGCTTCTAGCAGTCAGCAAGCTATCAATGATGATATTTTTACTATTTCTACAATTTCCTTGTTTTATATATCCTAGTTGTATATTTTTTGTATTTTGTGAATTACTTTAAAAGCTAAAAGGGACTTAGAACTCAATAAATAAGTTTGAGCATCCAGCATTGTTCACATTCTCTGATCATTTTTTTGCTAAAGAATATTAATTTACATTACTCTACTTACAAAAAAAAACATTGAATCACAGGAAGTTAAGTTAGATTTACTGAACTCAGAAGTTTTATTTGTTAATAAATATATTTCCCAACTTTTAATTCAAATGTTAGAATGGAAAAGATTGCTAATCATTTTCTGTATAGCTTTCAAAGTTTTGAAGCAAACAACACAAAAATGGTCATCTGCTTTTTGAAAGCTGGAACTGCCTTTGAGGAAAATTTCATTGATGGGTTGTTAAATGCTAACGTGAAAATTTGAATTTGGAACTTGAGATTTTTAGTGCTATTACTTAAATCTACTAAATTTTTTTCTACAATTTTTCATGGAGTTCCTCACATATGTACCCTTTGACAAAGAAGAACATAGGCTGGAACAAAATTAGTTTTGTTGAGTGCCAAGATAACTGGAGACAGTATTTACATTATTCTGACTATTGTCCTCATCTTAGTTGCCATTTGTACCACTTTTCAGCCTTCAGGTGCTAAGAATTTCAAACTGAATCTTTTATTACAATCACTGGGGTGTATGAGCTTCACCACAGACTTACTGATTATCGTGACTTGTCCTGCTTTTTTTTAATGAAACTTCTGGAACAAGATTTATAAGTTGGAGGTTTTTCTTCAGGGTGGCAAATCACATCACATCACATCAGATCAGACAAAGTGGTGGACTCATCTTTCTTGTCTGGTCAGCATCTATCCTCTGGTTTGCACCTCTCTCTCTCTTGACTGTGTTCTCTCTAGACTCTGGAATGTGTCTATTCATGTCTGCCGTTGAATCTCATTTGTGTGTTGTGTCATGTCTCTGCTGAGCCTCACTATCTGTCAGCTGTCATTATCTATCTGCACATCCCTGCACTTTGTCATTGTCTGCCTCTCCAGTCTGCACCCACTGTGTGTTATCTCCACTGAGTTTATTTGGTCTGGTCTCCACCAGATTTCTCCAGTATAGTCTTTGCTAGATCTCTGACTTCACCTCTTCATATTGAATCTTTTAGCAGAGGATGATCACCCCAGCCTGGGTACAATGAACACCAGTCAGGCCCAGTGTTTAAGCTAAATATTTATCTAGCTTAAATGGAGTCCTGCATCCAGCAGGGGTGCATGTGATGTGCTCTAGGTATGCTAGTGTTCTCCCAAACAACCAATTAGAGCTCTCTCTTTGGTCACCTGATCAAAATCATTTCCTTCCTGCTTTGTGTGAGCGCCTCTCACCATTACTGCCTGAGGGGCATGGAACGTCTCTCCAACTTTTCTGAAATCCCACCAAGGTCTTTTCCTCATTGGTCATCTGATCAACTGTCTCCTTTCTGCTTTGTGTGGATGCCTCTCACTAAACCAACCAAAGGGCATAATCAAGCCAAACAGCTAAGTTTGAATTATCATCCCAAATCCTTCTTATTGTGCCTTTCTGTATAGTCATTTTTGCACCTAGGATATTTTCATTTCAATCATTTTACCAAGTGACAAAAAAAGGAGCAATCGCTTGATTTGAGACATTTTATCACATTCCAGCAGCCAAAAAATTTAATCATTGCTCTTTTCTATTTTCCTTTGGAAGCCCATTTTCTTTCAAAAGTTAATTCTTATCAGTCAACTGAATTTCATGCCCAGATGTCGTTTTAGTGGTTGTAAAAATATTTATCTATAATTAGGTGATAGCATATACTGAAAACCTCCTATCTCAGTCCTAACCAAACCCAGATGGTTTTACCTTTCTAGCAGATGAAAAAATTCAATTATTAATTCCCTTTCATTTGTCTGGCATCATTATATCTTCAGTCTATTGAGAATTATTGTTTTTCTGTCTTCTAGTTTTTTCCAATTTTACTAGTACCTTTCCAGTAGTGTCACAAACATATTGAATCAAACATTTATTAATCAACTGAATAATTTTTTAAATGTTAATAAATTTTAAAATTTATCAGTGTTTGCATTCAAGGGTTTAAATAGAAAGACCAGTTTCACTGATTTATCTGTACTATGATGGTTTCTGCACCAGTCCATAGAGCAAGAAAACGTGTTCAGCATCAGATGAGGCTACTGCAGACAGGAGTCGTTTAACCGTAGAAAGTATGACACTGCTCAACACATGCATGTGAATCCTACCATTCAATGGTAGAAACCATCTTATATACGGAGTCTGCAAATTTAAATGCCCGAGAAGGAAACCTTATAATAATGGGAACAAGTATGGGATATTTTCTCATTGGCATATTCCATTGCAATATTAACTTCCTCCTTTCTTAATGATTTTCCTTGACGATTTTGTTGGCAAAAAGTAGGCTTCTTTTTTTTTTATTTTCAGAAAATTTTTCAAAATTCTTAAACAATTCTCTCCAAATATCCATTGCTTCAGCAATGATGCATGTGTCACCCAAAATTTTATCCAGAGCTTTAACTATAGGTTTTATCTGTAAAATCTGTTCACCTGCAGGCCACTTCATTTCCCACTAGTGCATCTACTTTGTTCCTGATAACTTCACAAATTTGGAAGAGAATTAACCTGTTGTTTATATAACTCTTCAAATAGTCTGACATGTCAGTCAGCAAGTGTCCTGGTGCCATGACAAGACAATTATCCCCTCCCCTTGTTGCTGGTATTTTACTGAAGCATAATGATTGCTCCAAAAGTATTTAGCCACATGTTATTTTACATTAGAAAGTCCTGAATCATGAGCCAACAGATTTAAAATCTATGTTGAACATTCATAAATCAAAACATTCACTTCACTTTCTTCTAATAATTTTCTCATCTTGCTGATATTGGATGCATTAATCTGTTACCACACACTACCAAAATAATAGCCAAGGTTTTCTGACATCTTTATTGAAAACATGGCAATTTTCTTAATCTATTTTACAGTGTGGAGTTGATCTGATGTATGTATTGTGTTCACTAGGCATATGTGAACAATTGTCAGTGACATATAGTGGGCTCATGGTGAATATTTGACTATTCATCTAATGAAAGACACTCATTTTCATGACCATTAGCACATTTTCTAGATTGTTTTTCACAGATCATAGGCAGGTACTTATTGGCACTCTTGTTGGAGGTGTGTATCCTGGTATTAGCATCTCTACCATTCTATGGGATTGAGGATGTGCACCGATAAAAATAGACAGTTGGTTGCAAATATCATTCTAGCAATTTCTTAATCAAGCTTTGTCTTGTCAGTAGATGTCGTCTTGACTATAAATATATCCAAGGAAAATTTTCTTTTCAAAGATCTACTTGGCCCAGAAAAGTCTAAGAGTGATAAGGAATTGGGTGGATTTGATATTATAGGATACAAATCCGATATCCTTCCAACAAATAATGAAAACAAAAAGTAAAATTGCATACCCGCAAAAACGGATCAGAATGACTGAAAACATTTTGGAAAAACCAGACCAGGGCATATTTCACAAGCTGTTATGAATATTAAGGTTCTGGATTCTGATTGGACAGAAAATAGCAAATTGAACTATGACCGGTCAAATTTTCTTAACACCTAAAAAATAGGTATGTGGTTTGAACCAATCACATAACCTGATCGAAGTACTTATCCATGTCTCTTGACCAGCCAAAGACAGTCCGATGGGAGCAGGGATCTGATAAGGACCTTGTCACAATATAAGGGAGGTCTCATCGACATACATTCATTCTTCTTCTCCTTCCTATTTTCCTTTCTTCATCTTCACTCACACGTCGTCAACAAAACATCTTCAACTGAATCCTAAAAATTAAGTATCATTTTCCTTCATTGCTTTACCTTCCTTTTCACTTTCTTGCTGACCATAAAAAGGAAAGGGACACAGACTTTACTAGTAACCTGTTAATCTTTCTACATACACACATTCTGCTACTTTTAACTATAAGCTCTGGATTCATTTAACTCCTTTCTACTATTTCTCTGGAACATTTAACTCCATACATTTTCTCTTTGAACGTTTGACTCTTACAAATTAACTGTGTACATTTTCTATTTGAACATTTTACTTCTTACAAAAATTTATTCTGTTCAGTTAATAAAATTCCACTTATTTTATAAACAAAACACTTTTATTCTTCCACCCTTCAATCAACCTTCTGATATTTTAAATAGTCGGGATTTTGGTTGTGTAGGCACAAGGCCAATTTAATAAGCAAAGCCAAGTCCTCTAAAATATTCTCATTGATGTAATGGATGTACAGCCTATTTAAAAAAAAAAATTAAAAAAAAAAAACCAATAACTATTATCAATAGGATGCCCAACTCAGTTGGATGGTGGTCCCTCTCCAACAACATATTGCAACCTCTGACTGAAATCTTTTTAGGACATCATTTTCTAAATAATCCAGGATACTACTTGCTCCTGAAGATTTCATATTTTCCCCTTATGTCTAAATACCAGCAAATTTAACTAAATTTATTCTTACCGTTTTTATGATGTTTGGTTAATAATAAAAGTATTTATAAAAGCAGGGACAAATTAAAAAACGAATTTTAAGAAAATATAATTATGTATGTATATTTATTAAAGCATGTTAAATTTTTAATAAAAACGCTGAAACAGTTCAATTTTTGAAAGAATTTTTTTTAAAAAATTGAAAAGTTCAAATGAATTCATTTTCTCAACTGGAAATTACATGAAAAACGAGATTCCGTTTCAGGTTCACAATATTTTGTGACTGCGAAAAATTGGTCCCCTAAAAACTGATACTCATGACGAAATTTGATTAACTTAAAAGTATAAAGCAATACTATGATGCTTTAACTTAAAGAATAAAAAAAATGTCATGTAATAAACCAAAAAATTTAGATGGTGTTTGTAACTGATTGAAGTACAAAATCCAAGGGAAATAATCAAGTTTATCACTAATGTTTTCATCCTGGAATTTTAAATAAGTTTACGTCTAAATTGATTTATGTAGTTTTGGAGGTAAAATATGAATCTCAAGTAATGTTGATTATATCTGTTAACAATAACATTCATTTCCCAAATTGAAGGAGGGGTTCTCAGATAATTTAAAATTTCCTAGAATTTATTTTTACTGTTTTTTTTGGGTTTTTTTTTTTTTGGTGGGGGGATTTAAGGTTTTCTAGGTCTTGGAAATTTAGATGTAAATTTTAAGGGTGTGGGAACCCTGAGTACATCATAATTAAAAGCATGGAAAGTAACCATTTTTACCTGTATCATTTTCTTTAATGACTTCTTGGAGCTGGGCATTCTGGCATTTCATTGTGGGTTTCTTGCAACGAGACCTTGTAACTCTAGTTAATATCCTTTCCCAGATTTAAAAATTTTAGAGTACTGCTAAAAAACAGAAAGCAATGGCAACCTACTGCGGGATAATCTTCTGCCCAGACATGATCGCCCAAAACGAGTATCACATATGGCACTTAACTGACTGACTGCTATATCAGATCACTTTTTCTACTAAAAGGGTTTTTTTTTTTGTTTAAGCAATATGATGTTTTCATGTATGATTTATTACGTAGCCTAACATTTGGACAATTTAGATATCTTGGGTGTTTCGGTTAAATTGTGATGAAAATTCAGTCAGATATTGCTGGAAAAAATGGTTAATTTGGCAATCCTAGATTGTTTACAAGCAACATTTGTTTTTTCTATTAGGTCTATTTTGGGTCATAAGTTTTATAGTCTAGTTAACTGCATAGAATTTATGATTTTCAGTTGAGAAGATCAGAAAAAGAAATGGATGACAGATTGTTTGTATCTTAAGGAAACTGATTCAAAAATGTTTCCAACCGAATCTTTTGTTAGTTCAACAACGCTTCTAGCTATGGAAATGTAAAGTGATCATTAGAGGAAATAGCAATGCACATAAAAAGCAACAATTTTATTTGTGGTGAAACTGTTTTACTACTCATGATATTTTTTTTTTTCAGAATAAAACACTAAATTTAAACATCAAGTTATAATTTTATTTCTTTGAAAATGCTTCTTTATACTTTTTTTTAAAACTTAAATTTATAAGTATAATATCATATTTTTGAAAGGTGACATTTCAACATGTCTATATATGATGTGTATGGATCTTGAATTTTAAATATCTTGAAAAGTGAAAATGGAGGAAAATGAGATACATTTTCATCATTTGATATTTTTTATTTCTGGAAAGATAAAAATACTGTGTAAACAAAAAAGTACATGCCTTTCATTGAGATGTCATAGCTAAGAATATTGTCTGTAAGTGCTTTGCTATTTTCAGGAATGGAAATTTTGATCTGGAAGATATTGGTAATGACCAAATTGAAATTCTGATTATAAATAATCCAGGTCACATGAATTGGAATATTGCAGTGATACATCATGTATCTCATATAAGCTTTGTAAGGCATGTGAAAACATTTGGATACATAAATTACTTCATGATTTAACTGACAAAAAATTTAATGGACTGCATTTCCATCTATGATTCTCTTCTTAAATGCAATAAAAACAATCCATTTCTGAAAAGAACAATCACAGCAATGAAAAATAGATTACTTACAACAATAGGAAGCAAAAAAGGTTTCGTGAGGTGAGACAAAACAAGTAACTCTAAAAGTTGGTCTGCATTCAAAGGTGATGCTGTGCATTTGGTAGGATTGAAAGAGTTTTGTGTTTTACAAACTTTTCACCTTCTGCAAAATCAAATGTTGACTTCAGAAAAGTACTATTCTCCATTGAATCAGAACACTTGACCTCATGTCTATTTACTGACCCAGTAGAAATTGGTACAGCCTGGTTGCAATGGTCTGCTATACTCCCCCACCCTCAATCACATTATTTCACACCTTTGAATTACTATTTATTTCAATTCCTACTAAATTCTATTAATGAAAAAGAACTGCAATTCTCTAGAAGTTTATAAAATCCACATAAACTAGTTCAGTACTTAAAAAGTCTGAAAGCCATAGTCTATTCACAAAGAACAATAGTTGTTTCTTTTTCTACAAAAACAAGTAAAATAAAATACTAAACCATTTTGAAATATTAGCACTTTGAATAAGAATATGAATTATAGATGGTATCTAAGGTCAGCTTAGCTCAATGTGGAGAGAATGGTTAGCAAACTAGTTTAACAGTACAATGTGTTCCGTTCCAACATCACCAGATGACTGGCACTAAGCTGAACTAAACTATGTATACTAGCCATAGATATTTACAACCCTGCACCAAAATTGGTTTTAAGCCACCTGCAATCTCTTAAGGCTTAATGAACTTCAAAAATTAGCAGTTATTGAAAGTTTTGCATTATTTTTTGTTATATAAAATAATTTTTCACATTACAGCACTGATATAACATGTTGCATTTAAATAAATTAGAGATTCAATTTGAAACCAATCACAACCTCCCTGATAACATTTTTTTTTTATATTCAAGCAAAGATGAAAGAAGTTTGTTCTGGTATTGGTTAGATAGATTATTTTTTTATGGTAAATGGAAAACAAAAATTTTGAATGACAATTGTAAATAGGTTCTTCAGAAATGAAAATCTGGAAACTGAGTTACCATTTTGAAAAAGTGTAACAAAATCACTTGACTCTTTCACTGTCAGCTGTCATGTCTCCACAGCTTGCCTTTTTGCTGCTCTCAGCAATACTTGTTAATGTTAGTTGTTACTTTGCTTTTTTTTTTGTCTTTGGGTTACTTGTTACTTGAAGCATTTATTTATAGTATTTTGACACAAAAATATAATTACGTATTAGTTTCCTAAAACTTAAACCTTAAACTAAATAATTGATATTATTAATTGATGTGATTGTGAATAAAGTGGTGGCAAATGATTATTGGAACATTTTTCTAGCAACTTAACGTGGAAGTATTGTCACATCTTTTTTACAAACTTTTACTTCAAGTGATGGGCAAACAAGTTTTTCAATCTAGCTAGCTAGTTTAATTACTTGACGAAAACTCTTTTAGGTCAAAAAGAAAATTTGACGTGATTATGAAAAAAATTTATAACACAAACAGTTGCAATGAGCTGGTATTTCAATACTAGTTGAATAATGAGAACGAGAAACAGTTAAAAGTTAATCGAATTTATATTCCGTAAGAAAAATAGTGTTTAGAATATAAGTTTTTTACTTTCAGGTAAAAGTTTTTTGTTTTTTCATTTTTATAACGGAATTCGATATTTTTAGGTTTTTTTTTTTTTTTCGTTGTTAATCTTATTGTCAATACTTTTCAACATATTTCATCCTTCGATTAAAGATGAAATCATAATTAGACATTTCATTTCATTTCTGCAATTCGCTGTCCGTGCCAAGCAAATTTGTATCAGAAAATTGTCTTTATTAATTAGTTCTTGTTAGAAGCTGCAATAATCTGTTCTGTGAGCCAAGTAATCCCTTCATTAATTCCTTCTCCAGTCAGGGCATTACTGCAGCAAATATGCCATGGCCGATTTTGATATTGATCTAGGCCCAACGAATTGATACATTTTACTCTTGATATGGAGTCTCGTAGATCCATCTTATTGGCATAGAATAACAGAGGAATATATCGGTCTTTGATGTTTTGGTGTGACAGGAGATGTTCAAGTTCGTCCTTAGCAACAACCATTCGAATGTGATCACTACTGTCCAGCACAAAGATAATGCCATGACAATCCTTATAATAATGTTCCCACAGGCTACGATAGCGACCCTGGCCTGACATGTCAAATGCTGAAAATGACAACGATTTAGTCTGAAATTGTTCCACATTGAATCCAACAGTTGGTACAATATCCTGTGATCTCACCTCGGGAGGTTTTAAATAATTAAGAATCGTACTTTTTCCACTATTATCCAAACCTACAACTAAAATATTAGCTTCTCTTTTTTTAATGCCAAACCAGCGAGCTAGTGTATCCAAAATACCCATGACAACTTTACAAAAATCTAACGGTCATTTGGAAATATGATTCGTTTAGTCGGTGTGTCAAACTGAAAAAAAAAATATATTGCTTACTGTGATGATGCGAAAAAGTCGAGCGTAGCAAAATCACATGTACAATGTTTGTTTAAGAACTACATTAGCTTGACAGCCATTACTCACCAACGGTAACTAAGCAAAATCTTTGCTGCGAGGTATTTAGCAACAATGTGGTAACAAAAAAATAACTATATATATATATATATATATATATATATATATATATATATATTCAATAAAAATTTCAACCACTTGAAAGCTAAAACTAATCTGCTTCCGAGCAGCTTTTTAAAATATTTACTAACTGCGAGTCACTTACACTAGTGAAATTATTTGTGGAATGTAGTTAACTTTCTGTGGCGACCAATTAGAAAATAGAAGGTATTTCCATTTATGTTCTCAAATCACTAAAACAAAATTTGAA
The DNA here is from genome assembly GCA_037127315.1 of Ascarosepion bandense. Taxonomy (NCBI): domain Eukaryota; kingdom Metazoa; phylum Mollusca; class Cephalopoda; order Sepiida; family Sepiidae; genus Ascarosepion; species Ascarosepion bandense. The sequence goes on from JBBBDQ010000192.1 coordinate 707,127, forward strand.
AGTATTCGAATTTGAATTAACAGTGTTTTAGAATCAATTACTTAAGTAAATATAGAAAGCTGATAGATATACTACACAATACAATGCGTACACTTTTACAGTTAATAATTTACTTTTTTACTTGTTGCTTAGTTTCCATTTTTTAGTTTTTTAAATTACCTCAACCATGTTTCTACTTAAGTACTAGTGTTAATATTACATAGTAATTTTTCAGTTTATTTTTTTCGATGTTTAAAATAAAAATGACAAGTAATTAGAAATATCGACACGAATTTTATTAAAATACGCATTAAGAAAAATTTCTTTTTCGTTATAATGAATGAAGACTTTGTGAGTCAACGAGGTCTGGTAGGTAGTGTAAAAAAAGTTCAACCAAATTTTCTTTTTTGTAGTCTTACAATCTGTTTTTATCGTTATTCTTTTTCTCGCTTTTCAATTTTTCATTAACTAAGTGTTATTGTTGGTTTTAAACGAATCAAGCTTCCGATCAATCAAGCTTTTCACAATTATACTGCTCACCTTAATTTTTATTCACACATTTTTAAAAAATTTAAGAGCCCGTAGGAAAATCGTGATGAGTAGGCCTACGCTTTGTAAGGAAAGGTTAAGGAAACCAGAAATATTTTAATTTAAAATAGGTAATTATTACCTATTTTAAATTAAAATTGTTTAAATTAAATTAATTTGTTTAATTGTTTAAATTAAAATTGTTTTATTAAATATTATTACCGTAATAATATTTAATAAAACAAGAAATATTTTTAAATCTGTTTAATTTGTATTCTAAAACTAAATGGTCGTTTTTTTTATGAATTAATTTAATGTTTTTCGATAATTGTCGTTGTTGTTTTTTGTTTTTTTACGGTAAATTTTAGTTTTATGTCCCGAAGGCATTTATTTATCCCTTAATCAAATTTTTCCAAAATATTCTTATTTCTGTGCAAATGTATGCTGAACTCCAATCAACAATTAGATATTTTAGAAACCTACCTTTTTTTTATGTTAACGACCAGAAAAAAAAATCGAACTTCTCGCTCTTTTTGTCACCCACAACTATCTTTATCAGAAGACATTCGGTGCTGAATATATATCATCATAACCAGAAACTAAAAATGTGCAAGATTGTATGCGACTGAATAAAAGGGAATACTAAACTAGAACCATATTCATGACCATCTTCACCAGAATGTGGCGAGAAAGTAGAAAACTAGTGCTGTAACTTCTAACTTCAGCCACTTCTGAAATTCACCAAGCAATTAAGGGTTCAGAAAATCTGCTGTATCAATTATTCCATAGGAGTACTACACAATTTACATTATTCAGGATATTGTCCTCATCTTGGTTGTACAATGTTTCTTCAGGTGCTAGGAATTTCAAACTGAACCCTTTATTACAATTATTTTACATTTCTTGTGCAAAGCCTCTTTTGGTAGTTATGAGTTATCTCTAAGTTACTTGTTCACCAAATGAACTCACAACTCTTTGGGTCAAGTTACCAGAACTAATCAACATCCATATCCACTGGGCCATGTGTCCTTAAGAACAAAAATAACAGAATTTCTGGGACTTATAAATCTAATGTTTAGTAACCACTTTTTACCAGAGTTCATATTGCAGTTTTTGATGTTAATGGTTTTCTCTAGTATTTTTTGATGTTAATGATTTTCTCTAATATATTTTTTTACCAGAGTTCATATTGCAATTTTGATGTTAATGGTTTTCTGTAGTAATTTTTTTTACCAGAGCTCATATTGCAATTTTTGACACTAATGACTTTCTCTGGCACTCCATATTGCTGGTTTCCATATTGTATTCATCTCTATGCTTGATCAGCTTATGAAATATTTACAGCCTAACATATGTGCTGATTCCTTAAGTTTATATAATTTCTAGTGGCATTCTCTATCTATTATTTCAACTTCATCCCATAGGGGCGGTGATCCCCTTTCTCTCTCCATATGTGGTCAGCTATGCCTGATTTTTCTATCTCTCCTCGTGTTATGGCCTTGCGATTTTCTTAAGGGAGCAGCCTGTTTCTCCTTTATATATCTTTCCACAGCTACATAGAATGGTGTACACACAGTCCTTATGTCCTCCTCTGTTGGTAATCTTACATAAGAGTATTTGATAAGCGCAGTCCTATATCCTACTAATATCTCACTGGTTTCTGCTAACAATGTAAAAATAAAGTATTCCAAATAGACTGTGGAAACATTAGCAATAAAAACCCTTAGGAAAAACTTCATATAGATATTTATTGTGGCTGATACTACAAAATCACTATTGACTTCCTAAGTCACTATAGACTAACAGTAGAGTAAAAACAAGTTGATTGACACAATTACCAATAGGCAAAGCGATGCCAAGTTGTCAATTTGTGTTTTATACATTTCAATCATTGAGAATGAAAATGCAAAGGAAACCTTACAAAAAATTAAGGAAAGCTACCCAAATCTGATATCTCTCCATGGGGACCCTTACACAAAAAAGTAAAAAATATTTTACAGAATTGAAATAGGTAGCAATCCTCCTGTATTTACGAAAGTGTGACTGCTGTCAAAGCAAAAGTTTGATTTAATGAAGGAAGAATTTAAAAAGCTTCAATGAACTGGCATAATTTCGCCTTCAAAGTCAGAGTGGAGTTGGACACTCTACATAGTACTGAAATCGGATGGCACATAAAAACCAGTGGGCAGCTACTAACAGCTAAATAGCATTATGATACCCAATATCAACTCACGAGCAACAAAATTACATTGAAAAAAATATATTTTCAAAAATTAATCTGTCCTCAGCATATCACCAGATACAAGTTCATCTTGATGATGTATGTAAATCTACTCTCTTCACAAAACCTGATTTATTTGAATATAACTACATGCCTTTTGGGCTGCGGAACTCCACAAGTATCTTCCAAAGGATGATGGGTGACATTTTCCAGGACTTTGAGCATACAGTTGTGTACATTGATAACATCCTAATATGCTCCAGCCATGCGGATTCTCATCCTAAATATCTAGACCAAGAATTTCAGAAGCTAAGTGAGTACAGTCTTACAGTTTCAAAATGTATTTTCAGTGGTACAGAACTTGTCTTCTTGGGATTTAATATTTCAAAAGAAGGAATTACACCCAGTCCTAATAAGCTTCAGGACCTGAACAATTTTCCTCCTCCAATGATTCTAAAACACTATGGCAATTTGTTGGAATGGTCAATTTTTACAGAAAATTAATACCAATAGAAGTTTAGTGACTTAATTTTTTTATTCATAGAATGTATCTGTTTGAATCTTAATGCAAAACAACTGATTTTAACTGCAAAAGAATTAATTTTTTTTTCCAGTTTTTGGAGAAGTCATTATCAAATGTAACAACATTAGTCTTCCCAGATTTGAATGTTAGATATTATCAACTTTTCACAGATAGTTCAAATTATGCTTTGCATCAAATTACAAACAACTAGCTTGTTCCCATTGGTTTCTTCTCTGGAAAGTTATCACAGCTCCAACAAATATATTCCACCTTTGATTGTGAGTTGCTTGCTGAATATCTAGCGTTGTTACACTTTAAACACCTCATAGATGGTAGGGATATACTCTGTTAATGCATCATAAATCTCTTTGTAGTGCCTTTCCTAGCCATTTGCTGTTGGAGTCAAACAGACAAAAGCATCATTTGAGCTTTTTAAGTGAATATATTACAAATATTTCTCATATGAGACTATGAAAATATCATTGCAGACTGCTTATCAAGTCCAGCTAATGCTGTAACAATAGCTCTTTGTAATTTACAGAAAATTATCAATCATTAGCATTCTGATGAAAAACTTAATTGAAAGACTGTTTCAAACCTTACTATACAAATTAAAACCAATTTATAATGGGCAACATGTCTCTAACATTTCCAAGACCTTTTTACTGCAGAAACTCAGGAAATCTGTATTTGATAGTCTGCATGCATTATCATACCCAGGAATATCAACCACCCTAAAATTAAAATCTAGGTATTACTGGCCATGGATGAACAAATCAAAGTATTCTGCAAAGAGGGCCAAATTTGCCAGCAAGCAAAAATTATTAAGGATACTAAGAGTGACGTACAACCTTTCAAACAGTGCATATTGATGTTGTGGGTCCACTACCACCCAAAAAAAATTAACAGTTTTCTATTTTTCACTATATCAGTATCTATGACAAGGTTACTAGATGGATAGAGGTGGCTTCTCTAACTGAAATAACTGCACAAAATGTCTCTACTGCTTTTATTGAAAAATGGTTATCAAGTTTCAGAGTACTATCACTGATAGAGGTAGTCAGTTTCAGTCATAGTTGTTTTCAGAGCTGTCAAAGATTGTAGTTGTTCATAGACTAAGAACAACTGCGTACAAACCTAAGACAACGGATTGATTAAATGCACACATAGGATGCTAAAAACGGCAATAATTGCAAGATAGGACTCATGACTATGAACCCTACATTTTGAACTGTTAGTTATCAGAATTACATCCAACGAATCATCTTATGCACCATATACAGCAATGACAGGGTGTAATGTTCGAATTCTGAGATAATTGAAACCTTCAGTTGTCTTGAAACTGACAAAAATACATGATATTGGTAAAGCAATACCAGCACAAAGAGATACCTCACCAGATGTCAACAGAACTATGGAGACAAAATAGCAAAACACAAAAAGAACTAAGTCTGGAAGATCAGTTACATTAGAAAAGAGATAATACATATCACTACTATTAATGTACTAAAAGACTCCGTTGAATTTGGGAAGGGAAGTGATGAAGTGAGTGCAAATAATAATGACTCTATTCAACACACGTCCTTCGAATTTGGAAAACTGAGAAAAAAGAAGGAAGGAAATTTGCAAGCCTATGTGAAATTTTTTAGAGGCCAATGAAAACCTTACCTTCACAGAAATTAAGTAGCAGGCCAAGAAAAAAAGAAAGTAGCAAGCAAATGCAAAAATCTTTTTGATATAAAATGAGAAAAATTACATTAATAAGAGTGTCTGAAGTCATGTGAAAGGTTTTGTTTCAGTTCCTCGTAGCCAGCATTGAAGTACACACCAGTTTAAAATTACTTGCCAATTATATTATTGGTTTCTAACCAGCACATCGCACTTCAAAGAATTCTCTCTCAACAATCTGAAAAGTCTAAGTATTTAAAACTATTTCTTTTTGTCTATTTTTGAACATATACAAACCATGTATCCATTCAGTGAGCAACAAACTCTCTTACCTTTATCTTAAACATTTTTTAATATTATTTTGTGTCGGATCATTTAATCTGTAGTATGAACATATCCTCTTCATGGCAGTTTGTTAAAACTATGGATTTTAAGAATTTTGATATATTTTCCTGAAATGAGCTGCTAGCACTGCTTCAAGTGTGTAAATTCATAAATAAATTCCTTATCTTGTTTTGTTAAAATTATCTGTGTTTCCTTGTCATTATCATCCTTCATTAATCTTCTTGGCATAGGTAAATCAACTGTTCCTTTTAATCCATATGCCCTACACCATTATATATCCATACTAAAAATAATCTAACTGTTGCTAAAATGAAAAACAAAATTTAATACTTTTACAAAAAGTGTACACTTGAAAATAACATTAAACTTTACATTTATTGATTCTTCAAACATGTTTTTATTTAAAATAAATCAGTCTATTTTTTTCTATTCACTCTGAAAGAAAATAACATGTTTTATTAAACTATGCAAACACTAATTTTTTAAAAAATATTTTTTGAGTTTTATTGAATTATTTTTGGTAAGATTTTACTCAAATTTTCTATGTTTACACTCTGTATTGCATAATTTGTATACTGGTATAGCAAATTCTTTATATTTTTTCTGTAAAAAAATTACCCCACCCATTAAAAAGTACACATGAGATATTAAAAAAGGGTGGGGTGAACAAACCATCCTAAAAATATTTCCACAAATTTTTCTAATAAAATAACCTATTCATTAATGCATAAGTACTAAAAATTATGTTTCAGTCAGATGATTCCCTGTTTTGGGGCAAATATTTTAAAATGGGGTAGATTTTTATAATTTTACAGATAGTATCTACATTATGTCTACCCATATTTGTACTGCTTCAGGTGGCTGAGTGTTTTTTCTTTTTTTTTTTTTTCAGAAATACCATCTCACCATATTAGAATTCAAAGTTGTCTTTCTCCTAGACTGGTTGCCAATCATGTCTAGAGTTTCCAGCCTGCCTGGCTATTTGACCAATAGCTGGAGGAAAAAGAATGGATGCTTACTTTTTCCAAGAGTATTTGTGTAAAAGTGAATGCAACAAACTGAAGTGGATTTCAAAGTTGGCTCATTGATTTCTCTCTGATCTATTAACAATTTACACTATTCACGCATTTTTGTTCCTGTGGCTGGGTTATTTTATTTCTAAAAATAGAAAGATAATCAAAATTGCCAGGCCACAATGCCATATTGCAACCAACCAATCAGAAAGCTTTCACAACTAGGATGTAAGAAAAGAAATAAACCATTAATAACAAGAAGACCTGAATTTCACCATCTATAAAAATAGGTAGTTTGGTTAACCAATCAAAGCTTTCACAATCAGAATATGAGGTAGTGAGAAGCAGAGTACTCTTATTGAAGCAGATCTATAGATGTGTATATAATCAGATGGAAAATCAACTAAATCAGATTCAATATGTTAAGTTTTGTCCATTCTCTGATGATGAGTCCATCATAACATGCCCAGTAACAAAATACATTTAGCTGGTGGCTAAAGACATCTTCACTGTCCTGCTAAATTTGAAGGCATGTACTTTCCTTCGACCACACTGTTAAAGAGGCAGCTACTATGTATTTTTGGATATTAAACAAACATACAATTTCTTCTTTCCGAACATTCTCTCTATCTCTCTTTTACGTGCCAGGACTTTTACACTTGAACTTTGCAAAACTTCAACTTTCACCTTATCCTTCTGTATTATTATATTGTATTACATAAAGATTTATTTTTATTTATCAACACTCTGTACCTTTTCTTTTAATCATTACACCTGAATCAATTATAATGATATATGGTAGAAACACATGTTGTCATAAGATAAACAATTCATCCATAACTGATAACCTTTTAACCACCATATACTGAAATATCATCAACCACACATTACAGTATGAAGTACACCATAATCAACTACACAACAATATGAACTAGGTATTATCATCAAGTACACATTAGTGCAGCAATTAGGATTTATTCTCAGCTATACATTACAGCATGAACTAAATATGAACCAAACATCTACTGTAATGCCATCAATATCACTGCATGTACAACACTATCATTAACCACTCATTACAGCATGAACTACACTACCATTAATCACATATTAAAATACAAATTACACTATAATTAACCACATAAAACAAATCAAACATTAATTTGAAACTTGAGATGTATTTAAGTTAGCTGAAATATTTCCCTATAGCACCATTGAAAAAAAGTTAGGTTGGTCATCCATGGGAAAAATTCAAATTTAAATACTGGAATGAATCATTTATAAATCCCCTGTAAGTTACTGTACCTTATGTCAGCCTTTTCCTAGTAAATATTTAAATGACTTATTTTTTGAATCTTAATTTTTCTTGTTTTCTTTTCCTTCTTTGTCTGTTAATTATTTCTGATGTTTTCACTTATACTTCTTCATATGTTTTGTTATCTCCATTGTTATTAATCATCAAAATTCTTACTTCAACTCCCCCACTTAATTTTAGATATGCTTTGCTTATCAAAGCTGAGATTTAAGTTTAACCATCTTGATTTTTTAGTTGACAGTAGACATCAAAACTTATACAAAGTCATAACTTAATATGAATTCCTTCCTATTTTATGTGTTTTTTTTTTTTTCATACTAACTCAAATGGGAGCAGTGGATGTATCCCCCTTCTCCCAGTTGGTCTTTTAGTCCTCAAACAATCTTTTCTTGAGATCCTTGATCTTTGGCGGGTACAATGTTTCAGATCCAACATGGAGTTGTGTTGCCTGACTTCTAGGTGGATGAGACACATGCACTCAGAGTATCACACCTGAATCTTTCTTGGGTGATTTGTTCCCTCATTATGGGTGCTGGAGGTAAACATTTTCTGGATTTGGCATTAGCGACCTGATAGTCAGGGATCCGAACCTTCAAGTAACTCTAAAGGAGGCTATCCTATCAGCAGGTGTATATCAGCTCTGTTGTACTGCCATTTTGTGACTGGTTTGTAGACCCTGTAGTAGTCTCCAGTGGGACCTCTAGATGCCATGATGAAGAGTACTGTTACGGCAATATCTCCAGGTTATTTATCTGTGCATCGCCAATGGGTGTCTGTGTCAATGCCTTCTAGTAATCCACCAAAACAAACAAACAAAAACAATCAAATTGAAAACAAACAAAACTATCAAACTCAACCTCAAAAAAAAGCAGACCTCAGGTATACCATCTCCTACACTAGTGTAAATAGTCTATGTTCCAACTTTCCAGAAGTGGAACTCCATTTTCTTCAGTCTAAACTGACCTCCTATTCTTATCTGAAACAGGTATCAATGCCTCAATCCCATTGTAGGTGCTCACAATCCCAGGCTACTCATGCATTATAACAAAATAAAACCATCTAAATTGTCATGGGCTCAGTTCCTACATCAAGGACAAGTTTCCCTGCAACAGGGGCACAGAAACAAGGACTTTAATCTCCTATATATGTGTTTCTGCTTGACACTTATCCATAGTACTACATTTGTCTTTGCTCTGTATTGTCCTCAGTATGAAAGGTCAGTAATCTTCAATTGAATATCAGAGATGATTGACAGTATCCACACTGAATTTCCTTTGGTCAACTTTCATGTAAGTGGTGACTTTAATGTTCACTACAAAGAGTCGTTAGTTCACTCTAGCAAAACAAGAAAAACAGATATTGCAAAAAACTTTTCCATTGCTTATAATGTGATTCAGATCATTGAAAACCAACCTGAGTTCCGGAGGTGACAAGACTGCAGGCAAGCCTCCTTGACCTTTTTCTAACCTCCTGTCCTGACAAATGCAAAGCAAAAGTTTTACCCACTATAGGCCCATCTGATCATTCAGTGTCCTGTTTGACCCCAAAGCAATTAGAGCTTCCCAGACACCATTTTCTAGAGATAGTTCAAAAGCATCTTCAAGGTGTTGTTTCAGAAGAATTATTTTCTACACTTCAATCTCTCCCTCACAGATTGAATATGACAAGTCTCTCACTGTTCTATCGCTACTGCCATGGAAAGTGCTTAGACAAACTGCATTAACTGACTTTGCCAGATCTGACCTTCACAGCTAGGGCCCACCATGCCACTTACATAGTAGCAAACCACCCGCACTCCCTCTGTATTCCATTGGTGAGAACTAAATTCCACACAAACAGTTTCCTCCAGTGAAGCACAGCCCTATGGAACAAACTCCCAAGAGGATTCCTGATCACTGCAATCTTGACTTGTTCAAGTCAGTGTACCACCCCAACGGTCGTCCTAGGAATTTCTCCGGCGGCCGTTCTCCACGCTGTGATGTTGCCGGATTTTTGTAGAAACCGTCGGACGAACAGCTGGGGGTACAAGATTGACTGTAAGGAACGAACTTCCAAAATTTGGATGAGTTGAAAAGGAAGCTTTATTCGTTTAGAGTTAGCCTTGTCTGTTGGGGCAGGCGAATGTGACATACAGCTCTAACTCTAATTAATGGAGATCAACAAACCCAAACTGAATGAAACAAGACGAACGGAGAGCCTTCCTTCAAGTTCGCACCCGGCTGACTCCTTCCACCTAACTCTCGTCTTAACTTAACTGGCTCTATTTATTTAATATGAATCCGGAAATGCGGAAATCCGGAAATGCTTTAGACCACCGGTGACAAACACCGGCGACTGTAAGTCTGAAATTTCAGTTATCTTTTTTTTTATCTTAATAATGCTTCCGCTGGAAAAGGCTTAATGTGTGGTCAAGATACAATAAAGGACAGCCTTTGACCGGTCATCGCAAACCTACCCGCTGACCTTTATCACTGAGTCAAATATTTACCGGGTCATCGAAAACCTACCCGCTGACCTCTATCGCTGAGTCAAATATTTATCGGAGGACAATTTTCCTCATAAAAGAAAAAGCGTTTATTTATTTTTTTCCTCTTCTTTTTCACTTTTGTTAAATATGTTTTTAAACTATTTTCTATTCTAATCTATTTTCTATTTTAATCTATTATAATAAAATACATATATGTCCAGTTATCGTGTCACATCAGTCTATCTTTCTCTCTTAAGAGAAAACTGTGTTCAAAGTGGGTGCCACGTTTACTCACAGTCGATCAAAAACAACAACACGTTGACGATTCAGAGTGTTTTGGCAACTCTTTCAATGCAACAAGAAGGATGTTTTGCTTTTATCTTTCCCTCTTAAAAAAAAACACTCTATAAGATTTAGGCATTATCATCAATCACATTACAGCATGAACTAGACATTATCAACAACCATATATTATAACATAAACTAGGTATTATAATGAACCACACATGACAGAATGAACAAGACTTCTCACCAAATATACATTACTAAATATTTTGCACTATGATAAACCACATTATAACATGAACTAAACATTATCATCAGATATTCAATGCCTGTTATATGCTATACTGAGTGGTTGAATATATTGTCAGATTGAATTAGTGACATCAAAAACCCAAGTATGGTGCTTTGTCCAGTGTTATAATGTTAATGTGTAATCTAGTGGGGCTTCTGTCCTTATATTCCAAGGAAATTAAATAACATTGGACAAACTTTCTGCATTGAATATGGTTGTGATTTCAGCCATTGTCGCTTGTCTGTTACCGCAGACAATTCTAGTCATATACATTAAAAACCTATGGTTGACGACTATGCTATCCACAATGGGCAGTAATGCCTTCCATCAGAGATTGCTTTTACTCACATAAAATCATAGTTTGACATTGAGGAGGTAAAATGTCATTACAATTTCAGAAATGAAACCTCCCACTCATCTGGCATCTACTGTTATTTGAATTCATTCACATCACCTTGCCATGTGCAGCTATCCAGTGTTTGCACAAACTCACCAGATATTGGAGCACAATTAACATATCACTCAATAAATTCTGGGCCTAATTAATAAAACAACAACTTTTAAGCAAAATACAGCATTGTTCGTCAACATAGTCTCCTTCTAGGGTGATACACTGATTTCAACACTTCTCTAAGAATTCGATGCTGTTTTTGTAGAACAATTTGTCTTTGGCCTCAAAATGCACCTCAATTTCCAATATCACTTGTTCATTGGAACCAAATCTCTTTCCCTGAAGCATTCTTTTAAGGTCTGCAAACAGCTAGTAGTTGCTGAAGACAAGATTTGGAGAATAGGGTGGATGCAGAAGCAATCTGAAGTGCAATTCATGTAGTCTTGCCATCATTGCGATCGACTTGTGACACTGTGAAGGTGGTATGCTGATCACTTTTTCTTCTTCATTTGTAGCTGTTTTTTGGCGATTTCTTTTTTCAAATGTATCAATAATGCTATATAATATTTGCTATTGATGGTTCTTTCTTTCTCAAGGTAAGTGATGAACAAAATATCTTGCACATCCCAAAATACAGAGACCAAAACCTTTCACCTGCTGCTGTCCATTCAGTTAACTGCCGATTTAACTCCAGAGTGAAATGGTGGGTCCAAGCTTCATTCATTGTCACATATTTATGCAAAAACTCTTTCTTGTTGCGTTGAAACATTTGCAAACAACGCTCTGAATCATCAATGTGTTGTTGTTTTTGATTGACTGTGAGCAAACACAGTACCCACTGTGAACACAGCTTTCTCATTGACAAATGTTCATGTAAAATGCTGATATGTTCAACTTCTCTGCTATCTCATGCAACTTCAATTTACAATCAGCCAAAACAAGTTTGTGGATTTTTTTTTGTGTTTTCCAGGACAACTGCCAATTTTGGGTGACCTGAGCATTCAGCATCATTTGTGTATGTTTGACCACGTTTAAAATCAGCATACCACCTTTTAACTATTGTTTGTAACGAAGCAGAGTCCAAATAACACTTTGTTTGAAGAGTATTTTTTCCCATCAGAAAGCAATGCTTTATCAACACACGAAATTCAGATTTTTCCATTGTTTTGAAAATTTACAACAGTAACTTCACTTAAATAACTAATTTGTAAACTAATAATCCAATTGGATCCAAATTTTGTCATGTGCCATTTGAAGGTTAGTACTTCATTAAAATCATATGGATTTTTTATTAGTGGCACCATCTATATGTCAGGCCCCTTGAGTGATGTGTTAGTATAGATTTTGGCATTTCATATATCAAGATAATATTACACTACCTACCATTACCTTAAGATGCTGCTATCTCATGACTTTCGGCATATAAGTTGTGAAATTAATTTATACAATTTGTCTAAAATTCTAAAAGAAACAATTTCTTTTATCTTGCCAATTAAAAGTCATGCTATTAATTTTTACTGCTAGGTTCACATGCTAAGTATTGAAACAATTACCAAAATACTTCTCATCCTTTTATTCAAAATGGTTTTTAAGAAACCACTTTCACTGATCGTGTAAAATTATATTTAATGGCATTATATTTCAATGTTTGCAGTGTACATAAAAATATTAAAGAGTATATTAAAATGCAGTATGTGCATTTTAAATACTCAGCTTATTGCTGTCAAAGAGAATTTTGCTAAATTCTTGATTTGTATTTTTATATTTTTCTTTTATATAATACTCTTGCTTGAAAAACTTGCTTGTGCTGAAAATATTACATACTTTGTTAATCCACCTTTCCACCTACTTCTCAAACTCCAGTTCCTTTCTCTGCATGGAATGAAACTTTTTTTACATAAGGTTTATATTATTCAGTGCCATTGCAAAGTCCATTTCTTGCCATCAATTCCGGCTACAAAATTTATGTTTGATCTAACAAGAACCCACCTAAAAGTTGGATCATGTTTAAAATTTACAGTGGATCTTATGCATATCAATCATGTTTTTCATTAATATATTTTCTTGTCAGTTATGTGCCCTGATAATTGATTTTACTGTTTATATACAAACATTTCATGACAGTTTTCTGTGATAAATTCAAATTTACATTCACAGTTATTTTGCATCTCTTAATCCGGTTGTGTTGGCAGAGTAATAGATAGTGACTTAGGAATGAGAAATCAGAAACCTGAGTTCAAATTCCAGTCAAGTTTGTTACATTCACTTACGTGCAAATACCCTTGAGAAAGATATGAATCCATCTCTTCTACCCTAGCCATGGGTTAAATAGCAAGCAGACTGAGCTCTCTTGCTGTGGTTAGTAATCAGTCTAAAAGAAAAACAATTCTGAATTCAAAACCCTGTATGGTTTGATCCTGTAATAGAAATTTTTATTTTTTTAGATTATTAGATCTTTATCTTAAGTGCTTCATCAAAAACAACATATTGAACAAGAGTTGTGAAAGGATTATTGAGATAACAGTTAAGAATACGGAATAATTAAAAAAAAGATGTCTGCCAAAGAAGAGCAGTACAGATTGCTTGTGACTAGAACAAATGCATATGAGAGAAATACAGCAACAACAATACATCAAAAACTTAAATTATTGAAGAAAAGTGCAATTTTCTTCAAATGTGAGCAGATTTTTGTTTGGGTGTTCACTATTTGCATATAGCTGGGGATCCTAACTAGTGCTATCACTGCTTGTCATGGCAAACCTGGGAACAACAGCAATTAAGAAGTGGTTTTATAGCGGGTATCTCCTATTCCTTTTCTAGTTGTAGTAGGATTCTGTAGCAGGTTAACGGAATTTGGCCTTGTGGGAAGATAGCCCACTATAATTCATAAAATGATTATAGATTCAAGAAAGGCAATTTTGAGTGTAAGATAACATTTATATATATATATACATAGCAATTATGTTTTACAATTAAAACAATACTTAAAGGTCCGATGGAAGTTAGAGAGAGTTCATGGCAGATAATAATGAGCTGAAAGAGATAAAAGAATGTTCATTGAAGATATAATGCTGAAAGGTAAAAGGCTTGGTAGTATGATTAATGTTCATTTTCAAGTTGCCGTTTCTAAGGTCAGTAGGTCAGCAAGTTGGTTTGTGGAATGTCTTAGAAAAGGTCAGTTAGTACTTTGAGAACGGGAGAAAGAGGCAAACATAGTAGCTGCTTGACATAGATCAAGGGGATTAGTTACACTCTTCCCTGGTTTGTGCCTGTCTGTCTGGGTGCCTTTTGTAGCTTTTTATATTTTTCTTCTGGATCAAAACGTAGGTCGTTTCGAATTTCATCCTTGTATTTGGTTTCAGGTTTCCCATTGGCTGGTAAATAGAATTGGTAATTTGATCTTTGATTAATTTTTATTTTTCAACCGGAACATCTGTGCGAACGATTTTTATTCATTTGCTTTTTAGTTATGAGAGAGCACACATCTGGTTCATTGCTTTTGTTCGGTTGGTATCACCACAGTTTCATGTTACTGAAAACCTCCAATCTCCTGATTGGAGGCCTTGCTGCTAGATGTAACTTATTCTCATATCCAGGACACTATTAGAAATGGTATCTGTTGCCTACTGTCTTTTGAGACAAACAGTGAAGTCTTACTGAGTTATATGATACAAGTTATAAGTTTCACTAGAAAATTTTCCTCCAGCAAATCATGGTGTTAAAATATTGTAATTTTAAATTATGAGTGATTTTTTATTTAATTATTTAATCTGTTAGCTACCATTCCAGATATAGTTGTAGATCCTAGACCTTTTATAAAAGTTAATCAAAATTAAATTTCCTTTACATTGATACATAAAATTACCACCCTTGGAAAATATGTTTTCAACCAGCTGTTGAGGCTTCAAGATGAAGTTGAGGAACATATATTGATATAAGTTGCTCCAAGACTCTAATACCAAATTTTTCATTGAAAGCTTGTTGATGCTTCATTAAACAATAGATGTGCACTAGAAATGTAAAAAAAAAAGTTTAAATCATGAAAGAAACTGTCATATGAGAAGTTCATTTCCTCCAGATCCTTTTTAAATGCTGTATGCAAAGGATGCAAAAAACATATCTTGAAATCAAATGTTCATTTTCAACGATCCCAATCTGTTAAACTATCCATCAACTTTGTTTGAAAACAAGCATCCCCAAATTGTTGTGGGTGGTATATTGATCCACAAACAGATATGGAATGACAGAAGGCAACACAAGCAAATATATTGCCATAGTTATTGCCATTAAAGAAAAATATATTGATATAATTGTCACGGCCACAAACAGCCACTTCTAAAAGGAAATGACTTTTACAACAGCAGCAACTATGAGCCATCTCCTGACCTTAAACTGACCATCACAAAATTTGGCAGACTTTTAAGACCTGCCATAAAGAAAATTCAACTTCACATGCGACACAAAACAAATTAGTAAATACGCCCTAGCCTAAAACTGTCAAAATACACATGGAATTAGGCTGTGTTCCTCAAAACACCAAACGATGTGGGGAGCAATTATTATTTAGCGCTTTTCTACTCCTACCAATCTAGGAGTAGTGACTGAACACCTTTCGCTTATCACCAACCTCGTTTTGCCCAAAAATTTCGTTGTCCTAGCATAACACCTCACGCTTTTAGCCCTGTTCCTGCCTCCCAGCAGTCACATCTGTCATCAAAGTCACAATACCCGCTTCTGGCATTGATCCTGCTTCATGGCAGTTGATCAGCCATCGAAGTCACCACACTAGCTCCTGGTCCTGATTCTGCTTTGGCAGTCGAATCGGCCACTCGGTCTCGCTCCGCGACGACTGTACTTCAACTCGGCCCTGTTTAGGGATTCTGCCACCGTAACGTAACCCCTCGGTATGGTCTCTCATCCGCGACAACCTTAACTCGACTCAGCCCTGTTCAGGGATTCCGCCGCCGTAACATAACCTCTCAGTACGGTCTCGCTTTCTGCGCAGACCTTAACTCAACTCGGCCCTATTTAGGGACTCCACCTCTCGTCAAGTATCTTCCACTGGCATAAGCTCGCTTCCACGCTCGCCACTTCAACCTAGACCCGAAGACGGAACATCCCAAATCAGCTAGGCGACTCATACAGCATCTCCAGCCAACCAGCTACTGCTGCAAATGCCCCATCTTGACCCAGCACTGGATGAGGTCTCAACGCTTGCTGCACCAACTCCATAGAGGCTACTATCCTTTGGACCTGGAGCGAACCCAAACTACATCCTGTACCAAGTTCGCAAGGTTGACTTCCTCCAACGACCCCGCAACACAATGAGCAATCATTGGGTGACAGCCCACTAGATCACTGCATATTCATGTAGAATGTGAGAATGGTGTTGTCCTGAAAAAGGAAGATTTGTAGTGCAGTTAAAAAGCACTGTTCTGAAAAAGACACTTTCTTGCTGGTATTGCTAGTGGGAAGGTAGCTGGAGCTGTGGGCCAGCTGTAGATGGAACAGATACTACACTTTGATCCTAGGCATCTTGGCCACAGATGTCATGTTTATTTAAATAATATATAAAGTACATTATTTTGTGGCACAAGGCCAAATGGGAAATGGAAAGAAGCTTGTCTAATCGTCTATCCTACACTTAGCTAATTCAATATTTAGCTCCTGCAGGTTTTGTGCAAGGTAGGCATGACTAATTAAGACAAGCTTAGACATACTGAGTCCAGCTTTGTACCCAGTTACTATATATGCAGAGGTGGGTAATCTTTGACCAGTGGCCTCGTGTCTGCGCTTGAGTTCCTCACTTTAAATTTGACCTTGTGTCACAACTTCTGCCAGTGGAGGAGTAGAGTACTTAGCTATACAACTCACAACCCATTCACTCTCTGGTCTCTGTGACCAAGAGTTTTACAGCTATTTAGCTGAATTTCCTTAACTCTTATTGACTGAAGCAACTAGCTGTGAAGGTGAGATCACAGAGGACAAAGTCCATGAAGTATTCAAGAGAGTTGGTAGTGGCAAGTCTCCAAGATTTGATGGTCTGCCCTACAAATCTTTACTTGAGGCTGTTCAACAATTGATTACAACAGGGATCTGTTACTGGTCATATCTCCAGGGGTGTCATCACACCGTTAAAAATGAACAAACATGGTGGGAGGTTCTTAAACTACTACAGACCCATAACTCTACTAAACACAAAGTTAAAAATTTTGACCAAGATCCTGATGGCACATTTGCATTTAGTCAACAAAATTCTGTTAAGATTGAAGCTGTAAAGGAGCCAAACACTTTAGAGCAACCTTCATCTAATCTACATCATCGTAGAGAGCATAGAAGACAATGATGAAGTAGCCATGATGATCAATTTGAATCAGTTCAAGGCATTCAACAGGGTTGACCATTGCTATCTGGCTGTTGTCTTACAGACTGTTGGATTCAAGCCCAACTTCTTTAAATGGATTAGCCTGCTGTAGTGCTCCCTGAGTTCTGTGGTACAGGTAGTGATTGAGCACTTTTGTACTGTTGTGGCCTGTTTTTCAGGATAGTCTGCTGTATCCTGTACTGGCTGAGAGAGGGTGTGCAGACCAGCCCTATACTGGTATAATTAGTCTCTTTGGAAGTGCATTTGCTAAGGTTTCCATGTACAATGACATATCCTGTTTTGGGTCACATGACAGCAACATTGAGTTGGTACTGAAGGTGCTTGAAATGGTCACAGAGACCAAGATTAACTGCAACAAGTTTTCCAGATGTGGTTAAATGCTTCAAAAGGCATTGCTCTTTCAGGGCACTTTAGTTGAATAGATGACCACATTCACATTCTTTGAGTGTGGTTCAGGCTGGATCTTCAGCTGGTGAAGAATTGGTCAAAAGTACAGTCAAAAATAGGTCCAGATTTGGCTCTAAAGGTGGTGGTTCTTGAAGGGTAGGGTTGAATTGTGCAAAATTGTATACAATTTTTAATTTATCCTTTACCAGTTGTCTGGGCTCTTTCTCTCTAAGGATTGTTTGGATGTGCTCCCTCTTGATTGGGAAAGCAAGCCATATTTCTGCAGAGAGGTCTGTGTCCAGCAATCGTGTCACTTGGTGAGTCACTGACGTGCTTCAAGGCTGGTTTTCCTACACCACAGATTGACAGGTAAAACCACTATGAGTGATGAGTGTTAGGATTTTCTTCTCTAGCCATAATATCACTCCTTTCCATCCCAATGTAAGTCCATTATAAGCCCCAGAAGCAGGAGGCTTTCCTCCATGCATGTCATCTGGCCTTGCAAGTTACTCTTTAGTCTAGTGGCCTTTGTAGAAGGACATTGTATCAGAAATTAGTGGAGAGGGTTGCTTTGGAACTGCTACATGATTAGCTCAGTTTTTTGGTGGGCAAATTGCACTCTTTCTGATCCTAGGCACCTGTGTAATTGTGGTTTAGAGGTAATGGCTGAGCATACCTTCTTCCACTGTCCACAGGTGCACGCATTCTGAAAGCATGGCAGTGTATTGACAGCTTATATTGATCATAAACATTGTGTCCATGTGTGACAATGTGTTACCACTGTGGTACGGAATGAAACGTTTGGTGTTTCGCATGCTGATAGCAGGAATGGTGGTGTGGATGAAATGAATAGAGGGAATCTTACAAAAATTAATGTTATTCTCATCAAGATCTAATTAGATTCTTTTGGCATCAGCTCATGCTGAAGATCAGAATTGATAGAAAGCAGATTTCCACAAACAGTGGGTGCAAATTGCAAGCCTGGTTCACATAAACCTGGCTGTAATATAGATACAAAGTAAATCTGATTTCAGAACAACAGTAAAAGTACTAAGCTTTATTCAACTAAAATAAAACTCAGCTACAAATGAAAAATAGAAAGTTGTTAGTTAAATAATGAGTTTGGCAGTGTCGATTCTCATATAGTGGGTGCATAGAACACTACTACATCCTTTGCTCCTAGGAAAATTCAGAATTACCATCTGTAATGATCTAGGTGGTTTTTTTTGTCCATTTAAATCTTCTTAACTGTTGAACTTCAGCGACATCTTCATTAGGTGTTGGGCTCTCCTCTGATATAAAGACACCTGGGGTGCTCCTATCTGGTTTTATTGTGGAAAACTGATTTTAACTTCATTTCAGGGCAGGGAGCTAAATTCACAAACAGATACAGTAGACGCTCTTCCATTTGGATACTTTATGTTGACATAAGTCAGATTACTATTTGTATTACAACTTGGTTCCCATAAAAATCAGTTTTGTTATTTCTTACAAACTTTCTTAATAATATGGGACCTGAGGATATCAGCCAGGATGGGAGAGAACTACTGTATGATGATCAGTATGGAAATGAAAAAAAATGTTCATGTGAAGTGATATTTGTAGAAGTACATAGCAATGATCTTACAGAGTGTAGCACTTCTGGAAGCACCAATTCCCAGTACTTTTACTTTTCAGTTAAGTTTTATGATCTAATGGCTAACTGAATCATCTTCCATATCGTGCCATTGAATCGTTCAAACTGCGTTGCCAGTTGGGTGATATGGTTCAGTTTTACTTGTTGCGACCCCTTTTTGGATGAGGTAGTCTCAATACTTTAGACATGAAAGACGCACCTATGTCAGAGTGTATCTGAGGGCTTTATTACTGTGGTAGTGTGCATATTTGGACATGGAAAGATGAATAGAAACTGTGAGTATTTGACAATTATTACTAGTAAATATGTATTGTGCGTAACAGAAGGTATGGGTTCCTTGAAGTTAATACTTAGTTGTTCCATGAGTCTGGTCACCTTAAGAGTGTTTTCTGGTGGGTTATAGAAACAGGGTTTAATCTCAGCACAGCTTCTGCAAGAAGAACACACCATTTTCACCTCCTTCATAAAAAAAGGGATTTTTGCTCTAACAAAGTGTAAGAGTCTAGTAATTCCTGGGTGGCATAGTCCATTGTGAATGTTGACAAGGGCAGAATAGTTAATGACTGAGTAAGTGTAAGCATGGCTAAGTGTGTCAGAAACTACATTTTCCTTGCCAAGGCAGTATTTTATTATTTCTCTGTAATCGGAGTAAAATGCTTAATGTGATAAATAGTGACTCCACTTCTGAACTGTCTTAATTGCCATGGCCTCCTTTTCTATTATGTGATACATTTCCTTGTAGTGTTTTTGACATGAACGCTACTAGATATTCACTTTGGTTAAGGGTGGCAGAAATGACTACATTTCATCTTGATTGTATCATATTCCACCTTGAATGGTAGACTTTCATCAAATGGCTTTAGTGCAGCCACCACCAATTCTTGTTTTATTTGGTTAAATGCTTTGAGTGCTTTCTTTTCAAGTGGGAATTTTGTATTTTCTACTAGAGGTCGAATTTTTTCAGAGAAGTTTTGTATCCATTTCACTTAATACACAAACATGCCCAGTGGTCTTTTGATTGACTTTGAGTTTTCCAAGGTAGTTAGATTTTTTAAGGGATGTAATCTTTCTGGTTTGGGTTTAATAATTCCACTGCTGATATAGTATCTTAAAATATTTATGGACTGAACTGAAGTTACAAACTTTGATTTGTTGAGGATAATCTTGGCCTTTGCAATAGCCTCTAGAAATCTTTTCACATTTTGGTCTGTGTGCTTCTTGTAATAGTAATGTCATCAATATAAAGGAAATTACCACATAGTTTTTCTTTCTCCACCATTTTGTTTATAACTCTCTGGAACAAAGCAGCCACATTTTTGACTTCAATGGAATTCTACAAAATTGAAATAAATGACCATTTGCCTCAAAAGCAGTGTATTTTCTATCTGATACTTTAAACAGCACCTCGTGATAGGCACTTTTGAAGTCAAATGAAGAAAATACATTGTATTTAGCAAGGTTGTTGATCATTTTATCAATTCTTGGTAGTGGGGTAAGTATCCAATTCTGTATACAGGTTTATTTAATCTATTCACATTCTTTTTTTTATGGTTGGTGTGATCCTTTACCACTACTAGCTGAGCTCACCATAGAGAAATGCTTTTTTCAATTATGCCTTCAGAAAGCAATTTCTGAATTTCTTTATTTATGAAGGATTGATCCTCCTTGCTAAATTGCCTTGACTTGATAGCAATAGGTTTACAGTTTGGTAATAAATTAGGAAATAGTAAAAGTTCTTCTATATCCACTGCATTTAATGTGCAAAATTGAAGAGTATTGTCTACAGTTAATTCAGGCAATGGCCCACTGTATTTAAGAGTTATTTTCTGATGCTGGTGTAACAAATCCTGACCAAGTATCACAGCAGAACTCAAATCCTTCAGGACACCCAAACAGGTAGCAACATATGACTGGCCACTAAGGCAAAGAAGTAGATTTACAACTATATATCCCCTTGAGTTAGTGTTTAAAGTTTTCTAGGCCGTGATGATATTTTTACTAGAGGGGTGAATTTCCAAATTTAGTTCCCTTGTTACTCTGTTGCTTATATAGCTACCAGTACTGCTGGAATCAAGTACAGCACTTAGTTTATTTTCAACCATTACATGCATTGCTATGGAGTAGAGTTCTTGCTCATGGAATGTTAGCAAATGTGGCCAGTATCTGCCATTGTTGCTAACAAAGGTTTGGACTGAAATATGCACGTGTAATGTCCTTTCTTTGAGCATGTATTACAAATAGCCTCACGAGTGGGATAACAATCCCATGAATGATAGAGAAACCCACAAAAAAGGCATTTACATTTGGCTTGGTAAGCCACAGCTACTGCTAGTTCTTTAAGTTTGACTAAGGCTGCCATTTGAGTTTCTGGAGCAGTATACAACTTATTCTGTTGTACTAAATCTAGAGCAGAAGCTTGCATGTAAGGTGTTTATAAATCTAAGGTGATTTTTTTCTAATAGTCGCTGTTGTATAGAATGTGAACTTAAGCCAGAAATGAAGGTGTCACACATAGTTTCATTACCGCATTCCTCAGCAGTGTGGTCTCTAAATTTTTTTTTTCAGTTTTTCTAATTCTCTAAAAAGTTTGTCCAGTGACTCTTCCAGCCTGCGTTGTATCATAGCCAACAAATGTCTTGCAAACACCTCATTAGGTGTTTTAATAAATATAGCATTCAGTTTTTTATGGTCATGTTGAAGTCTGTACATTCTTTGATATATTCAAATACACTGGAACTTATACAACTCAGAAGTGCCCGGTATTTCTTTGGAAATCATCTATATAGTTAAGTAGAAATAGTTCACTAATGGCAGTAATCTCTGGCAGCTGTTGGAGAACAAGTTTCCATATTGTTTCCATGTTAGAAGTTATCTATCTATTTTAGTTGAATAAATTGTAATATAGATACAATGTAAATCTGAACTTAGAACAACAGTAAAAGTACTAAGCTTTATTCAACTAAAATAAAACTCAGCTACAAATGAAAAATAGAAAGTTGTTAGTTAAATAATGAGTTTGGCAGTGTCTATTCTCATATAGTTGGTGCATAGAACACTACTACACCAGCCAATCTTGATTTCTTTTTCCAGTCCCCTATAATCACTGCAGGATGGATTCCTGATGTACCTCATTCTTTTGTTTGTCTGGTAAATATGAGTGGCTGTTGTTCCTGGCAATGACTTTCGTTATGATCTTTATCAAGATTCCCAATATCTCCAGTTTTTTATCCTCACTTTTTAACCTGACAGGGCCAGACTTTTTTTATTGATTCATTTCAGATTTGTGATTTCCAGATTCCATCTGCAATTCTATTACCACAGAAAATTGTCCTACTAACATACTGCTATGCTCAAAATGCTAGAAAAAATAGCTTGACCTGTCCAACTCTCACTGAGATATGAGCCCAGTAAACATTATTTGCTGTGTGTAAACAAACTAAATACTATGTGAAATATGTCGAAGCATCTTTTCACTATGTGAGAAACTTGTGGGCCATTACCCTGTGTGTGGCTGGCTCAGAGTAGCAACTGCATTTATAAAACGGCAGGCAACCGCAGAGACCAACAGATGGGATGATGAAGTCAAGGATGTCTTTCTCTGTTCCATGCTAACAGAAACAGTGGCCTAGGTACATGAGATGGAGCCCTTAAGAGGAGACTTGTGCATTGGTGGTAGGGAGATGAAGGTGTGGGTGGAAGCAAGTTCTGTGGCCACAGAAGTGGCATTAGAAGTAAATGGGAGCATTGTGGAGGATGCTAGTTGGTTGTGTCCAATTGAAGATGCTAATCATATAAATTTGGTTGAGCTTGATGTCATAATAAAAGGTGTAAATCTGGCGATTCAGTGGAAAGCTTTGGTGTTACATTTGGTTACAGATTTAACCTGTGTACATTGATGGATATTGAACACCCTTACTGGAAAGGCGTGAGTGAACACAAATGCGGCCAGTATGATGTTGTTAAGACGATGCTTAGAGACACTGTGAGCATGGACAGTGAATGTAACACTAGTGAAGTCCTATTTAAACTGCACAAACTGCTTAACCCAAGTACCACAGAGATGGTTAGATTTGCATCAACATGGAGAAGAATCACTGTCAAAAGGTTGCTCTATTGTGAAGAGTAGATTAAACAAAAACCAGGTCATTGATATACACCACCAAAATGGCCACCTGGGTGTGAAAAGGATGTTACATTTTGCCAGATCTGTTGACCCATTAGTGTCTAGAAAACTTGTCGAATCTGTTGTCAAAACTCGCAAAGCTTGCCAGTCAATTGATCCTGCACCAGTGCATTGGAAAAAGAGGACGCTAAATGTAAAAGCAACTTGGAATAGATTGGCAATGGATATTACCTACTACAGAGGCTGTCATTTTCTAACACTTATTGACTGTGGGCGTTCTTCTCGATTCATGATATGGCAACCATTTGTCAACCGGAGTCAGTTTTCTATGAGCAGGGTCCACCAACTGAGATCTTGACAGATAATGACACTGCATTCAAGTGTCAGAATTACAAGAAATTTTTAAATAGTTGAGGAGTACATTTGAGATTTAGATGTGCTTATGTACCGGCTGGGAATGGAATTGTGGAACGTTGTCATAGGAGTAAAAACTAACACAGCCAGAAAACAATGTTTAGTGTCAGAGGCAGTTTATTGGCACGACATCACTCCCAAGGACAGTCTTTTAGCTCCCACAGCACCAGCCGACATGTTACATAGGTACCATGTTCATGTATGAAACATTGATACCACACCCTCATATACACCACAAAACAGTCACAGAATGTACAAAGAAGGGGACATTGTCTGGGTTAAAACCCCAAGAAGCAGATGTACAACCAAATTCAAAACAGGTCATGTAACCCAGGTAATTAGTCCAGGGTTGGTGCAGATTAATGGAACACTGTGACACATAAAAAATTCACGCCCTTTTTTAGGGTCAGATCCATTGACAGACTCTGATAGTGACACAGAGGAGAGTGGATAATTTATATATTTAAAATCTAGTTCACCAGGTGATTCCTTTAGTACCAGCAGTTCAGAGACTAATGCTGGAGCACCCAATGACACTCCAACCCGTAGTTCATCCGAGAAAGAAACCTTCGTTGTTCCTCTTCAAAGAAGTACCCGACGGAAGAGACCTGCCACAGGATGCAGCACCTGTGATCAGAAAATCAGAGGGGAGTGTGGCAGTGACTTATCTAGGCAACACAAAAGAGCTGGAGTCAGGTGTATGTTTTGCAAGGGAGTGTAGAGACAGTGAATTGTCGAGCGTTGGTCAGATGGAGAATCGGACAGCACTTCGTGGTAAACAGAATTAGTGTCGCTTGTAGGCATTTATATTTACTATGCTGAGTGCTTATTGGCTTAGTGGTAGCCAGGTTGAGTGCATAAAACAGGGTATGCTCATCTGAGGGGTGTTGTTATTGTTATTTGAGCCGTTGTTCACGTGAATATGGTTTCAGAGATTAAGACAAGACATCTGAATTTGGTTTGCCTGTTTGGAATACTTTCCTGTGGTTGTTTCCTACCAACTCAAAAATTTTTTTTCCCTTTTTGCAACAACTGAACAGCTAGAGCTCATCAATGTAAGAATAGATATTTAATGTTTCTTTAAATTATCAACTACTCAAAAGTTTTCCAGTTTTGTTGTTTTTTAATTCAAAACATTTATGAACTCTGCACATAAACTGAAAAAACTTTAAGGCTGTTTATTACATTGTGAACTTTTAATTTAGTTTGTAGGGGTCTTGGTAATGCTTGGTAAACTGACCTTGTGCTAAACACATCTGAAGACCCCACAATTTAAATATCAGAAGGTTGTTGAAATGTGACAGGATAAAATACCTTGTGTGTACATTAAAGTAAAGATTTATTTACAGAACGACAAAAGTGTAAGAAGGAAAATATAAGTGAAATTTTTTTAATTGAACACTATAATATATTTGTAAAAACATAAATGTTCATTGAGAAAATGCAGGTAGTTTTGTAGTTAAAATCATTCGTAGCGAAATGTAGGTATTTAAAATGTCTGCAGAAATTTAGAGTTCATAGTCATGTAATAGCGGAATGTAAAGGCTTTGTTCCTTCCTTTTTTTTATAAGGTTACAACAGTTTTGAGAGAAAGAGAAGGCAAAACAAATAAAGAAGTAGTACTTAACATGTGTCCATTTTGTTGTTGTGTTGTTCTCTTTAGCGGCGTGGTATGAAAATGAAGAAAAGGATGTTGGAAGAAGAGGGCGAATGAAACTGTGGCATGCCCTACGTCTAGATTGGTGTGGAGTGAAAAGGAAGAAAAGAAAATTGGAAGGAGAGGTTGAATGAAACTGTGATGTGTCCTGCGTCCAGGTCGGCTTCTTGAATTTTCTTTCATTACATTGCCATGAGGTTGTCAGCTAACCATTCCCATGTCGACTGCTTTTGACAGGTTAGCATTGTGGTTTTTATAGTCAAGCTTCTCATGGTGTCAGCATGAAAATATGTCATTTATAAATTTACTGCTTTTAATCCAATCAGCATTCGGAATTAGCTTTTTAGCACTGACTTGTGAATTTTTCTTGACTTTTCTATAGTCGTTTGAATCTTTTTTTGCGGGTGTGCAATCTATTTTGTGTGTTTTAGTTGGTTAATGGATTATATAGGATTTGTATCCTATAGTTCATTGTGTTATCTTAAATTATCTCTTCATAACACTTAAATTATTTTTGCCTATTTTTCTTTTATAGAAAGTTATTTTAATATAAACAAGCAAAGGATGATACTAAGAACCTTTCCAATTTCATCCACTTTTTTCTACTTTTCAGTTGTTTCTTGCTTCTATTTTTTTCCTCCACCGACAAAATGATAACTGGCTATTATGATTATTATTATTTCTTCTATGTGCCACATCCATTCAGGTCATGGGTGATCATGGTGGCTCTCTGCAACTTTCTATCTTGTATGGCTCTTAGCAATTTTTCTCCCTTTGCTAAGCCTCCCTCTCCAATTCTGTCATCCATTCACAAAAACTTGTAAGTTAGGTGGTTCATTATTTACCTTATCTCTCTTGCCCTCAGTATGCCTTATGAGGGTTAGGTTTTCCAAGCCCTCCTCCCTTATCCAGTGTCTAAGGAATTTCAGCAATCTCTGTAGAATAACAACACTTACCGGCGTCAGGGTTCCAGCTGGCAGACAAAAATAAAGCAGGTTGTAATTCAATATTTATTGTATAAAAAATACAATTGTGGCACAAAGCCGATTTAGTGGGGGGCAAAAAACTTGGGTTAGTCTTCAGTACCTATCCTATACCGAGCTAATCTGATGCACGACCAAAACATACTTTACAGTTTTCTCATCCACCACAAGAACTTGTCCATCAGTATTCGATTCTTCATATACCAAAATACTTCAAACATACCAGGGACCTAAAAAAAACCCAAATGAGCATAGAAATTTTATTATGATCAATAAATATATTTCAAATTATATCATGAAATGATATGTGGGGAGGGGCATGACATAAATCCCAAAAACAAAAAATTTTTAACTAAAGACACAAACAGAAATCATAATGTTAGTTAGAGCCAACCAACCCACAAAACAAAGAGGCCACTGTATTCTGCCCATAGAACAAAATCAAGAGGCACTCTTTCTAGAGGGAGTGGAGAGGAGAAAATAAAATGGATGGGGAGAATATAATCCTGACCCAGACAAGATAAAAACGGGGTAAAAAATAAAACCAGCAAAAATTGGGAATCTTGGCCTGGAACATAACAAAAGACAATGTCGGGGACATGCTAGGAGTCACATTCATTCCCATTAACTAGGTACACAAAAAGGAACTACCTTAACCAGGGGAAGGTTCCAAAGGTATCCACCACAATGTGACTAACAGATCTAAAAGAGAAAATCAAGGCTAGCTCCATTCACACGAACCAGGCTCGCCACATTAACCCACCTTTTGCTAAAGCCTGTCGAGGCCAACCATTTCCAATCAGATCTAATCTTCATTTTGAGCTGATGCTTAAAATATCAGATCAAATCCTGATGTGAAAGTCGGCCACCCTGCAAAACTTCCTCCATTTGGGTCGTCCATATCACCATTTGAGCCGTGGCCAGCAGTGACAGAAACATCATTCACTTCACTCCCGAAAACGGGGGTGACACATTGTCACAAGTGTATGCACGATCAATGAGCACAAGCTCATGCGGCACGATATGAGCAGTCAACACGCCAACACGGTTCCATAGAGGGCGAACCTGAGAACATTGGTAGAAGGTGTACGCAGACGTCTCCTTTAAACCAAGGTCACAGCGTTCACAATCTGGCAAAACCGCCAGGCCTGATATGGAGGCTGCATCATTGAGAGACACCCAATTCTGAGCCAATCACCAGGTAAGTGAAAACTCAGAGTTGCTGAGATAATCGGCACCTGGTGCCCAAGACCAATAAGAGCAATACTCACCCTCTGACATGCGGAGCACTCTGTGTAGTGAATCCTTCACAACACCTGCCACTAATCCCTGATAGAAGACTATCCTAGGCAGAGAATGGTCACTGGACCAAGAAATGGCCCTTAAAGCCACCAGACATTCGAGGAGAAAACTCGATCACTCCCGAGACTTACGGCACCACCTTGAGATGGGGGGAGGGATAGTAAGGCTAGGGAACAAGTCCCCACTATCCCCACCAGCAATGAGTCTTCCATTAACACACGTCTGAGAAAGACCACCCTTGAAGTGAGCTTGTGACTCACCAAGTGCAGCATTCCCAGACCCCCATGACATGGACATTGGTAACAGACATGTTTGTCAACATGCTGTTTGCGTCCTCTCCACAGAAGGGAGAATAGCAAACGCTCGATCGCCTTCTCACGTTGTTCACAAAGTGGAAGTACAGACAGCCGGTAAAGGATCATGGGAAAGACGTATGTAACACACGCCTCAGCCAAACCTTTTAAGGACAAATTTCTTTGATGCCAAATCTCGATCGACGCATCAACCTTTGCCTGTATTTCAGACCAATTTTTCTCCAACTGAAGGTCGGGCCCAAACCACACTCCAAGAATGCAGGCAGGGCCGTCTGTCCAGTTGAAGGGCCCCGGGGGAGTAGCACCCTTCCAGGCAGCTAACAGCAAGCCGGAAGACTTCTTGCAGTTGATCTTGGCCCCTGTGACCTGTTCGTACCGTTCAAGCACCTACTGTACCACTTGTCACGGGACAACACGAAAACGGTTACATCATCAGCATACATGGAAACCCTGGCTCAAGCTCCACCAGAGACAGTGATTCCATGTAGGGCCAGACTGCAATGTCCTGTCCCTTAGCTGGTGAAGGTGGGGTTCCAATGCCAAAGCATAAAGTAAGGACGACAGTGGGCAACCCTGTCGGACCAACCTAGAGAGCACAAAAGCGCTCAACAGCTTCCTGTTCACCTGTACCACAGCTGTCGGGGATTGATACAGAAGACTAATCCAGCGGCAGAAGTCAAGTGTGAATCCGGTGATTTGCAGGACAGCCACCAAGTAGCCATGGTCAACCCTATCAAATGCCTTGGACTGATCTAAATTGATCAGCGCAGCTTCATCGTCTTTTACACCCTCTAGGATCGTGCGGATAAAATGCAGATTGCTCTGAATTGTTCATCCCCTCACAGCACAAGTCTGTTCAGGTCCCAGCAGAGACTCAGCAACTAGCTGCAAATGATTTGTCAGGATCTTGGCCAAAATCTTTAACTCTGTGTTTAGCAGAGTTATGGGCCTGTAACCATCTAGTTCCCTCCGAACATTTTTGCCTTTTCTCAACAGCATGACCACACCCCTGGTGAACTGGTTTGGGATGGACCCCTGCCGGAACCAGTTGTTGAAATGTGCGACAGCCTCAAGTACAATTTATAGGACAAACCATCCAAACCTGGCGACTTGCCACTATCAACGAGACCGAATTTGTCAATGAAATTAACCAGGCTATGATCACCACTCTTCCTGTTAGCACCCCTCCCTCTATCCCATTTGGGGTTCAGGATGGCATTCCAGTCCCCCATTAGGACTAGTCAAGAAGAATCAACCAGGAAGGGCTCTAACAGCCAAAAAAACAAGACCCGCTTCTCCTGGTCATTGGGCACATAAACCACAATCAGATGAAACAATATCGACCACGTTCAACCACCCATCGGCACCGACATGAACAAGGTCCACCTTCGCGTTCAGGGTACACTTGACCAGCAAAGACACTCCTCTCGCCAATTGGTTCCCATATGCTGAATAGACGACAAAGTCATTAGATAGCACACAGGCATCGACGTTGCAAACAAAGTGAGTCTCTTGGATTGCGGCCACATCCACACCAAACAACAAGAGGTCCTGAAGCAGGCGGGCTGCCTTACTCCGATTCCTCAAGCCCTTTGCATTCAAACTAGCTAACTTGATTGACGTCCGTTAGACCTGAAACAAGAAAAGAGAAAAATTACTTCTAATCACATACCGGGTAGAAAACTTTGTGGGCAAGGACCCCAACAGACTGTCCTCGGGAACCAGTTCCTACATCAGACAAAATCTGTCCATCTACGACAATGCTGTCAACGTCCATAGGGTAAGTTAGTTTGACTACCCTATATAAGCAGGGATAGAGCAAAACGGTGACCCTCCATGAATAATTTTTACTCATTTTTCTAAGTTCCAGAGTATTACTCCGGAACATAGTAATTTTAGGGTGTAGCTTTTCTGCTTCCGCTATGTGTTCCCAGACCCGCAGGTTACCGCCTGTACTCAGAAAAAGGGTAAGTACTCCTGGGGCCTGAGGAAAGTTTGTAGGATCCTCTGTGGACATTATCTACAGAGGACAATTTTAAAAGTGGCTTTAACAGACAGCGTCTCTGCGCAGACCACTCTTTCGAAATTTCTTTTCTCTCAATCTTCATGAAAGTGTCCCCCTGGGGAAGAGGTTTTTTTCTTTGTACAAGTGGGAGTAGGAGAAGGAGTAGGAGTAGGGGAAAGCGAAATCAGTTTGAAGGTCGGGGACTGGGGAAGTTTTGGAGGGGAAGAGGGAAGGCTCTTTTCCTTCTCAGCATATGAAAGTCTCTGTTTTTCAGGAGACACCAGCAATGATGGGCATTTCAGCTTGACCTTTTCTGTACTCCTGCTTTTACGCAACACTTTCGGGTTATCTGGCTGCTCCTTTTCCTCCCTGCATCTCTTTAGTGAAGACGATCTGGGATATGTTGGTTGCATCTCCATTTCCTCCTCTTCCTCTGTCTCTGCTGGAATCTCAACCACTGGTTGTTCTGCCACTGGTTATTTTGCTTTTTGTGGGGATTTTTTTTCCCTGTGGGACATCCTGCTTGGGTGGCAACTTGGGTGATGGAGGGGAGGCAGCTTTTCTGGTGGTGGAGGCGTCTTGGACTTCTTCCCAGCTGTCTGCCATTCGCCCTCCTTCCCAGTAGTTGTCACTTTTGGGGTTGGTATTTCTTTTGGTGCTGCTAGTTGCTGTGCAGGTTGGGTCTATGGGGCCGGGCTTTTGGCTGGACACGTTTTGGCTACGTGGTCCAAGGCACTGCAGACCCAACAAAATGGCATCCTTCCCTCCACCACCACAAAGATTGTGCAACCCCTGCAGGCGAGGATATTTGGAATGTCTGTGAGTTGTTTTCGTGACAACGTCACCTGCAGCATAACGTTTCCAGTTGCAAAGCTTGCCTTAGATATGATGGAGCTCACCTTCACCACCCCTCCATACCTGGCAAAAAACGCTCTGACGTGCAGAGTTACATGTGTTTTGTGAGTTCCCATGTATTCCAGATGTAACTTGATCGACTTTGTTGCCAGAGACATTACCGCCAACTGTTTTGCTTCTTCAGTTGTGCCAAGCAGGACGTCCCACATGGCATGACTCCTCTTTGCTAAAGCTTTCGCCTTGATCTTGAGAGTTTTGATGGCCTCCTCAATGGACTCCCTGCTGACCCCAACAAACTTGTGCATTTTGAGGTCCTTTGTCAGCAGGGATATGATCCTCGGCTCTATCGCTTGTAAGATCTCTGGCACTGACAGGAATTCAATGCTGGAAATATAATCCGCATATTTATTCCGGAGCCCTTCATAATACTCCTTGCCCTTTCTCACGTTCCCGCCTTTCACCCAGAAGTAGAAGGGAAGGGCGATTCTGGCCTTTTTGAGGCCTGTGAACTGGCATTGCTGTCCTTAGAGTTGCACACCGAAATGGCTGGAACCGGCGATCCCTTATTTTCCATACTTGGCACATGCCACTCTCCTTCCTTTCCACTCCAAGCTGAAGTGGAGGGAACCGGTGACTGAGGCCTTACGGATGCCTCTTCCATTTTGCCCTCCTGTCGAAGGAGGCTGTCCTTTTCTGGTATTTCTAAGTGGAGAAATATCTACAGCCGCCACAATGATCCCATGAATACTCTGATCCCGAATACGAACCGACCAAAATTTTGAACACACGAACACAATTGGACACAATCAAAAACACCAAGCAGTAGGTTGTAATGCAATACAAACCCTTGGAATCAAGCTAGATGCGTGTTGGCGAGACGACCCGTGCCATGTGGGATGTTCTGAAATAGAAGCCAAGAATTTGGCTGGGAGCACACTAATGGCAAAGAATATATGGTTGCAAACCAAATATATGGGCACAAGACCAGGATTCTAATTCACGGAGTGCCGGTGGAAATATCATGTGACCACGTAGGGGCCTTTTTGCACGTTATGGATCCATGGAGGAGGTGGCGCGAGTAACCAGTAAGGCTGGTGTGCCCACTGAAGACGTGTGTAAATGTGGTAGTGGATCGGCAAAACTTCTTGAAGGTCCCCGACATTTTGTTTTGCCGAGGCAAAAAGCTGTTTGTTTTCATGGAGGAGAGGAGACCACACTGCTGGGCGTGCGGCGTGGCGGGGTACATGTTTTTCCTTCCGCTACTGGTGATTTTGACACCGGCAGTGTTGCCAGTGTCACATGCTCTTCTTCCAATTTCCTTCCGGGGTACATCCGACCCAAAAGGCAGAGCTAATGAGTGGACAGAAGTGGTTAGGAGGGAGAAGAAAGTGGCTTCCCTTCCTCCTCAAAAGGAGAAACCACCATCCCCAGAAAAAAGAAGCCTCAAAAAGAGGCTAAACAACAACAACAACAACAACAAAAGCAGCAACAGCAATGACAACAGCAGCAGCAGCAGCAATAACAAGACATGAAATGTGAGGAGATGCCTCCACCATGTTCACCATCGTTGAAGAGGGGACAAGAGGAGGAGCAGAAGTCGAATGCTAAAAAAGGAAAAAATGAGGAACGTGGCAGGGTGGAACGGGTCATGGTTACCCCCAAGACCCAATCTGCCCCTGTATCACCTACCAGAATTGTTTTCGTTGAGGGGAGGAGTCAGTCTGCCTCCTCAGTGAGACATATACTTTCTCCTTCTCCCACACCTCTCATACCCTTCTCCCAGTCAGAAACTTCTTCCCCTAAAGCTGATCATCTCTCCCTGAATCCAGATAAATCCTCCCTGAAATGGGAAAAACAGAAAAAGAACATTTTTCGACACTAAGATGTCTGCAAAATTGACAGACAGGCCTTAGAGAGGGACCTCTCTTCTCAGAAGGCGGCCCTCCTAAGGCCATTATTCGAATTAACATCCATCGACAGAAAGTCAATTGAGGACCCTGCAAATTTTCCAGGAGCTCCCAGGGTACTTACATTAATTAGAAATACCAGGGATAATGTAAAAGCCTGAGAATTTGTGCAGGGGGCCGTCTATTAAAATGGCCCAAACGGGCACCAAATATCTGCGAAGACTTTCACATTTTTGTGCTGGGGGGTCCCTGTCATCCTCTATCCTTCTCTATATAGGGCGGTTAAACTAACTTTCCCTATGGACGTCGGCAGAATTATCCAGGACGGACAAATTACGTCCGATATTGGATCTGGAAGCTTGAGACAAACCGTCGGGGTCCCTACTGCTATTGATTTTCGCTCTGTATGTGACTAGAGTAATTTTTTCTCTTTTACTATGTAAATTAAGTTAGCCAGTTTGAATGCAAGTAATCGGAGAAAGGCTTCCTGCCTGCTTTGGGACCTTTTGTCCTTCGGCGTGGATGTAGTCACAATCCAAGAGACTCACTTTGTCAGTGCCTGTGTGTTGTCTAACGACTTTGTCATCTATTCAGCATATGGGGACCGATTGCCAGAGGAGTTTCTTTGCTGGTCAAGCACACCCTGAACGCGAAGGTGGACCTTGTTCATGTCAGTGCTGAGGGCCGGTTGATCGTAGCCGATATTGCAGTGAAAAGCAACTTGTTTCGACTGATTGTGGTTTGGAGGAGCGTGTTTCATTTTTTTGGCGGTTAGGGCCCTTCTTGGGGGATTCACCGTGACTTGTCTTAGTGGGGGACTGGAATGCCATCCTGAACCTCAAGTGGGATAGAGGACGGGGGGCTAGCGGGAAGGTGCGTGATTGCAGTTTGGTTGATTTGATTGACGAGTTCAGTCTCGTCGATAGATACAGGGTCAATCACCTGGGCGGTAAGAAGTGGACGTGAGCGCATAGTTGGCCTTCTACCCAGGTGGTTAGCTACCTGGATAGAATGTTAGTCAGAGAAGCTGACATCATTCTTTGAGATTGTCCTACGTTCCACTGGTTAGGCTACTCAGACCACTAACTTGATAGATTTAGAAAATAGGCCTAGAATGGCTGGTTACTGGAAGTTCAACATGTCCTTTACTGGACAGGTGGGACTTCCAGTGCAGTGGGCGTTAACTGGGTGAGTCATTGGGAATAAGTGGTGGGAGAGTCTTAAGAATAGGATTAGTTCTTTCACCACCAAATATAGCCAATGGCTTAAACTAGATAAGGCTAAGAAGGTGAAGACACTTAAAACTAGTTTCGTCTGGGGGGAAGCTGATGGGGATCCCCTAGAGAGCTAAGGAGTTCCTAGAGCGTTCAACTAGCAAGCGCTACATGAGTCAAGTAATTAGACATAGTGTTATATAGCAATATACAACAAACACGCATATATATAAAAATATGAGTTATATTTTTATTAATGACGATGAACCGTGTAGCCTAGGGAACAGAGAGCGAGAGAGCGCGCTTCTAATGGGTTGACGGAAGTGTCTCTCTTCACCGGCCGATCTCTGTCTACTGTCTGGCTCTCTGTCTGTCTCGTGAAATCCGTGCGCCGAGGTCTTTTTATAATCTCCAAACCGGGACTTCCAGATTTTGCCTCGCCCACGCACGTCCACGTAATTCTCAGAGACACCTGTTCTGTTTGCCTCTGTAGCCATTTCCGCTACTGCCGGAAATAAGGTCAAACAAACATCCGTTCCTTGCAACGACCGGAAACGCCCCCGCTTCCTCGGGTGGAGCCAGATTGTTATATTACATTCCTCGCCCACCCATTTTCCAAAATGTTCACCTAAGAACATTTTAAGCGCAACACCCTCACTCTCCTCCCCATGCCACACAAGCCCGACAATTGTATAAAACATGTGCACGCCAAAACAACAAACATGTGCATGCCGAAACAAAAAAAACAACAAAAAATATATATAGGGGAGCCTACATCGGCAACCCAACAATGTTCGTGTCCATCTTGAAAATTGTTCTACCAGCTCGATGTTTCATTGTTCTTTTTTTTCTTTTTTTTTTTTCTTTTTTTTTTAATATCCATTTTCACAGAATTGGGCAAAGTTCTTAAAAATGTTCATTTTCTTTCTCGACTCTGTCCATAAGCGTAGACGCCTCGATGCATAACCACGTGATTATAGGCGGTAACTGCGCCCCAGTTTCTAAACTAACATCGAGTAAATGACCTTTGACCAACACCATGCGTGCCTCTGCTCGAGTTTATTGTTACATATGTAACCTCATTTAATTTAATTTAATTTCAAACATACTATGTTTGAACACAGAAAAAAATGGCCATTATCTGCAGTACATATCATTCATAGTCTGACCGAGAAATGTTCAATAGAAAATGAAGAAAATTACCCTGATTCCAACGTTAATCCGCATGCAATTTACTTGTGGAGGATTAGAGGTTTCATCTATATTAATTTAGTCTAAAAAAATGGACCCGTGACTCGTAGTTCCTTAGTTTGTACAACGTTTTCCATTCCCTGAACTACTTCCTCTGGATTCGAATCCAAGCATACCTGATTTGTTGACACCTCTCTGTTTAACGCAGAGACATTTGCGTGTTGAACACCCATTGACCCCGGAGTACTATTCACAACGGATAACTCAATTTCCTTTCCCGAAGCACTGTTGCTTCTTTTACACTTAAAAATCCGCTTCCTAGCTATTATTCCAAGGATTATCATAACGCCGACCACGCCAGCAATGACCCCTATCGTCAACCTCCTCGGGAGTTCCTCACATCCTTCACTAAATCTCTCCATATTTATCTGTTCCAAGGTATTTACTAGTTTGCGGATAGGAATCTCCTCCATATCGCGCAATTCTACCGGCATGGTGTCCACTGAAAAATTGGGAAATTTCTGCGTAATTGGGGACCAACCCACTGAACCAGAGACGTATAATTTACTTTATGCTTTAGATACTATTAATAATTTTCCACGTTTGTATCTTTCTTTTTGTTCCGATCAACTGTGGAATCTGCAGGTCTATCCGTGTCAATATAGTTTTCAGAAATTAATATATCTTCAAAAGATATTTCCCAAGTCACATAAATGAAAATTCACAAACATAGAAATGTAAATCATTTTGTAGTGTACAGTCATTGAAAAGAAATCCCCAAAAAAAAAAAGAAAACCTAACACTGCACAACCCAACGAAAACATTGTTATCAACAAGTTAATCCAATTATCCACTTTAAAGAGTAGAAGAAATTTCCTTTACATGATTTTACATTTCACTTACTCAATAAAAGTAAGATTAATTAAGCAACATACCAGTAAACTCACTTCACATATATGGTAAAATATTAACAAAAAAAATAAATCATTAACTCAGATGTTTTATACTTACAGATCGGTAAATATCTCAACTTTATTCCTCCCGCCAACCCCAAACCTATGCGCTCTCCGCTAAGCGTACTATTCTCTGCATATAGTCCTGCACCCCCTCCGTTCTACCGAACAATCCATATTTCTCAATTCTAGGGTCAGATCGGCAAAAGTATGCATTTTTTTTTCTAACTAGACTTATAAACACGAGCAGAAAATACACACACTATCAAATCAAAGAGTCACCTACTTTGGCTGACGTCTATAGTCACTTAGTCGCGTGGCTGCTATATATTTTCGTCCTGTTGTTTACTATTTTCGTCTTCTATCTGGTAGTTTTAAGTCTGTTGAATTTTCAATCGTCGCCGTGGTAACCAGCTCGTATCAATCTGTTTTGTTGTCCCAAAACAGCAAGTCACTTAGGCACCAATTATGTGTCTGTTGTATATCGACAAACAACAAACATGCATATATATAAAAATATGAGTTATATTTTTATTAATGACGATGAACCGTGTAGCCTAGGGAACAGAGAGCGAGAGAGCGCGCTTCTAATGGGTTGACGGGAGTGTCTCTCTTCACCGGCCGATCTCTGTCTACTGTCTGGCTCTCTGTCTGTCTCGTGAAATCCGTGCGCCGAGGTCTTTTTATAATCTCCAAACCGGGACTTCCGGATTTTGCCTCGCCCACGCACGTCCACGTAATTCTCAGAGACACCTGTTCTGTTTGCCTCTGTAGCCATTTCCGCTACTGCTGGAAATAAGGTCAAACAAACATCCATTCCTTTCAACGACCGGAAATGCCCCCACTTCCTCGGGTGGGGCCAGATTGTTATATTACAAGCAAGATGTCTTCTGAAGCTATGAACATGGGCGCAGAACTGCACAAGGAAGAGATTCATCAAGCGATTGGTACATTTAAGAAGTACGTTTCTGCGGCATTTCAAGATCCTGTTTACTAAGGAGCCTGGTATCCGTGATGAGGAGTTTCGCAGCTATTTGGCTGACTTCCCCCGGCTCTTGCCGACTGCTGCAGCTAGCTGCGACAGAGAGATTACAGAGAGCGAAGTCGACGTGGCTTTGAAGAAGGTCGGCAGTGACAAGTTGGCAG
The DNA here is from genome assembly GCA_037127315.1 of Ascarosepion bandense. Lineage (NCBI taxonomy): Eukaryota > Metazoa > Mollusca > Cephalopoda > Sepiida > Sepiidae > Ascarosepion > Ascarosepion bandense. Next base: position 744,626 of record JBBBDQ010000192.1, read on the forward strand.
GTCTGGATGGTTTGCCCTATGAATTGTACATGAGGTTGTCGCACATTTTTGTCCCGATTTTGACTGTCGTGTTTAACAACTGGTTCAGGCAGGGGGCCATCCCCAACCAGTTCACCAGGGGTGTGATCACACTGTTGTGAAAAGGCATTGATGTTGGGAAGGAGCTAGAGGGTTACAGGCCCATAACTCTGCTAAACACAGAGTTAAAGATTTTGGCCAAGATCTTGACAAATTGTTTGCAATTAGTTGCTGAGTCTCTGATTGGATCAGTCCAAGGCATTTGATAGGGTTGATCATCGCTACTTGGCGGCTGTCCTGCAGGCCACCAGATTCGCACCCAACTTCTGCTGCCAGATTAGCCTCTTGTATCAATCCCCCACAGCTGTGGTTCAAGTGAACAGGAAGCTGTCAGGTGTTTTTGCAGTGTCTAGGTCGGTCCGACAGGGTTGTCCACTGTCACCCTTACTTTATGCTTTCGCGTTGGAGCCCCTTGTTCGCCAGCTAAGGGAGAGGTGATGGTGCTTGAGCCAGGGTTTCCATGTATACCAATGACATCACCACATGAAGGATTCACTATGCGAAGTGCTCGGCCTGTTAGAGGATGAGTATCGCTCCTTTTGGTCTTGGGTGACAGTGGGGCAGGCTATCTCAGCAACTCTGAGTTTTCACTTACCTGGCAATTAGCTCGTAATAGGTTGTCTCCCAATGACATGTTTTTCATATGGGGCCTGGCGAATTTGCCAGATTGTGAACCCTGCAAACTTGGTTTAAAGGAGACTTCTGCGCATGCCTTCTACCATTGTTCACAGGTTTACCCTTAATGAGATTGTGTCGGTGAGTTGACTGCTCATATCGGGCTGCGTGAACTCATGCTCATTGATCGTGCATATGCCTGTGACAATATGTCACCCCCATACTCCAGGATGAAGCGGATGGTGTTTCTGTCACTGTTAGCCACGGCTCAAATGGTGATATGGATGATGTGACTGGAGGAAGTCTTGCAGAGTGGCTGTCTTTCACATCAGGATTTGATCCGATATTTTGAGCATCAGCTCAAAATGAAGATCAGAGCTGATTGGAAACAGTTGACTTCGACAGGCTTAAGCAAAAGGTGGGGAAATCTGGCAAGCCTGGTTTGCGTGAACAGGGCTAGCCTTGATTTTCTCTTTTAGGTCTGCTATGTGCGTTGTGGTACAGTGTATATCAGCTCGGAATGAGAAACCGGGGAGCCGAGTTCGAATTCCAGTTGAATCCATTGTATTCATTTACACACAAATACCCTTGGTATTCCAGTTATGGGTTAAATAGCAGGCGAGACTGGGTTCTATAGCCTTGGTCGGCAACCAGTCTACCGCAGAAAGCAATGGCAACCTACTGCGGGATAATCTTCTGCCCAGTCAGTCATGTCTCTTTTGAGACATGACCGCCCAAACGTGTATCACGTATGGCACTTAACTGACTGAGTTACATCAGAGTGGATTCCTTTGGAACCCTCCTCTGGTTAAGGTAGTGCTTTCTTGTGTACCTAGTTAATGTGAAAGAATGGGTTCCTAGCCTGTACCTGGCTTTATCTTTTGTTATGACCCAAGTCAAGATTCTCAACCTCCCCAGTTTGTTTTTGGTCCCATTTAATCTTGACTGGATCAGTTTTTGATTTTTCCATTCCATTAATTATTTTCTCCTCCCCCACTCCCTTAGCAAGTGTGCTACTTGATTTCACTATTTGGCGAAATACAGCAGCTACACTTTTTTGTGGGTTAGACGGGTCTGACTAACATTTGTTTAGTTTTAGTTTGAAAATTATGTTGTATTTTAGTTTGTTTTGGGGTATTTTATTCCCCTCCCCTTTTCATTATCATTAAATATTTTAGAATATATTTTGTATTATTGTATAAACTATTGTATATATTAGTAATTTTACCTCAAGGGTATATTTTTCCCTTTTTAGGTGCCCCTTGTAAATATGTGGTATTGTGGTGTGTGAAAGATTGGGAGATGATGGATGGGTTCTTGTGGTGAATGTGCAAATTGTTAATGAGTGATTGGGTTGCAATAGTGTTTAGCTAGGTATAGTGAGTACCACCCTCGACCCACCCCATTTTCGGCCTTGTTTCCACAATTTTGTATTTTTACAAAATAAATAAACTGATCTCAGATTGTTTCACAACTGAGTGCTTATCTTAACAATGTAATTGTTCTACAATCTCTTCTTGATTCTGAGTATAAGTGTTCTTTTTGTTGCCATTTTCTTTAAGACTTCCTTGTTGTTTACTTGCTCCATGGAATTTTCAGTAACCTTCTGTAGAACCATATTTCTGCTACCTCTAATTTTTCCTTATCCATGGTGAGATTATTCAATGTTAACTGTCATATAAGAGGATGGATATCAGATAGAAATTTGGAACTATTTTCTTTGCTTTGAAATACTTATTTTGTTAGTCTAATGCATGTTCAGAACAAATTAATCTAGAATGGATTTAAATGATCAAAATAAGTTTTACATTTTTTGAAACATTAATAAAATCTAACTGTAATAAGTTGTGCCCAATAAGGGAAATTAATCATCACATTATTTAATTTATATGAGCATCTGTGCAAAAAGAAAGTAGATTTTTAATTCTGAACTATGTCTCTACTTTGCTACAAAAAAGCATGTACTTAGTTTGTAATGAGAAAAACGTAAAATAGATAAAAGGCTGATATTTGCATCTCAATGTTTATGAAAAAATGAAATTGTTTCAAGTAAAGAATAAAGTAAACATGCCTGAAAAACTAAAAACTTTATAGAATCAGAGATTAAGGTTAGTGCTTAATATTTTTTGTAACCAACTAATTATCAATTCTCATGACTTTTTCTGACAAGCTCAAATATGTTGCATCAGTCTTTCAATTTGTAATGGGGATTTGCTTGCTTTGAAATTTAATCTATGAGATTCTGTTTTTTTTTTTTGTTGTTGGGGATCTAGTCTTCAACTTCACTGGTTCTGATAGTAAATAAATTTCCATCTACTAAAAATTTACGATGATTGTTTATCATTTGTCAGGCAGCTATGTTATATTTCAAATTGGGTTTTTTCATTGTGGTTGACTTCACACTATAGTTTGCAGTTCCATATTCAGTTAATTTAAAATAGAAATCTGAACATTTCTCATTTTTGTTTACAAAAGTTATTCCAAGCAACTAGCAAAATGTATAAATATTCTGCAATAACAGGAATTTATTTATTTGGTCTTCTTAACCTTTTAATTTTGGTTTACTGAATGGTTCTCTTAACTATGCTCTTATTGTCATTCTTATTTTCATCATCTTTATCTTTTAAGCTCAGGATAGTAACATCCTTTTATTGTACTGGCATTAGCAACCAATAATACATTATTTAACCTTTATTATTCTCATATTAAAGCAATTTGATGGAACAACCATAAAAACAAGGCAATTTTGAAACTGACAAGTGTTTTGAAATAATTCTCATTACAGTTGTAGCATGCAAAAAAGATCACAGGTTATTAGGGATTGATGTACTAAAACATTACAGTGAGATAGAATCAGAAATAAATGAAATACAATTATTGAAAAGCTATAAATCAAGCATTTGACTAAAGGAAAACTATCACCCAAAGTATATAGTCAAGAAAAGTTCCACTTCATAGCCTACCTTTGGTAGCAGCCAAATTAAACAAAATGATACAGCAAGGTATACTAGAAAGAGTAACTCAAGGTGGTAGTAACTGGATGTCACTGATAGTAGTAATAAATAATAATAAACCTGATGGAGATTTAAGGATATGTGGTGATTACAAGACGGGTAAATCACCAGATACATTCAGATTCTTTTCTTTTGTCAAATATCGAAATTACGTGCTACAAGTTAGCTAAAATAGAGTACTTTGCAAAAATTAATCTCAAGGCAGCATACAATCAAATAGAAATTGACAAAACATTCAAGGTAATAACCATGATAAACACCCCTATAGGCTTATTAAGATGGACTCATCTACTGTTTGGAGTAGAGACTTCCAGCCATATTTTCAAAAAGCAATTGAAAAAGTCTTATTAGCAAAAATAAAAAATATGATATATATAATTTCTATAGTAAAGACATACCAAGATACAGCAACATAATAGAGCCATTTGCAAAATTACGCAACCCCCCCCCCCCAAAAAAAAATAAATTTGACTGCTCACAAAAGCAAACTATCACTTTTTGATCAACAAAAAGAAGTAATGTTAACCACTGATCCAAATGAAAAGGTGATTGCTGCTGCTCTATCACAAGAAGAACACCCAATCATGTACATATCAAGAAAGAAACTAACTACTCAAATATTGAAAAAGAAGCACTAGCAATTGTATAGAGCATGGAAAGCACACAAAATATTTTGATAGGAAAAAAATTCTTATTAAAAGTGGACCACAAAGAATTGGATGGCTTTCACCTGCTGCTGTCCACACAGCTGACTGCTGATTTGACTCCAGAGTGAAGTGGCGGATCCATGTTTCACCCATTGTCACATATTTACACAAAAACTCCTTCTTGTTGTGTTGAAACAGTTGCAAACAATGCTCTGAATCATTGATGCGTTGTTGTTATTGATTGTCTGTGAGCAAACGTGGCACCCACTTTGAACACAGCTTTCTCATTGACAAATGTTCATGCAAGATGAATACACTGCCTTCTGATATGTTCAACTCCTATGCTATCTCACACAACTTCAATGTACAATTGGCCAAATCGAGTTTATGAATTTTTTAGTGTTTTCTAGGGCAGCTACTGATTTTGGGCGACCTGAGCATTCAGCATCATTTGTGTCTGTATGACCACATTTAAAGTCAGCATACCACCTCTTAACTATTGTTTCTGATGAAGCAGAGTCTGAATAACACTTATCAAGCCATTGCTTTGCTTGAACAGTATTTTTTCTCATCAGAAAGCAATGCTTTATCAACACACGAAATTCAAATTTTTCCATTTGTTTTTAAAATTTGAAGCAGTAGCAGTAAATAACTGTAATTTGTAAACTAATAATCCAGTTGGGCTCAAATTTTGTCATGTACCATTTGAAGGTTAGTATTTCATAAAAATCATATGGACTTTTTATTAGTGGCACCATCTATATATCAGGCTCGGGACTTATTGAGTGATGTGTTAGATACAGGGTGTGATGGATAATTTGTCTAAATTACACAAAAATGAAAATAACACTGACATCTCATTTTAACAGATATATTTATTAAAATTATACAAAAATATCTTGAAATACTAACTAAAGAGTAAATTTATTTAATAAAATTGCCATTGGCTTCAACCACAGCCTCCAAATTACTTCAGAATCACTTGCAACTGTTCTGGACAATCTTCTTATTTAAGTTAATAAATGCTGCTATAATCCTTGTCAACTTTGGTATTACAAGGAGTTTTATTTATTTCTTGCTAAACTGTGCCCCACACATAATCAAGGGGTTGCATCCTGGGGAGTTAGGTAGCCAGATTTAAGGGGTGATGTGGTTGCAAGAATTGTCTGACAGCCATGACTGAGTTCTCCTGTTTGATTTGTATAGAGTTCTGTTGCCATACATAGGGTCTTCCAGAAGCTACCCTCTTGACCCAGGGCAGCACTACCTCCTCAAAGAACTGGATGTAGGTCTCTGTGCTGAGTCTGAGATCCTCATCAACAAATTTGGAAGTTCTTTTCTTGTCAGAATGATCAGAGTGAGTTTTCTGAGCTGCTGTACCTTCGTAATCATAATTAGACTCATCAAACTTTTTCTGAATCTTCTGCACTGTTGACATCTAAACACTCTGAAATATTTGTATTGGAGCTTCTGCCACTAATGCCAAGCAGTAAAGCCTACCTTTTCCAAATTTCTGGCACAGTGAATTGCATCATTGTGGTCTTTTTATCACAGACGGTGCCCAACTGACCCTACTATACTGCAGTCGACAAAGTAAAAAACAAACAACGAGCATGCGCGAAATTAAAATATAAAATGGCGACAATTTATTGATAGCACCTTGTATTTGTGAACTGCAATCTCTTAAAGTTGTGACTGAGAGAATAAGTTATGTGGAGGTATAATGTGCGAAGAAAATATTGGAAATTGGAATTGTCTAATTCAGAGGAAAAAAAGAAAAAAAACTAGCTAGAATTTAAGATAAAATAGAATTTAAATTTTTAATATCCAAAGAATCAATCAATGTAAGAAGCGAAATAATGATCATCACACTTAATTACAAAGTACATTCTGCCCTCCCAAAGAGAATATCAGTACTTACTACAATTAGTAACTAAAAATGAATTAAAAACAAAAATCTAAAAAACTAAACAGAGCGTTGACTATTGCTCTGCTGCTATACATTGTCACAATCAAACCAATGCTTTTTGCCAAGAAGACATTTATTATTTATTTAAAAAATTATTTTTTGTAATGAATGTAATCTCATGCTAAACTTGTATAAATTATCTTTTAAATTTATTTCCCATGGCGAGTATAACGAAAGCCTTACTGTGTACTGTAGATTTGTTACTCATATCAAAACATACAATTATTACTCTAAAACTAAAAGTTACACCAAATGATCGTTAGGTGCTTACTTGAGCTCAATCTCATCTCGATACACCATTTTTTAACATGTAAAACAACTTGTATTTCGAATTTATAAAAATATTTTTCTTTTAAATAATTTACCATTTTTTTCTGTCTTTTGAATGTGAATTTTAATTTAAAATGCTTATTTTCATCGTCGTTAGCATGGCGTCCTGTAATTGATATAAATGTTCAACTAATTTTTTGTAGTTAAAAAAATATTCGTTTTTTTATAGGAAGCGTATTTGATAATTATCAACTAAATGTTTTACAATCGTAAAAAATGATACATTACATTCGTTTTAAATCTTAGAAATAACCCTTTTTTTTTTCAATATTTTAATGATTAGTTTTACTTTTCACTTTATAAATTTTTATCTAAAAAGAAAAAGCATAATTGAGAAAATGTCTGTCTACCGTTCACGATAATGGCTGCCTTTCGAAAAACCGAAAATAAAATACAGTAAAATACGATATTGATTACTTACTGAAATATGTTTCAAATACTAACTAATGTTAAAAATATAATAATGATAAACTTAATTTAAAAGAACAAATTAAGAACTTATTACGGACGATTTTTTTTATTTAGTTGCAAAATCTTACTCACTTTTTTAAAAATGTTTTTATTTGCGTGTATATGATCATTGTATGTTTCTTTCATTAATCATTCTTCATTTATTTATAAATAATTTTTAAACCATTTTAAAAATGTTCATGTTTTTTTTGTTGTTTCATGTTGATAAAACAAAAAAAAATCTTACACGAACTTAAAAAAGTACGATTTCTAACCCAAGACACTAATTGAAAACGCTTTTATAGAATAAAATAAATAAATAAAAATAAGTAATTCTTTTAGATTTTAGACAGTTATATTAAAAAAAAAAAAATTAAATATTTAAAAATGTGTAAGGCCGCTTAGTGGCAGGGATCGATTTTGCAAATACCTAAGCGGCTAGCCAAAGGGACGTCAGAAGCAATTAGGTGTTGTTAAGGAGTTGCCGATTTGCGGGAAGCCTAGGCTAAACTGAATGCATTTAAATAATTGTTATACCATGATCATACATTTCTACTTGTTTTCATGCATCTATTTTAAGATTACCACTACAACGGAATACCGACCCACTATACGGTAAGATAATTTCTCTGCTTTTTGTTTATTACCCATAGGATTGCAGTAGTACATGATCGAATTAAAAAAAAATCATTGTTGGGATGAAGAGCTATATTCCTTGTGTACTTATTGTGATCATTTTTCTAGTCATAAGCGACTAGAAATGGAGATGAACATTTTTAGCGTAATAATGAGAGTTTTGCTTCAATTTTATTTTATGCTAACTAAAATACTTTGTTATTCGCTAGCAATCTTAAGACTGACGAAAACTGGCCTTATTTAAAAAAAACAAAAAACTAAAAGTACAGAAAAATCAAGGATGCACCCCGAGAAATTCAATCATTGTTCTGTTCATATAAAAAAAAAACTATGAATTACCCGGTGTCTGTACTTAACTAACTATAAACAATCGAGATTTTTGCTCAGTTTACGGTGCCTTAGAAGAAGATTACTATTTAGCTTGCCTGGAAATTTCAGTTTAAGGTAAGCCTAAGATTGTCAATGGCTTCTAATTTCTATTTTTTTTATTCCATCTTAAAATTGAAGATGTATTTTTTATCTTTTTAAACAATGAGTTTTTACCCGACTGTTTATCTGATTTTGTATCTTTGCTATCTCATAAGTATGCACAATAATTTATTTTTAATTTTAAATACGGAAAATTATATGTGGTAGTGAGTGAATTATGAACATTGTTTTCTTCGATTACAACATTGAAATTAAAAAAAAACTTGCACAAATTATCAGGAAAAAAAACGTGTGGACAATTTATGGAATTAAGGTTGTTCAATCAATTAACTTCAGAACAGAAATTATGTGACTCAATAGTAACACTATTCTTCATATTTTTGTAAATATTCCCAATCAAATGTAATTCTAAATCCGTTTGGTTAGTCATCACGAGTAAGGACTAACTACACGAAATGTTGACAGTTTTACTTTGCGTAAATAGAGTGGCAAATTTGAATTACTGGACTTGAGTTTTTTAGAGAGTAGGTGTTTTCATACTTTTTGATTTAAAAAAAAAAATTCTTATCTCCTACTTTCTAATGTTATGTATGTAAATTGAAAGGATTGTTTATATTCTTATATTTGATTTTATTTTTGTCAGCTGTTGAGTTATCAGTTCTCTAATTTACAACAAATTCGTAACAAATTGAATTGATTGAATCATTGAAATCTATCAATTGAAATTAAATTTTCGTCGGATAAATTATCAATTTTTCTGCATTGACTGACTTAGCTTTTTTTTTTTTCAAAATAAATTTTCATGACAAGCTTGTTAACAAAACAAAACTACTAGTTTAGTGATCCATTGTAAAAGTAGCTACTAGAAATTCTTATTCGCAAAAAGCGTATAGGTTTACTGTAGAGTACAAGGCCGCAAGTATGGAGCACCCAATTAGGATCGAACATATAAATGCTCTCTCCCTAGCAAGACAAGCTAGTACACCAAATTTGAAAAAAAATGAAAAGAAAAATTAACCATATGCAATCTCAAAAATAATCTCGGACTTATTTTTTTGTGAAGGAAATTAATTGGAAAAATGCATTTTTTAGTCAATGAAACCGAAATACGAACTCACTTCTATTCAATTCCTTTAGGCTTTATACAACTACTAGTTTTTATTTATTTGACAAATTGTATAAAAATTGCTGCTGGGATATGATATATTTTCAACAGGAAAAATGAAGTTTGCTTAAAGTAAACTTTAAACTAAGTTTGTATTTTACTGTCTTTTTTTTATGAATAATCACTAAAAAAAACAAAACAAAAAAAAGAATGCGAGTTGAGTTTTTGTTTTTTTTTCCAGTCAGTGCACGTAAATTTAAAAAAAATATTTTTTATGAAACATTTTAATATTTTTAAAATTTAAAACAATTAACATTTAAGTTTTAATGCAGAATCACATCAGTATTCGAAATCCCTAACTTTCCCTTTGTTAGAACATCATATATCATATCAGAATCAGTCTAACAATCCAGTTGAGAAATACACAAGTTCCTCACTGAGGAATTAGGAAAATGACACAAAAATTGGAATCATTGTTCACATTTTAAATCATTAACAAGCTTAATTTTTAATTTGAAGAAGGAGAGAGAAAGGTACAAAAACTCAAAAAGCATTTAATTAAGTTCACATTTGTTTACACAATAAAAAAATTTGTAAGACAAACTTTGTTAAAAATTTTCCCAACATTACTCATTTCAGAATATTTCGTTATATTATTTTGCTAATTTTAGTTAAAATAAACATGGTGAAAATAAAAAAAAAGTAGTCTTCTCTTGAGTGAGATAATTTTTTTTCTTGTCACAATTATTGTGTATTTTCAATCATTTTAATTAATTTTGAAAAGTGAGTCTTCCGCCTTAATTTCTTCTGTAAAATTTGATGACAAATGACTGTAGCAGACATGACATACACAAAAACACGCAATGCATTTTGGGATTTCAGGAAGACGCAAGGGGAAAAAAACGACGTTCACCGGTAGCGTCAGGGATGTGAGTCAGATTACGAAGAGGAACTGAAGGAACGACTGGACTGGACTGATTATCAGTTGGGAGAGCTACAACTAACCTGCTTGCTGCTGTGCTAAGCTTAATTTGCCACAAGCTATTTCGGCATATTAATTCTTCAAGATGGAAGGCAAGATTTTTGATGTCCGTTTGATCCCAGAATTCAGCGGTGCCCCAACAGATATGCCCATTGTTGAGTGGATAGAGAATGTGGAATTGGTCTGTGAACTTTGTGCCATGGAAAAAATCGAGCGCATTCTGCCCCTACGACTTCGAGGTGGTGCTCTTGCTGTGTATAGACAACTTAGTAAAGAGCTGAGGGCAGACGTGGAACAGATTAAACGGGCCCTTATGACTGCATACGCAACTGACAGGTTCGATGCGTTCGACTAATTCATGGGACGGCGTCTTCACCCAGGGGAATTGGTGGATGAATTTCTGGCTGAAATGCATCGCTTGGCGCGACTAATAGGAAAACCGCTGCCTGACTGGTGGATGGTATGTGCATTTGTGTCAGGGCTACCCCATCACATTAGACAGCTTCTCAAGGCATCGTCCAGGATGGACGACATGAATCTAGAACAGATTCTGACCCGAGCAAGGGCAATTATGACTGATGACGAAGGGTGCCAGGAGTTGGCCACCGCATCAGAGAACTATCACACTCAGAGGCTGAGGTTCCCCCTGCCAAACCTGTTAGCCAAACAATTACCTGCTACAGGTGCTCTGGACCCAACCAGATGGCGAAGAATTGGACACAAGGACGTCCAGAGAGGTTAAACAGAATGCAGAGGTCTGTCTGTGACAAGCGGTGCTTTCGCTACAGTGGTATTGGACACATTTCTTCAGAATGCCAGGGAAACTCCCAAGGGGAGAAGGCGTCAGCACCAACCTTCTCCCCGAGCAAGTCAAAAACCAGAAGCTACCAACAATAAACCCATTCGTAAATGGAGTAGAATGCACAGCTCTGGTGGATTCGGGGTGCTCACAAACGCTGGTGAGCAAGACTGTATGCCGGAGGTGGGAGTGTTGACCGCCGACGGAAGGACCCTGAAGTGCCTTGGATGTGGCAACATTAAGTTGGGCGTCGAGCAGATGCAGCCTGTGACTGTTGAGGCTCTGGTCGTGGATGGACAGTTGCTGGGGTTCGATCTTCTTCTCAGGATTGATGCAATCAAGGTGCTCGGAGGTGTACATCTAACTGAATCAGGTGAAGCGCGTTTTGGAAAACTGAACACATGTGCTGCCATTTTTATCAACAAGCCTGATTTTAAAGTAACATTTGACCCCAGCACAACAACGTGGACTGCATTGTGGAAGTGGGCGAATGGTCATTCACCCAGTAAGTTGGTCAATACACTACAGGAGTACAAAGTGCCTGGCTATATCAGGGAGGCGTATGAGAAGGAACTAGCACGGTGGCAGCGGGAAGGATGGTTACTGCCATATCCCGAGAAAGAGCTTGGCCCACCCAAGGGATTAATTCCTTTAATGGCGGTCGTACAGGAACACAAACAAAAGGTCCGCCTGGTACTTGACTATCGAGAGCTGAACTGCTTCGTAGATGCATTCACGGGCGATGCAGAGGTGTGTGCGCAGAAATTACGAGAATGGCGACAACGAGGAGCTGACATATCGCTATTGGATTTGAGAAATGCATACCTACAGATCCACGTCGATAGATCACTATGGCCTTTTCAAACAGTAGTCATTGACGGTAAGCGGTTTTGCCTTACACGTTTGGGCTTTGGTTTGAATGTGGCACCACTTGTCATGAAGTCGGTGGTCGACACTATAACGTCTCAGGATCAGGACATTAAGAGTGCCACGTCGGCATATGTTGACGATATTTTCATAAATGAAGGCATAATTTCTGCAGTGCGTGTAAAACAGCACTTTGCAGACTACGGACTAATTTGTAAAGATCCGGAGCGATTGAAGGATGGAACTAAGGTCCTAGGTCTGCAAGTTTGGGAAGAAAGTGACTCCCTTTGATGGAAGTGGGGAGGTCAGGTTCCAGAAATTGCCCAAACGATGACCTGCCGAAGTGTATTTTCCTTGTGCTGGAAACTCATGGGTCATTTCCCCATGTGCGGTTGGCTTAGGGTGGCAACTGCATTTATTAAGAGTTACGCAAATACGCTAACCAAAGGATGGGATGACGAAATAAAGGACGCCCCTCTTAGACGTATGATGGAGGAAACGGTGGCCAGAGTGCAAAAATCAGATCCCGTTGGTAGAGACTGGTGTGTGAATGGCAGTGAGATGACAGTTTGGGTGGATGCCAGTTCTGTGGCTACGGGAGTAGCACTAGAGGTGAACGGAAGCGTTGTGGAAGACGCTTGCTGGCTGCGTCCAGACACATTAATCTTGCTGAACTTGACGCGGTAATCAAGGGCGTAAATCTTGCCCTGCAGTGGCAGGCACCGGTTATGCATATGGTCACTGATTCAGCGTGTGTGCACCGGTGGGTGTTTGACACCCGAACAGGAAAGACGCGCATGAACACAAGGCGGCGGGTGAAATGCTGATGAGGCGGCGCTTGGAGACACTGTGAGCATTGGTGGAGGAGTATGCACTGACAATGACTGTGATGCTGGTAAAATCTTGTCAGAACTGCGCTGACAGCCTCACCAGAGTGCCACAACGCTGGTTGGAGATGCACAAGAAAGGAGGAGAACCGGTACTAGTGAGTTGTGCCACTGCAATGAGCCAGTTGGATAAACGTCAGGTGGCCCACATCCACCAGCAGAGTGGGCACCCAGGTATTAAAAGAACGATGTACTTTGCTAGAATCGTAGATCCAACAGTCTCCAAGGAACTAGTTAAATCTGTTGTTAGAACCTGCGAAGCCTGTCAATCGATCGATCCAGCACCAGCGCATTGGAAAAAGAGAAATTTGAGTGTGAGAAGAAACTGGAGCAGGTTAGCAATGGATGTGACCCATTACAATGGTAGCCATTTTCTTACACTCATCGATTGTGGTCCCTCTTGCTTTGCGGTATGGCGGCCACTGAGATGGCAAGACTCTGCTGGTGTTATTTGTCAGTTAGAGACAGTTTTCTACGAACGAGGCCCGCCAGATGAAATATTGACTGACAATGATACTATATTTACTAGCAGACAATTCAAGGAATTCGTAAGCAGCTGGGGCATGCATTTGAGGTTTCGGTGCGCTTACGTGCTGTCTGGAAATGGCATTGCGGAACGAAACCACAGAAGCGTCAAAACCATAGCAGCCAGGAAAAATTGTTCTGTCTTAGAGGCGGTTTACTGGCATAACGTCACACCCAAGGACAACCTTTCACCTTCTACGGCACCAGCTGATGTACTGCACATGTATCACGTCCGTGTGAAGGGCATTGATGCAACGCCCCCACCTGAGTCACAAACAACCGCAGGGGAGTACATGAAAGGCTCCGCACGGTAGATGCATGACCAAATTTGGAACCGGACGCGTGACCGAGGCGGTGAGCCAGCAGTCGGTGCTAGTCGATGGAACACTTCGCCACGTGAGAGATCTGCGCCCTTTCTTGGGTTCAAATCCCACGACTGACGAAGACACGGAGGATAGTGAACAGCCGATATACATAGAGCTGAGTTCAACGACCGATAGCTCCAATATCAATATCAATAGTGTGCTAATGGATCAGGATGTATCTGTTGAGAGCTCCTCCGATGAAGAAGCCCAACCACTCCCCCTTTGGAGGAGTACCCGGAACAAAAGACCACACCCGCACTGTCATCTGTGTGATCAGGAGATCAGCGGAGAGTGTAGCAGACTTGACATGCAGACATGACATACACTAAAACACGCAATGCATTTTGGGATTTCAGGAAGACGCAAGGGGAAAAAAATGACGTTCACCGGTAGCGTCAGGGACGCGAGTCAGTTAGATTACGAAGAGGAACTGAAGGAACGACTGGACTGAACTGGACTGATTATCAGTTGGGAGAGCTACAACTAACCTGCTTGCTGCTGTGCTAAGCTTAAGCTTAATTTGCCACAATGACTTAAATGGTAAATCATTTGTCATCAATTTTAATAGATTTTTATCTTAGAAAAAGTTATTGTCTAACATGTAAATTACAGAGAATAGAATTTTTGTAAATAAACGTAAAAACATTTTTGTTTAAAAATCTTCCAAATAAAACACAAAAAATGTAGGATTTCTAACTAGTTACTGGTAACTAATCATACGAAAAGATTTTTTTGTAGAAGTAGTAATCACATTTTCAATCAAATTTTTTTTTTTGTTTTTTTTTAAAAAAAAATTGAAAATGTGACTACTTTTTTTTTTATTTTCACCATGTTTATTTTTAAACTTGATTTTGCTTTAAACAACATTAAATTATACCTCAGTAAAGAAAAGTTTAATAAAAGTGAATTAAAAATGAAATTATTTTTTGAGATGCCACTTTAATATTCATTTGCAGATAAAAAAGTTTCTTAAAATTTCAAAATGGAAAATTTTACATTCATTAACTCAAACTGTTGTTTTTTTTTCTCAAAGATTAGAAATTATTTAATTATTGTTTAAAAAGGAAATGTTATTTTATTCTGTTGATGTATTATTTTTAAAGTTTGTATTCCTATATTCTTATTTGTCATTGTGTTTGATTTCTCACAAAAAATAGAACCAAATTTTACTGTTAACTTTAAGAGCAACAAAAAGAAAAAACATGTCTCTAATTTCAACAATTCCCTAATAAATAAATTGACATGCTAAAAGTCAAGGGATAGCAGTATGTAATGGTAGGTGGTGCACTGTATCTTGATTGTTATGGTGTGAACACTAGTTGAATTATTACAATTTTAACTGGGTGAGATAGAGGGTGCCAGAGGTCTTCCAATATGGCATGATCTCAGTTCTTAAGATATCATTCATGCCTGCTAGTGATAGTTTCATAATGGTGTGGTATTTATTCACATAACCTGGGGTTGGGTCCAGGTGACCATTATGTTGCATTATTTGGTGGCCATTGGTATCCATTTATGAACCAAAACCATGATGGATTATTCTTGCAGGATAATGCACTGTCATTGAGCCCAAGTTTCCCAGAATTGGTTTGTGAGGATTATGGAAATTTCTAATGAATGATATGGCTATCATGTTCATCTAACATGGCCCAGTCAAGTATTTGTAGAATTTACTATTTATGTTACATGTATCAGGAAGCTGTGTAAGAGCTATTGAGATAGCATGACTCAATATCTCTCTAGAGGTCTTCCAACCATTTGGAATTGATGTTTTGTCAAATTGCTGCACTTCACCAAGCTAGAGGAAGTCAAATATACTAGGCATCTTTCCAAGGACTTTTTGGCATGTCAGTGTATTGTTACTTACTGATTCCAGTAAATTGCTACCCTTACCCTATGATTTCAACCTATCTGAACAAATGGATTGAATACTGATTCTATTACTTCTAAGTTATTTTCAAAACAATAATTTAGTATATAATTAGAAAGATAGAAATTAGTTAAAAAAATTTATTTTGACTATATTCACTCTAAAAACTATTATTGAATAGTATGTATAGATTTTCTTTAAATCTATTTAAATCTACTAAATTTTAATGATTGACAATTAAATTGTAATTATTTCTTTCTATTTTCTCAAGGTGATGTTGCTTGTTGGTCAACTTTTCTCACCTTAACCTTGTCTTAAGTGATGCTGTTGCTGATGATAATGTCGGGGTTAAACTTGATCACTGGGAACAGACCATAGATTGTTTTTGGACTATGTATGTTGATATTGGATAACTATTTGCTGCTGATCCTTGCCTGCAGGTTGACTGCTGTCACCAACAGCTAGACCAACATTATCAGGAATCTGGATTTTGCAACCATTTTTTTTTCTTTTTTTTTAATCCCAACAAAGGCTGAATATTTTGGAAATTCAAGTTTTTGGAAATTTTTACCTGACTCATTTTGTGGTGGAGGTTAGTGATTTGTTATATTCTTAGCTAACTCTGATGAGAAGTGTATATATTGTGTGTCTTGTAAATATGTTTGTATATGCTAATTGATGTGTATGTTCATCATTGTATATGGATGAATGTGCTAACTGTATTCATGTTTTATTCAATAAATTTGCTAACGCTTGCATTATTTTTGGTCATTAGTAAAATATACTAGTAAAGCTTATTTTTTCTTTACTGTGTTAGTGAATTTGTATTTATATGTAATACTCGAAGAAATACACAGCTCTTTACAATTTAATTAGATTTGTAGTTTGTGATTTAGGATCTTTATAGCATGATGACAAAATAGAATCATCTGAATGCACATTTCTTTTTGAAAAAGATATTAAAATTGATTTTCTTTCAAATGCTTTAAAAATATTCAATAATTAGTGTATATCACTGCATGGTTATAGTTTCAATACTTTCATTTTTTTTATGTGTGATATAATGAACTCTGACAAAAAAACGTTTAAAATTATACTTTGAAAAATTTGTTAAACACTTTTCAGATCTTAATGTATTTGAGACCTTTGTTTTGGAACAATATAGATAATGAAATAAAGATGAACTTACTGTGAAAATATAATTATTTAAAATATTTGTAAACTAAATTAAATGCTCTTCAAAAATGTTTAAAAAATGAGTTCTACAAAATACTTGCACATTTGTTGCATGAAAAAAATTTGTTATAACATTGTTCATATAAAATCTTGTTACATAAAAAGTAAATGAAACATTTACAGAAGTGAGAAAATTTCAAGGAAAAGCATGGTAATATATACTACAAAGTAACACAATGGCTGGATATTGTTTTATTTTTTTTTTTTTTGTATATGTAAATTAAATTTTACTGGTTTTGCAAAAAAAAAAGAAAAATTTAAAAGTAAGTGAATTTATTTGACATTAAATAAATTGAAGTGACTCAAAAATTAGAAATCACTTCCTAATAATGAGCAGCTTCTCCCTTTGCTTAAATAATGGTGGCTTACTGATATGGCATGGATATGACAAGGTGCTGGAGTTATTTCATATCTTTAAAGGTATATTTTAGAGCTGTCTCTAAGATTTTTTTTTTAGGTGTAACTATAGGGACTTTAATGAGGTATGCAAAATGTCCTATACATGCTCAATGGAATTTAAATCTGGTGAGTGTGTGGAAACCAATAGAATATCTGGAAGTCAGCTGATAGCTTGTGGAACCTGTTTGGTGACATCTCTGCCCCAGATTGCATTATCATGCTTGGAAAAAAATCACTATTGGAAAACGTGACAAGTATAAATAGTGCAAATTTATCTATTAAAACAGAAAATTACTTTATTTTTTTTAAATTTCTATGCAAATTTTTCAATAGTATTAAGTAGAAACAGCATTCATATTGTAAATATTGAGGCTCTGGCAAAACTCTTAAGTGTTTTACAAAGTTGGTATTAAGCAAAATTTGAAGATGCTCCAATTGAAGGAATAATAAAAAAAATAATACCTCTAATTTCATTTCAATGTCACACACATGAAAAACTCCACAATTTCACTAATGGACAATGTTAACTCCAGCAGAATACATATGGAAGCTCTCCAGAGCCACCAATTTGCACAGCATCTTATTAGCAGACTGGATCCATAACCTCATGTGGTTTCTCCTACATATGAATGTTTCATCAGATGACAAGCAGTCAATTTTACATGTCCAATGGCAATATTTTCTGGTTCAGTGAAGCACAGTGACTGATGCTACAGTGTCAACAATGGTGCACTTGTTGGTTGAAATTTACAAAATGTATTTCTAACCCCACCAACCTACCTACTGCAGCCATGGGACATATACCCTGTCCATGTCTAATGGCTGCAGTAGGTTACTGTTTGCAAGCCCACTTGATGAGAATGTAGCATAAGGCCAAGTTTAATGTACAAGTTACACACATACATGGGACTAGGGACAAAAATTGCTCTACCTTCCTTGGTATTTCTCCTTTAAGAATGTCTCAGGTAAAAGAGATTAACCCTAGCCCCCTCCTGGAGAAAGAAGCATTATGGCTGCAAATTTCCTCCTTATTATACCTGACAAAGTACTCAAGTGTCATGATGTTTTTCCATCAGCAGATGAAAGTTGATGTGCAGATGAGGAATTTTCTGATTCTTTTTATGTCATAAGCAGCATAAAACACTTTTTTTTCTGTATTATTCTTTTCTGTGATACACAAGTAGGTACCTCCAAAAAAATCACTGCTCATTTTCGATACCTCAATTTAAATTTAATTTTTAAAAATAAAAATGTTTTCTTGAAGCTTTAATTTTAGCTTTAATTGAAAGCCAAGAGATTAAATTTACTAATTACAGTAAGCAAAATACCCTGGTTTAGTTCAAACCGAAATTATATTGCTCAGAATCACAAATTTAACTGCTGAAAAATTTTTTTAAAATTTACTGCCATTATTGAGTAATCAACACATTATGTAAACAGTAGCTAAATTTCTGTTTTAAAAATCTTGCACAAAAAAATATACCTCCTTGACATGTTATTTAAGTCGATTTTTTATAATTGAAACTTACCTTTATCTGATTTCAAACAAGTATTAACTGCTTACTGTCGGGAAATTTACGAAATAAATCACTCTTTACTGACGGTAGACTTCTTGTCAGCGCTTATCTAGGCGATAAATTATGTGTTGACAAGTAGCAGGTGTGAATGACGTTTGGATGGCAACTGAAAGTGACAAAAAATTCATGTAGCTTAAAATGTAACATTTGGAAATTTAAATTTTTTTTTGTTGTTTTTTAACTAAATAGTAAAATTAAAAATTTAATATCATATTTTCAGCAAGTATAATATTTTACAGAATTTTAGTTTAGATTTATAGCCAGACTATGCTTTCTGAATAAATAAAAATATGCTTTCTGAATCAATAAAAATAAAATATGCTTTCTGAATCAATAAAAATAAAATATGCTTTCTGAATCAATAAAAATAAAATATGCTTTCTGAATCAATAAAAATAAAATATGCTTTCTGAATAAATAAAAATAAAATATGCTTTCTGAATAAATAAAAATTTTAATTTTTTTTAAAAGAAAGAATTAAATTAAAATAACCGAACTAAGTTATATTATGTTATTTATTAATATTTTTATGTTTAGATATTACATATTTATCTTAAATTATTTATTAATATGCTTTCTGAAAAATTAAAAAAATTAAATTACTTTTAGAATAATTTTAATTTAATAAAAGAAGAATGAAATTAGAATCAAAGTGTGGTTTGTGTCGTTTTCGATGTAAGGTGAATTCATCCAAACACTTGTTAACTTCTAAAAACAATACGACCTCTACGGAAACTTGTTATGACCCCTATGGAATACCGTACTTAATAAAAATTTCCAAAACTTAATTTTTTTTAATTATTTTAAAAGTAAAATGGGTGAATGATTTTTATTAAACTTTTCAATTTTCGATAGGCAATATGATAATCAATTCTTAAGTAAAAAAGAAATTCAACAACGTTTTTATAACAGGTTTTTAAAATATTTGTAACACTTTTATGAATTATTATAATAAAAAAATATATACAATTATTTCAAAATTTTATTAGTAAACGAAAAATTTTTTTTTCTTTAGACTATAATGTCCTTAATAATTATTATTTATTCCAGCAATTAAAAGTTTATCAAATTAAATTATATCAGAGTTTTATTGCATTTTTATCTTACTCTTTGGAGCAGATTTTTGGCCAGGTTGTCCATTTTAAAATAAAAAACATAGATGATTTATATGCCTCAATGAGTCCTGCATTTAACTAAAAAAAATTTTTTTACAGCTAATTAAAATTTATTAAAATTTCATGGATTTACGTAGGGGGGGGGTAACAGAGTTTAAAAAAAATATTTTCACCAAGAAATTAAAAAAAATAATAATTTAAAAAATAATGTAATTTATTTGTGAACGAGTACTGAAAGTTTCATTCAAATCTGACTATTATTTGATTTTTGCGAGAATTTTCAAATTAATGTGTTTGTTACTGGGAAAAAAAGTGGGTTGTGTCATCATTATGTAACCCATTGTAATAAAGGCGTAATTTTTTTTTAGCCGCTAACTCAAATAAAAACAACATTTTCTATCAAAATTTCGAAAATGTTAGCAGGGATTCAAAATTTTTAAAAAATAATTAAAAATTGCTTTGATCTTTCCTCTTAATAAAAATATAAATATTTTGATGGAAAAAGTTTGTTTTATTAAGTTTATGAACTTTTTTATTCATACTATGCTGTTTCATGCTGTTTTTTAGCGATTTTTTTTTTTTAGGTACCTACACAAAAGATGCCTATGGTGACATTAGCAAAGGTGTTAAAATCTAATTTCATACCTTTGATGGAGATTTAACCACCAACAGTTTCAAACTAAGACATTTTTGAGAACTAACATTACTCGTGATCTACTTTTTGCAGACAATGCTCCACTTTTAACAACATTATTTGAAGCAGTTCAGGGATATGTTGATAATTTTCCTGTAAAGCCTTTAGGCTTACCGTTAGTATTAAGATAGTATAAGCAATCCATGAATCTCTTCTTCCAGAAAAAATTATAAGCACCAAGTAAAAAACACCAGTTCACTTGTCTCCAAATTCTTCTATTAAGATTGAGAGGGAGAATCTCAATTATGTAAAAACCTTTACATATTTGAATAACAAAGTGAATTCCTGTGCATCACTTGATAATGAGAAAGTCAATAGAAACACCAAAGCCACCAGTGCATTTAGTAAACTCTGATATCGCCTTCGGGATATGAGAATTATAAACCTAGGCACAAAAAAGTATATTAAACTACCATTTTTACAACACACTTGTATGGGTCAGAACATCATATCAATCACATATTGAAGCTTGGTATTTTCCACAAATGGTGCCTCTGGATAATCTGTGGATACACCCATCAAGACAAAATATCAAATGCTACTTTTTTACTGAGTGCAAAATTAGAGGCATTAAAACTTTCTTCATGTAATCACAAATAGGTTGGGCTGAGAGTGTCATCAGATGACAGGATATCTAAGGTCCTCATGTATAATTAACTTCACTCTGGAAAAAGAAAGATGAGGCCATTAACCCTAACCCTAACCATTTTTCAGGCAAGCAATCCTGTAGCTGTCAATATAAGACCTTTGAGCTTGGAAATTGACTCAGAAGCAAGCACAAAACAAAATCATCATCATCATCATGCACCTTGCCTTGAAACACTCACTCTTGCATCTTTTGTGGCCTTGTTTGAAAAGCATAAACAGGACTTAAATTTTATGTCAAGCATAAGACTTGAACTGATTTAGTTGAACATTCATACATCAAAATCAATTGAAGAGTTCATCATATATAGGTGCTGAATATAACATCAATCAACTAAGTGACAAATTTTATATTGATCCTATATATATATATATATATATACACAAGAGGCTCATCCCTTGTTCCCTGTTTAGGATGTGGTTTTCGGCTTTCTCTTTTCCAATTTTCTTACTTTTTTTTTTTCAATTGGAGTAGATAGATCTATCGCCCGGTTCACACTCCACCCACGTCTATTGAACAGGTTAAGAGTCTCATCCCTTGTTCCCTGTTTAGGATGTGGTTTTCGGCTTTCTCTTTTCCAATTTTCTTACTTTTTTTTTTCAATTGGAGTAGATAGATCTATCGCCCGGTTCACACTCCACCCACGTCTATTGAACAGGTTAAGAGTCTCATCCCTTGTTCCCTGTTTAGGATGTGGTTTCCGGCTTTATCTTTTCCAATCTTTTCACTATTACGTAGTCCCCTGCACATCAGTGGCGTTACTGCCTTGCTCGGGGTGATACGATTAAAAAAAAAAAAAAAAAAAAAAAAAAAACATATACCAGCTGAGTTAATTTCTATAAATGGGATAAGGCAGAAACATTCATCTCTCTAATTTTTTGGTACTTCAGTTTATTAGAAAATGCTTAAGCAAATAAAATGATATTTAAATAGCCATAAATTGTAAATAGTAATTCAGGTGATTCTATTTATATACTGGAATGTGGCTTAAAGAATGTTTACAATGTGTAGTGTATATTTATTTTGCTTGATATTTTTTTGTGTGAGGAAGGGTGTAATATGTCAAAGAATATGTTAGTATTTTATTTAAATGATCTTAAATATTTATTGAATTGACCTTTTCTGGACTGCTTTACATCAATTAAGTTTAAATGCTCAAAGAAGTATACATAGTGAATATCCTACTTCTCAAAATAATCTTCAATTCAGAAAAAAATGAATCTCATTAATTACTTGATTAAAAACAAACTAAACAAAATTTTTTTTAACTTCTTGTATTTGTAAGAATTTTGCCATCTTTTTTTCTTAAGTGATTAAAAATATATTTCTCCTCTGAAAAAGGCAGCATTATTTGTGTTAAAATGTGTTGAGTAATCCATATAGAAATAAAAGTTCTTAACAGATAAGGAAGGCTAAACAATGTTCAGTCCTAATCATTAGTTGAAAGCCTGATCATTGAAGAATATTAGTTTGATATATAATAAATATACTCTTCAAGACTATCAATTGTGCCCTGACATAATAGGTTAATGGTATATTCCATAATTCTGATGGGATATATTATTATTGCAAGTACTGAAAAAAATAAGTGACAACACACTTGCTTCAATTTACCTATTTTCATATACAGTCATATGAAAAAGTCAGGATACCCTGTAGAAACTATTGTCTTTTTGAACATATTGAAACATATGGACATTAGATCTTCATTTTAACAGAAAATAATTTGCAAGTGGAAAACATTTAAAACAACTACTAATGTGCCCAGATGTCTTAGAAACCTCAGACCAAAAGCAGGCTGCAAGATGCTCAAGGAAGTTTCCAAAAATCCTAAAATGTTATTGGCTGACAGGTAGCATTTGCCAAGGCTGATGTAAAAATGCGTACATCTACTATTATGAAGAAACTGCACAAGCTTGAGTTGAATGAGAGAAATCCTTAGAAAACATCAAGGAAAGACTAAAGTTTGCCAGAAACAGAGAAAGACCAAGAATTCTGCAACAGTGTACACTAGAGGCATCTATTAAAGCACACAAGTGTTCTTTTAACAGGTTAATCCAAAGTGGAGTTGTTTGTGCATAGTAACAGAAGTTTAGCACGAATTAAAGACAGCAGCTGAACAGAAGAATCTCATTCTTTGGGAAAGCATGCTGTTTTTGCTGGCCAGCTCGCATTCATAGAATCCACTCTGAATGCTTTTCTTGAGGAAAATTTAATACTATCTGTTAGAAAAATGAAGCAGGTGTGGATCATACAACATGAAATGATCCAAAACACTACAGTAAATCTGTCAAGGAGTGGTTCAAAAGAAAAAGGGTGAGAGCTCTGGAATAGCCAAGTCAAAGCCCAGATTTTGTTGAAGTGATTTGATATGGGTTGTGCCTTCAAGACATCCATTAAAACATCACAGAGCTGAAAGAATTCAGAGCTGAAAAAATTCTGCCTGAAGGAGTAAGATAAATTTTCTTCCAACTGATGTTAATGACTTTTAGACAGAATAAATGTCTAATTGAAATCATTTTAGTTAAAGAAAGTATCCTGACTTTTTCTTTAGCATGAATTAGCTTTTTTTACCATTTTTCTTTGTTAAATATTTTCATTTTCTTTTCTTTTTTTGTTTCTTTTTCCATTACACCATTTCTTTCTATAGTCTTGAAAAAAGATTAAATATTCATATGTCCATATTTCTTTAAAATATCTGAATATTTCTTGGGGTGTCCTAACTTCTTTTGCATAACTGGCGATTGTATCTGAGGAAGGGCTAAGAACAGAGCTACCAAAATGTGGCAGCAACAAAAAGAATAAAACTAATAATCTTGAATAATTCTTAGTTTAAATCTGACTGGCAGCTTGTTTCAATGGAAATAAAATCATGATTTATGTTATTTAAAGTTATAGAAACTCACATAAAATTTTAACCTAGGTTTGGATAACCTTTTTATAGAAGTGGGCTGCATGAGATATGGCTCATCATAACACAGCCCACTTTACTAAAAAATGTTAAAAGGTAATTTTTATATATATATCTGCCTTAAAATGGACAAAAGTTGCTCTCTTTATAGAAAATTTTTTTCTAAATTAAAAAAACTGAAGTCATGTATGATATCACTGACAGTCTGATTAAAACACACTGCTGCATGTGATTTCTGTCTTATTCATTTTAATATCCAAAAATATTTTTAAAAGAAAATATAAAGTTACAAATGTTAGTGAAAATTGTCAGTTGTTTAAAATACTGAAAACCTTATCTTTTAACAAAAGGTTACAAAATTCAAGAAACATTGTACTCAATCATTATGTATGAGTGTGAACAAGCAAGAATAAAATAAAACAAAAATTTTAATACATGTTATTTTCCTCATGAAATTAGGCATGCAATTCAGAAAGCCAAACAGGTGACAGTTTTCCCATGACAATGTTAATTTGTGCATCAAAAGATGTTTTTTTGTTTTTTTTTTTTTTGTTTTTTTGTGAATTCTATAGAATGTCTTGGCTATATCTGAAAAAGAGAATTTAAAAAAAATTTTTTTTATAGTTTAGCATTTTGTGTTTAAAGTATTATAGCAGTCATGTTCCATGCTTTATTGTTATTATTCAGTCATTTATATCAGAATCAAAATATTCCATCAGTAGAGAATTGGGGTTAGTAATAAACTTGAAACAAATGAAGCTTCATGTAATCTCTGTTTAAAAGAGATTTTATCCTGAAGTCATTGATTTATTCAAGAGTTTTTATTAAATAGATGCATAGGGCTCATTCCGTATCTAATCAACAAGGGTTTGACCATGTTTGACATGGATTTTTTTCAAATTTGCTACACTTATAGATCTCCATGAAAGGAATTGAATGGCACCTGTTACACATCTCAAGGTCAAGGGGTTCCTGAGATATGACCTCTTACTTCTTTATGAAAATGCTGAAAAATTTGAATAGTGACCAAATTATTAACCAGAGGACTGCAATATTAGCCCATAAGTATAGTGGTTAAAAAAATGTGTGACCTTTATGGTGAATAAATTTTGGTTAATGTTTGATGGTCTAAATCTATAAAAAAAAAAAGCAATTTCCGTTGTTTATGGGTACCTTTTTTTTTTTTTTTTTTTTTATAAAAAAACTTTAAAAATGAATGTTCTAAAAAAATTCTTGACATGTTGAGTGTTATGCAAGTTCTGGTTGTGAAATCAAAACAAATTTTTTCTGGAGATCAAACTGTTTAGGATACCTTTCATACTTTTTCTTATACAACATAGATTTTGATATGGAAAAAGTGATATAATAAAGAAAGAATTCTAAAAAGTGTCGAGATTTAATTAGGTTATATTATTAAAAGAATAAATTACATTTGATGTTGATGGTAAACAGTCTCTTTGACTTTCGACATGATACACTATATCCACAAGAAATCAATCTGTATTCATTGAGATACATTTTAAAATGAAAAATCTATTTCACTGAAACTTTTTTTATAATAATGAACTTTAATGTATTTATTTAGATTTTTCTTTCAAAATCTTTCTTTCTAAAATATTTGATGCATTTTTCATTTCATTTTTTGAAAGTTTATAAGTTCTTGTTTCAGTTATTGGATCAACTGAGCTAAGAATATCAGAATATTTAAAAATTGATATATTTGGATGTGATGGATAACAGAAAGATAGAGAGGATCTGTTTGGTTGTAAAAATGTCAATTTCAGCTCTCCATTATCTGAATATTTTTCAAGTACACATCCTAACCACCAATTCCTATCATGAAGTGCTGTCACAAATCTGTTAATGTCTTCGAACTCCATATTGTTTAGTTTTGTGATTCGAACTATCTTTCCTTTATTTTGTGTTGACACTGTTTTTACTTCCACTTCTCTCTGAGAGA
The DNA here is from genome assembly GCA_037127315.1 of Ascarosepion bandense. Lineage (NCBI taxonomy): Eukaryota > Metazoa > Mollusca > Cephalopoda > Sepiida > Sepiidae > Ascarosepion > Ascarosepion bandense. The sequence goes on from JBBBDQ010000192.1 coordinate 770,732, forward strand.
CAAAAATGAAAGTATGTAATTTCTGTGTTCCTATAATAGTGGAGGAATTGCTAAATCTATCTTCTAAGATGTTTGCTTCATTCATCCATTCTGCAGTTGAGGAATATAAGAAATGTATTTCTCACATAAAAATACAGCTGTCTTGGCATCATGATTTGTTCATTATGCAGGCTAGCTTTTGCTGCTAACCTTTTAACAGTGCCACCTAACCCATCACATGGTCCTTTCCCATGAGAAGTAGCAAAAAAGTGCCACTCTGCATTAATACCAAAATTAGATTTATGGTTGCACAAATTTATAAAGTTTTTAAAATTTTTATAGTGTGAAACAGCACTATCAGAGAAATATATCATTTTTTGGACATCAAAATCAAAAATTTCTTTTAATTTTTCTATAAGCTTTCTTTGAAACAAATGGACAGCTACTGTGTCATGCTTGAGACAATCAGATATTATTACAAAATTAATATGCTCAAGTCAATTCTATTTCTATAGTAGCAGATGAATGGGTACTATGTAGCTTGATCATTATTCCAATGGAAGCCTTGAGCCGCATCTTGCAAAATAAATAATTCTCAGCAAAATCTGCTATTGCTAAGACTTCACCAACCTTCAAAGAACCTTTTCTATCAGAACAAAATTTTGATTGTGCTTTGGCAATAAAATTATGCTTCTTCAATGTTTGAAGGCCTGCATGGAAAGTTTCAATGAATTCCTCTGTGGATTGTGATAGTTTGTAGAGTGGTTCTATCAGTTGATAACCACTGTTTGTATACAAAATCATCAACTGAATTTTTGTAAAAAATTTCTTCAATATAAAAACAAAATCATCCATCAGTTTGCTGCAAGTTGAGCAGTCACCCAAGTAGCAACTTGATGATGCTTCTTTGCATGTAACAACAAGTATGCATTGGTGGTAATCTGTCAAATGATAATTTTCTCCTTCAGTCAGTTTACCAAGATGAGATCCTGCAATCATCAACTTCATATTCTGATGGATTGTGCAAATGCAGACAGTATGAGTTCCAGCACCACATGCTAGCACACATTCTTTTGGTCTAAGCTCAGCGAATTTAGAGAAGCTTATTTTCTCCTGGTTCTTTGATTTGAATAATTCAAATGCCTCTTTCAAGTTACAGAGAACAAGATATTTTTGTTCCTGAACCCATTTCCCATCCTTTAAAACTGTCTTGTAATCATTTTTTCCGGGCATCACTGACTTCTTCACTTTTATAAAACTGCCTCACTTTATCAATCATTTCTTGTGGGAATCTAGTTTTTCGTGTATTTGGCAAAACTAAAATTCCTTCCTCATTCACAAGTTTTTTGCTTGTCTCGCCATGTACATTGTAGTGCCAAATTCTGTTTGTATTTTGTTTAGACTCCAGCTTTTTGGAATGACAGTCAGAATTTGAATTTTTTGTGATCTCTTTTCACTTGCAGCAAACTTCTCTTTCAACTGGGTGATTTCTCTTTCAAAGTTTTGGTGTTCTGCGCTAGTTGATTCCTCATGAGAAATGTTTGATGAAATTATACTGATTCTATCCTGTAATTTTTTCTATTTTTTCTTCTTATAATGGTATGTTTTTCAAGTTTTCGTCACTTTACTGGTGATTCACCAATAATTGACAGTGACCCATTCAGTAGCTGTAACTCAGTTTAAGTATCCACAAAAATGTTTGAAGATTGGTCTTCAGCTGATTGTGGCTGGTCTTCATATGTTGTTGAAGCAGTGTCAAAAGACTCAGCTGATGTAATTTTTTTCAACATTGTTTGCAAATCTTCTTACCAGGGATCAATTTGAATTGTCTGTTATTATCAGCACATTCCTGTGATATTTTCCTTAAACATTTTCTGACTTTCTATACATTGCAAATTTAGACTGATGAAGAGGCCACATTTTTTCACTTTGCTTTAAACTGAGTTTTATTAGCCTTTAGCATGGACAGTATACATTAGTTTAAGAAAAGGGTTTTGAAGTTGAATAGTAGTAGTAGAAAGAATGAATATTGTGCATAGTATAAAAGTAAAAAGCCCAGAACTTAAATTATGGAAATTGCTTTTTTGTAGATTTAGAACATCAAACATTAACCAAAATTTATTCACCATAAAGGTCACACATTTTTTTATGCTATAATTTAATTAAACCTTAACACTTTTCAGAATTATTTCTTTATTATATCACTTTTCCATAACAAAATCTGTGTTGCATTAAAAAAAAAAAAATGAAGAAAATTCAGTTTCATTCACCAGAAAATTTTTTTTATTGATTTCATGACCATGGTCCTTATGTGAATATTAATCAGCATTAAAATAGCTTTACAAACATATACAACTTGACCATATTGTGAAATATCAAAATGTTTTTATACGAAGTAGCCGATACTACATTCCGCCATTTTGAATTTTCCCAGCTCTATAAAATGCTTGTAGCAACAGTTCTAGTGGAATGCCCATCATGAAATTTGGAATATATACTGTCATAAGATAGACAAATCTTTTGTCAAAATTTAAAATATTAAAATACCGTTTTGTTTTAGATAAGTTAGGTCAAAAGTCAAGGTCAACTTTTTTATTTGACCTCTTAAAAAAAAAAAAATCTCCAGATAAAATTGTAGCTCTATCCAAGTATTTTAGAATGATATATGAATGAACTTTGTAGGTCCATAAACAACTGAGATATCATCTTTTAAATTTGGTCACTATTCAAATTTTTCAGCATTTTCGTAAAGAAGTAAGAGGTCATATCTCAGGAACCCCTTGACCTTGAGATGTGTAACAGGTGCCATTCAATTCCTTTCATGGAGATCTATAAGTGTAGCAAATTTGAAAACAATCTGTGTCGGACATGGTCAAACACTTGTTGATTTGACATGGAATGAGCCATAGATATCTTGACAGTTTTGACTACCCACCTTTACTCACAAGACATGGGTCAACTTATAGTATGGATTTCAAGCACTTCACAATGATGGTATTTTAGGATTATAAATATATCTTTAACTGAGTAAATCATAAAATTTGGGGTTTGTTATTAGGAGATAATTCTCTAACAAATTTTCATTCATATTCTTTTTCATTAAAAAGTCCTTTTGTAATTAAATCTCTCATTGACTTTAGAAGTTTTTATGATAGTGATTAAATGAGTGAAAAAAATGATTGGGTAATGTTCAGATTTCTAGTAATTGATTATATAAGATTTAGAAAAGTGCTTGGAGGTTCTGTGTTATTCAAGCACTATGCAATCATATAGCTGTTATGGATTTATTTGTCAACAATAGCTAACCTCATTTTTTATTTTTATTTTTTTTTTTTAGATTTCAATATACCTTAGATTATAAGAAGGAAAAATAGTGACTTTAAAAGTAGCTAAATTTAGCAACTTTCAAATAAGCTGTAGTTTGTAAAATTTTGTCTTTCAAGGAAATTATTTGTAATATAAATTTAAATAATGTATGTATATATATATTCAGAAATTATAACCTGAATATGTTATAATATCACTACGGATATGGAATATTATTCTATCCATACATACCCTGTGTGTGTGTGTATACACACATACACACACATTGGATAGCAATCGTTTCATTGAATGTGACAGATATTCAGTTTTCCTACTGTCCTTCCAGTTTAGGACGAAGTGTATGTAGAAACTGTCCTTAGTGATTTTCTAATGATTTATTATTCAGTTTGTATATGTTCTTAGTCCTCATATAATGAAAGCTAAGGACTCTAGAAAAACTGAATTAAAAAATATTAATCTTTTTCTTGTGCATCACATTCAATCAAATAATTGTTACTTTATTTCACAAAGATTTAGAAGGGTTGTTGCTTAATTCTGATGCCTTCATGTTTGTGTTAGTGAAGTTTTAGATTAGATGCACTGTGATTAATGAATATTAAAACAAACTTTTAAATTAGTTTCAATAAACAAAAAATCAATGAAGTATAAAAATTTTAAAATCAGAATATCTTTAACATTTAGTATTAAAAATATACATGGTTATAACTTCTTAATCTAATATTTTAATAATTAAAATGTACTTATATTTTACCAATTGATCCTTGTATTTTGTATTAAAGAGTATTTTTTGCTTTATTTCAGGAAAATGGGCTATTTTTCTATTGTTAGATCTAGCTTGAAGTTGCTACCATATGTTAGCAATTTGACTAAATAATTTTTTCTTATCAAAATCATTATTTTGAATACATGCAATATAAATATTTAAAAAAATTAACATTCATCATATTAAAACATCTTGTAGGTATTTGCATGTATGTATATATGCATCTGATTAAAGACATTAGCAGTTAATATTTTTGTTTTGTTTTTGTTTGTCGTCCCCAGATGGCATCAGAATATTGCCGGCAAATACTCCGTGTTGTTGTGGCCCAAATCTGCCAGCACCTGGGTTGGCACTCCACACATGCTACACCTCTTGAAGTCCTTACAGATGTGCTGGAGAGATACATACTTGATGTTAGCCGAACAACACATCAGTATGCTGAAAGATGTAGGTTTTATTAAAGCTTTTGTAAAAAAATTTTTTAATTTTCTTTTTACTACCTATGCATATGGAATTTCAACTAGGGTTTTAAGAGGCTAGCAAAATATTCTTAAAAGATTTTTTTATATGAACAAATGATTGTGTTTTCACAAAACATATGTCAAAAGTAATATTTTAAGTATGTTCATTTTATATTTTGTTTTAACATCTTATCAGTATAATTAGTTATTGCAAGATCAGTTTTTGAAGGTATATGAAATTCCTTTAAAAACTACTCTTGTATGTTTTAAATATCACTTACATAGTTTGATTATGAAGTAATCATTACTTCTAGAGAATTTTATTATATGCAAGAAGTATTAGAAGTTATAGGAATATTCATTTCGATACTAGAAGAAAGCAGCATCACTATTGAATAGAAACATGTTCTGCAGAGCAGTTTTTGTTTTCAAGTTGAAATAATTTAAAAATTTGTTTCTAACATATAAAAAATGAATTGTTGTATAATAAAATTCATACTTGGAAAATGTTACTCCATTTTTTCCTTTTAATATGTTAAATAGGCAAGAGTTTGCATTCTCTTAAGTTATAGCCCAGAGTTCAATTTGGTTCTAGTTAAACAAGAATCTCATCAAACTTTTTCTGTACAATGAAATGAGATTCAAATAAATTTCAGAAAAAGAAATTTGAATGTTTTTTTTTTAATTCACTAAGATCATTTCTTTTGTTTCGTTTCCCAAAGTTTAATAACTAATTTAGCAATCATGTAAAAACATTCCATTGCTTTCAGTTAGTTTGCATGTTGTTAATGTTTTTTATGTGGATGTTTTGTTTATTATAAATTATTTGTAAGTATTTTGTAATTAAGCATTCGACATATTTTCACAATGAATGTGAAGTTATGGCTATACTCTACACTTTGTATATCTTTTATTAAAATGTCCATTTTTTTAATCGTGACTAGCAAAAATTAGTTACTTTAAGCGGTTAGATAACAAATGCCTGTGCATGTGTTTCAAGAGGCTTCTGGTGTTATTGCTTTATGTTGTAATTTTCAAATAATTGTAGCTAGTTGTATTTGCTTCTTCTTTTTTTTTTAATTTACATTATTATGTTTCTTAAGTATTGTCTTTCTATTTTCTTTCAATTGCAGCATTTATTTCTATTCAACCTAGTTTTCAAATGCTGAACTAAACTGAATCTCATCTACATATCAAAATCCACACATTTGCATGATTAGCCAAAACAAACCAAGCTATTGATAAAACTTCCAAGCACAATCCTACCAACACTAAATCTAAAAACCCCAAAGAAAACTGAGAAAAAAATCATGAAATGAAAGCAGAAAAAAAGATCAGCACTACGGATGCAAAATTAAGTGCTTGATGCCTCTAAGAATTATACTAAAACAGAACAGTAATACTAACAAACTAAGCAGTAACATTACTAAGGGACTCAGATTCACATTACTCAGGGACTCAGATTCAAATCATTACTGTGAGTTACAATAAGCAATTGTCAGATGATTGTCATTTAGTATGAAACTCAGTAACAACTTGGATCTAAGTTTTGTCTGATATATATATATATATATATATATATATATATATATATATATATTTTTCGATTTTTAAACGAGTTATATCGCTACCCAGGTTTCTACCATTAGTGGTGTCTTCAGGCGATTTTTATGAATTAGATCACTCTGGCTATTGGGCACGTATAATGATAATATACACGCTAAAAAGTCTGCTGTCTTCTACTGAACACCCATAGCCCAGAGGTAGAATTGCCAACTGACGCCAATTTCAATCCTGGGTTAAAAAGCAGTCAAAGTCTAACCGTACTGATGAGCTGTGATACAGCAAAACAGATTTGTCTGCAGATGACTATATATATATATATATATATATATATATATATATATATATATTTAACATTGTGAACTTAAACTATAGGATTTTCAGTTCTCAATTATCTGTAGAATATGTCTAATATTATAAATTATTATTATTATTATTATTATTATTATTATTATTATTATATACATTTAATACATAAAGTATTCTTATAAATAAAAATGATAAATTGTTTTTTTTTTTTTTTTTTTTTTTTTCTCCACCTTTACATTTTTATATCCTATTTGTATTTTGTTGCTGCTTTTGCTTTGTTGAGAAATATTGTTTTGGAAAAAAATATTTACATTATTTAGCCTATATACATAGAGAAAATGATGCTTTACAATCTTAATATATAAATGCAGATTACTAAATCTGATTAAATTGGTTTTAAAAAGATTGAAATATTTTTGAAAAATTTGATGCTATATGTTTTTAAGAGCATTTTGTAATGTTTTTTTATTTATTTATTTGCTTATTTATTATCTAGATGGAAGAACTGAAGTAAACTTGGATGATTTAGGCTTAGCCTTTCGTACTTTGGGTATTAGCTTATCAGAACTGGATGATTATGTTAAACATGTTGAAGCTTTGCCCTTTGGAAAAGATGTAGCTGCATTTCCTAAATCAAAGAAGTTGAATCTCTGTTTCCCAAATCCAAAGAGTCGAGAAATCTATCATCGAGAAGAGCATGTGCCTGACTACTTGCCATACATGTTTCCTGGAATGGAAGGTAGGTTGCAAAAACCTTTCAAAAGAGGATACAAATGTCCCTGGAATTAATTGCATGAATAGCTCTTTGCAAAAAAATGTATTTGTTTAAAGAACAAAAAAAAAAAATTTTTTTTTAGTCTAAATTTCTGTTAAAAGTTTTGAAATAATCAAGTTAGCAGACATTGTTCTTTGATAAAGCAATGTAAAAATATTTACTTTATTTAGACTGCTGTCCTCATCTTTGTCATATTCACAATGCTGTTTGCTCTGACCTTCTTCAGGCGACCAAAATTTTGAACCAAAAACTTTTCAAAATTCAATGTCTGAAATGTTGTGCATATGACAAAGATGAGAACAACAGTCTGAACAGTGTAAATAATATGAATACCTCATCTCGGAAATATAAACAAATGTAAAAATGTGGTAATCAAATACTTATGCTGAATTGTTTTTAATGTCTGCAGTTAATACTGGGTTCTTTATTCATTTTCTCTTTATAGTCCTGCTGATGCCTGAACAATTGATGGTTTAGACTATTTTCTTTTTTAATTAAATGGATACACAACAAACATCTCAGTTATGTAGCTAGAAATAATGCATAGACTTTTAAAAATTGTGTTTTAAAAACTTTCAAATTACTTATAAATTTGAATCTGGTATGCACAAATCTTTTTTTCAAAGTTATTACATCTAGAAATTATTGCAATTTTAGATTTAGTTGAAGGGTGTCATTTTAAAATTAAGACTTTAAAGTTAGTGCTAGTATAAGAGAAAAAATATTTTTTGTCCAACTGAAAGAAACACCATGATCACTTCTGCTTCCAACATATTTTTTTTCAAGTTGGATGCTGGCAGATTGAGTGCTTTATTTTTTTTTTTTTTTTTTGTGATAGTCAATACATGTTCAGTGTGCTTATTAGTTTTGATCAGATGGATGTCAGAATGGTTTCTAGAAACTGATTATATTCTAAAGTGTTTTATTTTTGTGTGTGTTTTCCATTTTATTTTTTTAAATTTTGAAAAATGACCATAACAATGATAATGTTGTCATAAAATAGTACCTTGTATATCATGTTTTACATTTTGTGAATGTTAGAAAAGATTAAAAAAAATAGCAGAAATAAAAACAATTGTTTTCAGTTAGATAATATAACTATAGCATGAAGAAGTAAATTGAAAAGTATGATAAATTCATGAAGACTAGCAAAATTATAAGATGTTTATGCATTAAGCATTAGAACAGTTAATCGAAAAATATCCTTTAAGAATTTAAGTATTTTCTGTTTGCTTTTTGCATCAGATGAAATGGAAATAGAAGAAATTTCCCCAACACCCTCTGTCCCTGCTGCTTCTCAGCCTGGCAGCACGACTCCAGTGACAGTACCAAATAATCAAGAAATAGGGACTCCAGAAAATTTGGCTGATACTAGCCCAGTATTAAGAGGAGAAAAGAGGTCATTGAACAGTCCTAGTGATGGAGCACCTATGTATAAAAGACAAAGGTAAATTTTTTATAACATTATTTAAAAAATTTTTGATCATTTTGAAAATAAGTAAATATCTATGCAGAAAATGTTATTCTTACAGCAGAAACAAATGAACCTTTTTCTCTTTACTTTAATTCAATTGCTTTTTTATATTAATGAATTGAAAGAAAAAATTTGTTCCTAGCATAGGAAAAAAGTTAGGAATGATTTAGAGTTGTCACTTTAATATTGAATAGCTTATTTTGAGTTTTGTTTCTCAGTATGTTATAAAAGTTTTTAAACTATAAAAAATATATATCAGTTTTATAAAGCTATCTCAGCTACACTAATTGTAGATACTCATACAGTTTACTAATACATGTATGGAGTGAATAGTTTGGATGCAGTTATATGTAAAATTGATTTTGTATTGCATTCATACTCTGTTGTCTGATTTGCATACATGTCGTTATAGATTCAATTAAATTAAGATGTGGATATATAGTTTTTAAAATACAAATAAGAGTTTACATTAAACAGATTTTTATGTAACATTTATGCAGTCAACCATGTTAGCATTTATTTAAACATTTTACAGAAGTAGATACAGAACTTGAGTTCCAACCATTTAAAAATTTTGAAAGGACAAGATCAAAAGAACTATCAATAGCAGTTATGCACAAACTATTTGAGATTTTGAAGATGTTCTAGATATGGGAATGTTTTTAAATGATCAGGCATTGTCAAAAACTAGACATATTTGCTAAGAATATTTCATACATATTTAAAAATGAAAAATGTACTTTTGTTGATGTTAAGAATAGCTATTAGTAACTGTGTAGATGTCAAACATGTAAATTTAAGTTCCAAGATTCCATTGTGTACCATTTTTGATCTGAGAACCATTTCATTAATTCTTATTTTCATATTTAACAAACTTTATTTACAATTTATTTGCATATTAAGGGAGACCCCCCCCCCCCCGTAAAAAGCTTATTTTTAATTGAAACCTGACATTCTTACTAAATAATCTGTACTTGTTTAAATGTATCATCTGAAATTAAAATTATTATTTCTAAACTGTGTTTATTCCCAAGAGTTTTATTCTCCATCGATCAGTATTTTCTATTCATGATTACTTGAAATGAACTGAGATTGCTCTGAAGATTAAACATGTATTATTTAAATTCAAATCACAGCAACAAAAATATATTCATCAGATCACATGCACTGTGGGAACTCCTTTAAAGCTGGTTTAATATTACTTGGGATTCTCAAGGTTTTGAGTTATAAAATATACTTGATTAAATAGTTTAACCAGAATTTTTTGTTATTCAAATAATTTATTACAACACCTATCATTTGTTGAATTCTTACATTTGTTGTTAATTATTGCAAGTTAAATAATCTGTGAAAATGTAATTATCTATTGATACATATAATTAATTGAATTATAAATAAGGAAAAATTCTCAAATTGCTTAAATATCTTCAATTTCAGGTTAAGCAATAACAATCTACCAGAAGAAGCTGGGCACTCTCAGTATGAAATGACCAGTGTGAAAATGTCAGTATCTGGGCTTCTGACACCTATCAAAAGTCAAGGGAAATTACCAGATCCATCTCCACCTGTAATGTTTCCTCCTGTTGAGAAAAAGAAGGAACTTCCTCCAAAAGATATTCCTAAAAAACCAGAACCTGAGAAAGACCCTAATACATCAAAGATTGAAGATAAGGAAAATATTACAACCAAAAAACCCAAAGAAAATGATACAATTAAAAAGAATATTCCAGTAAAAAGTTCAGGTAAAATAGTTTCTAAGAGTAGTACTAGCTCTACAAGTGGTAAACCACTAAAAAAAAATTCAATTGCTAAGGCAAAAATTACAAAAATAGTAAAGAAAGGAAATTTAAAAAGTGCCGTATCAGTTAAAACTGCCAAATCTAAAGTTATATCAAAAAACACATCAAAGGTTCCTGCAGTAAAATCACAAACCATGAAAAGCACAACCAAACCCTCAATTTTAGAAAATGTCAAAGCCTCTTCTGATGCATCGGGATCAGAAAGTTGTTTAAAAGAACTCCTCCTTGACTCTAAAGTTGAAAAAGCAAAAGAAGCAAAAGTAGAAAAAAAAATAGAAACACCCAGCCCATTGTCTAAAAAACCTGTGGAAATAGAACTAAAACCTTGGAGTAATTTAGCAATGTCAGTAAATCCAGGGATACTGCCAAAGAACTTAAATCTTGTGCCGGACAATGATAGCTCATCTTCAGATGAATCACCAGAACCACGACTTATTATTGCCGAGTCTGATCCCAAACCTAAGGAAAAAAAATCAACAGAAATAATTCGAGAACAGACTAGCAAATATGACAGTATTATCTCATCAGCAATCAAGAGGGCAGGCATGATGAACTCAAAAAGCAAAGAGTTGACTACTATACCTTGTCCTCCTCCTCTTCCTCCTCCTCTTAAGGAAAGGAAGAAACCAGTTGCACGTAAAAAGAAGAAAGAACAAATGACAAAGATGGAAAAGAGTACATTGGAGACTATTGATGAGTGCATTAACTCTGTTCTGCGTAATATGCGTGCTGCTTATGAAATGGAGAAACAGAAAGAGCAGCAAGAAGCCATAGCTCGAGACACCATTGTAGAAGATACAATGGTAGCAGCAACCACTGCTGCTGTTGTATCTGCTGCAGTGACAGATACTGTGGTTATCCCAAACACATGTACCCCTACCAAACCTAGTCTAGCTAGTACTCCAATTCCAAAAAAGACAGACAAAAAGGGAGATAAGAAACTTGATAAGAAATTAGAGAAAAAGAAACGGAATTTGATGAAAGAGAAGACAAAAAAATTGAAGATTAAAGCTCTAAAGCAAAAGGGCAAAGAGAATGCTGAGGTACGGGAGAAGCTTAAGGAGAAAATTAAATCAAAGTCTCAACGTCAGAACTCATCCAGTTCAGAGAAGACACCACCTGTTCGTCCGGATAAGTTCACGGCTGAAGAATGGAAAATTTATGACTTTGATGGCAGTCCTCCTGGATCTCATTCAAATTCCCTACATCAGCATGATTCCTCTCCTTTCAGTTCATCCCCTCATTCTATTAGATCTTGTGTTTCCCCATCCATGGATTCTCTCACTCTTTTATCCACTGCTGCCAGTGCTGCCTCAAATGTCCCTATGCATTTGCCACCCTCCATGCCACTCTCCCTACCTCAAGTATCAGTGTCTTCTCAGGATTCAGATATTCCATCTCAACTCAAAATGAAAATTGGTCTTGCAAAAGGAGGAAAAGGAAAAATAAAATCTAAAGTAAAGTCTAAGGTAAATATGAATTTAATACAATTTTTGAATTTATCAAATTTAACCCATTTTTATGGGATATTTAACAGTTGTTTAATGTATATGCAGTCTGCAAAAACTTGTAAATGTTAATTTTTTATTCATATTTATATTCTGTTGCCTGATTAATTTATTACTTTATTTAACTTTCTTAGAGTACATTTTTTGCAAGAAGTAAAAGAATCTTGCAAAATCCACAAGTTGAGAATCAGTTGTAAAAATTGAGTTTGCCTATAAATTGATATGTTAAATCTCAATCAGAACTTATCCATGATTGTATCTCAAATTTTCCAAGTATGTCATTCTGACTAAAATACTTTTTAACACAAATCACAAAAAGCAACTCATCCAAAACTATATTTTATAAACAGTGCTGATTTTGCCATTTTGCTTAAGATTTGTTGGGGGGCCCCATCTTCCTTCCAAAATATTTTCAAAATTCTGCTGAAATGCATTAAAATATATCTGCATTAGTTCAGCATCAGCTTTTTCATCTATTAAGTCAGGTTGAAAGACTTAAACTTTTCAGATATAATGAATTCAAATGCTGTTGTATATGTGTAACTTGATAGCAATGGTGAAAACAATTGCAGTTTTAGCAAGAAAAGCTTGTCATTTAAATATCAGAAGAGACATTGAATGATTTAGCATAAAATTTTACAATATAACATCAAAAATATTGTATTGATGAAAATCTCAAGTTTAGTGGCTTTGTAAACTTCAGTCACTTTTTTTTTCTTTTTTTTTTTTTAATTGGAGTAGATAGTTCCTACTATCGCCCGGTCTCACACTCCACCCCCTTCTTTTGAATGAGTTTAGAGGTGATTGCCTTGTTTCTTGTTTAGGAAGGGGTTCCCGGTTCATCCCCCTTCTCCGGTCTTAGTGTTAGTTCAGCTGGAAGCTCTTTGCAGTTACGGAGTATGGTGGCAACGTCTTTACATTCTGAGGGTACCGGGTTGGCAGTTTCCTGGTTGCTGCTTCCGACTGGTAGTTAGGAGCCCGAACTCTTGTGTAGCATCTTGAGAGGCTGCTCTGATCAACAGTTGAATAATACCAGGGTTCTTGTAGTGCCATATCGCGCATGGACGGGCGTCCCTGCATGAACGTTTGGTGGGCAACCCCGAGGCCACATTATGTTGTAGGCCGCACCAGTCTCCATCCTTCACCAGTTGCAAATGATTGATCAACTGATTCTATTCTAAGACCTCTCCTTAACTGAATCACTATGGAAAAAAGCAAACATAATAGCAAAACTAAACCAGCTCATTTGAAAACGCCCAAACCTGTCTGCATCTCTTTCACTAACATACGTGGCATCCGCACCAACTTCCCCAGCGTAATTCATTCCTCCATAATAACTCACCTGATATATTAGCCCTATGTGAAACTAATCTTAACCCTTCTATCCCCTCATCTGAATTCTACGTTCCTGGCTACCTTCCCCTCTTCAGGAAGGACTCCAATGTTCATATGCATGGGCTTGGTGTCTATGTCAGCGAACACCTTCCATTAGCTAGGGTGTCATCTTTTGAATCCCCAGATCATTCTTTCATGTGCTTCCGCCTCTCACTTCTCAGCTCGATTAGCTATCTCTTCTTTCTCTACTGCTCTCCTTCCTCCCCTGACTGTTCGTTACTTGACATCATTTCTGACAATATCGACAAAGCCATTTCTTCCCATCCCTCTGCCCATGTATTCGTGTTTGGTGACTTTAACGCCCACCACACCAAATGGCTGAAGAACGCTGTCACTAGCCCTGCTGGTGTCCACACCATGAACTTTTCAATCACCCAATCCCTTACACAAGTAGTGGACTTCCCCACGCGTTTCTCCGACAACCCTAACGGAAGGGACTCACTTCTAGACCTCTGCTTCACTTCCATCCCAGACTCTTGCACTACCAGACAACTCTGCCCACTCGGAAACTCTGACCACACTGTAGTGTCCGTCAATATTTCACTCCACTCCCGCCCGACCCATGATACCCAGACAAGTAGAATATCCTACTGCTATCAAAGAGCAGGCTGGGATTCGTTCCGAGACTTCCTCTGTGACATCCCTTGGAACAACGTCTTTAGTCTTCCCATCGAAGAATGTGCATCCGAGGTCTCCTCCTGGGTTAAGGCTGGCATCAATGCCTTCATCCCTGCTAGGAAATTCCAGCTTAAATCTCATTCGTCTCCATGGTTCTCACCCGCTTGCTCGGCTGCCATTGCCCACCGGAATCATTTCTTCCGACTCTATCGTAACTACACGTCAGACCAAAACAGGCGCCTTTTCACTTCAGCTCGTAATAAGTGTAAAAGGATACTTAACGAAGCTAAGATGTTGTTTGCTGCCAGAATGAAGCAACGCATAGCATGCTCTAAATTCGGCTCTAAAGACTACTGGCGACTCTGTAAAAGAGTACTTAACAAGAGCAAGTCCACAATACCCCCGCTAATCAACAAATTTGAGGTCCTCACCTCCCCGGCAGATAAGGCTGAATGCTTTGCCCGCAGATTCTCGAACAATTCGAGTCTGGACTCATCTGGAGTTTTTGTACCTGACTTCTCACCTAGAACCGAAGCACAACTGAATGATGTCCACATTACACCTTCGCTTGTCTCTAAGATAATCTTAAAACTTGACCCTCACAAAGCGAGCGGTGGTGACGGAATCCCAACCATAGTCTTAAAGATATGTGCCCCTGAACTCTCCTCTGTCCTTTCTAAGCTCTACAGACTCTGCCTATCTGCTTCCTGCTTTCCTGCCTGTTGGAAATCTTCCTCTGTAGTTCCTATATTTAAAAACACTGGAGAACCCTCTGACCCTGCAAATTACCGCCCTATCAGCCTTCTTCCGATCTTTGGCAAAGTGTTCGAAGCCATTATCAACGCCGAGGTGGTTCAGCATCTCACAGCACACAGGCTCCTCTCAGACAAGCAATATGGTTTCCGCTTCACCAGGTCTACTGCTGATATGCTAACGACCATCACCGAGTACATATACCAGGTTCTCGACAGGAATGGCAAAGCCCGAACCATTGCATTGGATATATCTAAGGTGTTCGACAGAGTTTGGCATGCTGGCCTTCTATGTAAACTGCGGAGCTATGGTATAACTGGACATTTGTTTGAACTAATCCAGTCATTCCTCTCTAACCGCACAATGAAGGTGGTATTAAACGGACATGTCTCTCAGAACTACCATACAAACGCAGGTGTCCCCCAAGGCTCCATCTTAGGTCCTACACTCTTCCTGATATACATTAATGATCTCCCTGATTCCATAAGAGCCCAAATAGGTTTGTACGCCGATGACACCACAGTTTACTCTCGCCTCCTACAAAAATCTGGTGTAGGCATCAAAGCTAACCTCGCAGCCGAGATTGAAAAAGACCTCCAATCCATATTGGACTGGGGTAAGAAATGGCTAGTAAATTTTAATGCTTCTAAAACGAAGCTACTCTCAATTAACCATCATCGACAATCTCACCTACCTCCC
This sequence comes from Ascarosepion bandense, assembly GCA_037127315.1. Taxonomy (NCBI): domain Eukaryota; kingdom Metazoa; phylum Mollusca; class Cephalopoda; order Sepiida; family Sepiidae; genus Ascarosepion; species Ascarosepion bandense. Next base: position 786,155 of record JBBBDQ010000192.1, read on the forward strand.
ATTAGCATGGACCAGGCTTGCCTCCCAGAGAGTAAAACACTACGCCTCCTTGGTCTCACACTTTCAGCGGACCTCAAATGGAATGACTATATCGAATCCATTGCTAAATCCGCTGCTATGAAAGTTGGTTCTCTGTGTAGGGCCTGGAAGTTTTTTCCGTCTAAATCTATCCTGCACATTTATAAATCTACCATCCGCCCGTGCATTGAATACTGCTGCCATATCTGGTCGGGTGCCCCTGCTGTTCTCCTCAGGCTTCTCGATAAGGTTTAGAGGAAGGTCTGTAATGTGATAGATACCGACTTGGCAGACCGCCTGCAGTCTCTCTCCCACTGGCGCGACGTGGCTTCCCTGTGTCTCTTCTATAAATACTTTCACGGCTTCTGCTCCGATGAACTTAGATCACTAGTGCCCCCTAAATACGAATTTGAACGAGATACTAGATTAGCAACTAGATCCCACCCTTTTACAGTGTAACTGATAAAATGCAGCCGTAACTTCTACTCCAACAGTTTCTTTCCTCGCACTTCCTGACTGTGGAATTCTCTTCCACATGATTGCTTCCCCAACGGCTACAATCTCCAGGAGTTTAAATGTAAGGTCAATAGACACCTCCTAACACACTAACCTGCTCCCATTCTATCAAACACTCTTCCCATCTGCCCAACCCTCATCCTTGCTATCCTTACTCATCTGTCACCTTCCTCCTGACATTCCCTATGTCTAACCACTCCTTCTCTTTACCTTCCCCTATGTAGCCCCATGTGCAATTGTGGCAGTGGAATGCCTTGCTTAGGGTGAGATGGTTAAAAAAAAAAAAAAAAAAAAAATGGATTCCAACATTATTGCAACCAGTTTTGGAGCATTATAGTAAATACCTCCTAAAAGATACTTTTTTCGTTTGCTGAAAGTATGCAACAATTCAAAGTGGTTAATAAATTTGTGTTCCTATGGCATCAGTAGCTTTTTCACTTGTGTCCCTATTTTGGAACTATAGATATCAGTACAGATTTTTATATCATAAATATCTCTTCCTCACATTCTTTAAAATATTTTTGTGGAGTTAATGAAATTTGCTGTCACATCAGTTGAATTCAGTTTCAATGATGTCGTATAGACAAATAGATGGTGTATGATGGGTTCAGTGTTGGGATCAACCATGGCAAACATTTTTGTAGGATTTTATAAAAAACAATTTTTATCTAGTACCATGAAACTAATATATTGTTGGTACATTGATGACACTTTTTGCCTTATTGACAATCAAATTGAGGCTAATATATTTTTCTCCTTACTAAATAGTATGTATCCTGCATTAAAATATACATTGGAAAGTGAAAGTAATTCCATGTTACTATTTTTTAGATGTATTACTCCATTGTTTTACCTTGCATCTATTTACCACAAACCAAATGTTTACTGGTTCATATATTCACTGGGATGCATTCTGTTCTACTAAAATGTAAGATTAATTTAATTGAGACTCTAACACATAGAGCCCTAATGATTTGCTCTAAATCAAAATTAGATGACAAAATTAAAAAGATTAGTAAAAAAAAGTGTATAATAATAGGTATCACCTGGATTAATCTGTGATTAGTAGGAACATTTCTAAGTTTTCTGAAACTAAACCTGCCATGGTGAATAAATATCCTATTTATTTTTGTGTGCCGAGGTTAGGTACAGTAAGTGAGAAATTCGCCTTTGCAGTAGAGAATTGTTTTCTCTGCTAAAGCAGGTATTGTATTTGCTACTAGATCTATTTTGATTACTGACTGTTAGGATGTTCTACCCGCCACCATATTAATAATATAGTTTGTCAGTTTAAATGTAATTTTGGTGCTGACTACATAGAAAGACTCAACGGTTAGATATCAGAATGCAGAAACATGTGCCTATGAAAATTAGGAATGGAACATTCCAATTGGGTGACGACCTCAGAAATGCATATGGAATTTTGATTGCTTAGCATTACATTAATAATCCAACGTGTGCCATTAACTTTAATACTGATTTATTTACCATCCTAAGTCGTGCTCGTACAAACTATCATGTAAATATGTTCGAAACAATTTTACATTACATTTACAATTTACAGAGGGAGTGTTTGTTTGTACTGAACATTATTTCCATCTAATTTGTCTTCTGTCATTAATTTTCTTTTACCAATATCATGTAAATTAGCAACATATAATCCCTTGTTTTGGCTCTGTAGAGTGAGGGCAAAACCAGTCATCTGTGTTTTTTATTTTTCACTTCCCCTTTTTACAATTGTCTTTTAATGATGGATTATAAAATTGGTCCTATTCTTTTTTAATGGCATATATATATATATATATATATATATATATATATATAAATTAAAATAAATTTTCAAAATCCAAAAATGTTGTATGAAATCCCTAAGGTTCTTGGGATTTACCTTTCTTAAGGATTTCATGTTGAAATGTTCATACAACATTTTTGAATTTTGAAAATTTATTTTAATTTATATTGGCTCTGTATTTTTAATTACATTGAACTCTCCTCCTGTATCATTTTTTAATATTAAAAAAAAATTGTAATATTAATTAGGATCAGGTTATTGAGATTTACCTTCCTAATTTTCCATTTTGGATTCAAGTAATTTAATATATATATATGTGTGTGTGTGTATGTATGCTACAGTTGTGTATTTAGGTTGTTTATTGTTTCTGAGTAAAAGCAAAATGTGTGTGGTGCCAATACTAACAAGACACCTTTTTATCTGTGTGGGTATTTATGGTTGTAAGGGTATATCTATTCCATAGCACTATTGTGTAACATTTCAGGCATGTTTGTTACTAAAACTATTCAAGATCTAACTCACTTTTAGATGCACTGAGCAACATTCATTCATTGCTGCAAAGGTGTCTTTCTTGTACATATTATTACATGCTTTAGAGCTCCGATACCATAGTTTGCATTTATATGACCCACTTAGGTGCTGATGTGGTGTTAAACATCAACTCTTTCTTTCCAGAATCAAATCCAGACAATTGTTATTGATGTTCCAGCTTTTTTATCCTAACAATGAATAGACAATATCAAAGTGGTCTAAGTAAAAGAAAATGTCACAAAGAGATAGTCAAGCATTTAAAGCCAATCACATCATTTGGCTTTGCATATTCAAAACACACAGTATTTATGGTTGTAAGGGTATATCTATTCCATAGCACTATTGTGTAACATTTCAGGCATGTTTGTTACTAAAACTATTCAAGATCTAACTCACTTTTAGATGCACTGAGCAACATTCATTCATTGCTGCAAAGGTGTCTTTCTTGTACATATTATTACATGCTTTAGAGCTCCGATACCATAGTTTGCATTTATATGACCCACTTAGGTGCTGATGTGGTGTTAAACATCAACTCTTTCTTTCCAGAATCAAATCCAGACAATTGTTATTGATGTTCCAGCTTTTTTATCCTAACAATGAATAGACAATATCAAAGTGGTCTAAGTAAAAGAAAATGTCACAAAGAGATAGTCAAGCATTTAAAGCCAATCACATCATTTGGCTTTGCATATTCAAAACACACAGTATTTATGGTTGTAAGGGTATATCTATTCCATAGCACTATTGTGTAACATTTCAGGCATGTTTGTTACTAAAACTATTCAAGATCTAACAGCAGATGCAAAAGATTCAGATGCATTACTTGGCACCTAGGAACATTTGTCAGTAACACTTAAATACTATTGGAAACCAGGAACATTGTCAGTAACACTTAAATACCAATGGAATCCAGGAACATTTTTAGTAAATCCAAGTACCAGTGCTACCCAAGAACATTTGTCAGTAACTCCAAGTACTGGTAGATTCACAGACACAAATGATTTAGTTTCCCCCACCAAATGTCCAGAAGCAAGTGATTGATCTTCTGATTTCATTGTCAAGAATGATGTAGGTTTATAGACCATGTTGAGTGATTGATACTGGATAGAAAAAAACCCTTTGGAATGTCAACACTATGATGGACCTTCAACAACTTCAAAGAGAACCTACAAAAACTAAACTTGTTCTTGCTCAAGAAATTTATTCTTCTCCACTAAAATAAATGGAGAAACCTACTCTTGGGAATGGCTAGTATATTCTCCAATAAATGGAAAAATCTAGTTTTTTGTGCAAATTTAGCTAAAAATTCTTTTAGAATATTCAGCTACAGCTCTAGCTTTTTGTCTGTTGGCAGAACATGGATTGGCTTTTAGGGGATATGATGAAACCATTGGCTCTCCAAACAATGGAAGCTTTCTCAGTTTGCTGGAATTGATTGTCAGTTGATCCCTTTTAATGTACCCAGATAAACCAGTATAGAAATAAAGAATCTGGCCATCCATCATACCTATCCAAGACCATATGTGAAGAAGTTACTCAGCTAATGGCTAAAAAAAGTTCTTGAAGAAATAGTGACGGATATCAGAGAAGCAGGGTATCAGTTAATTCAATGCCTCATGTTTCCAATGTTGATCATTTCACTGTAATTGTTAAATATGTTTCTCTCCTTGATGGAATACCAGTTGAATGATTTTTGGCATTTATTGAACAAGAATAACATGGGTCAAAGAATGACTGAATTAATAATGAATTTCTTTGAAGAACTTGAAATTGATTTTAGTAATTGCGGGGATCTATAATATGACAATGCAGCTAACATAGCTGGAAAGTATAATGTCTGTCTATATTTCTGAGATGAGGTAGTATTTACAGTATTTACATTATTTGGACTTTTGTCCTCATCTTTGTCATTTGTACAACGTTTTGGCCGTTGTACACTCCGGCCTTCTTCAGGTGCTAGAAATTTCAAACCGAACCCTTTATTACAATCACTGGGGTATATGAACTCCATTCCTTGTGGGAAGCCTCGATTAGAAGTCATAAGTTATCTCCCTCTAACCCTGCAAGTTACTTGTTCATCACTGCTGTAGCCTGGTATTGAACTCACAACTCTAAGAGTCAAGTCAGGAACTAACCGGCATCTATATCCACTGGGCCATGTGTCCTTAAGGAATGGAGTTCATATACCCCAGTAATTGTAATAAAGGGTTTGAAATTCCTAGAAGGTCGGAGTGTACAATGGCCGAAATGTTGTACAAATGACAACAAAGATAGAGCAATAGTTTGAATAATGTAAATACTGTAAGTATAATGTCATTTAACAGAAAATTCTAGAAAAGAATAAGTTTGCAAAGTTTATTCCTTGTGCTGGACATTTCCTTAATCTGGTCAGAAAAGCTGCACTTGACTCTTGCCTGGATGCAGTGAATTTCTTTGGCATGGTCAATGAACATTATTGCTTTTTCTCCACCTCTACAAAACTGGGTATTGCTAAAAAAAAACTTCTTGCCACCAGAGTCAAAAGTTCTGCAACATTTATCTGACACAAGGGGCAGCCCATTCCAGAGTTATGACAGCTATGAATGAAAGTTAAGAACACATTGTTGAAACACTCAGTCACATCCATGATGATGACATTGCAAAGGATAATACTCTGCAACAAACCCAAAATCTTTTGCAGAAAATGGAAGAATTTGAATTTGTGTTCATGCTTCATTTATGCACAGATTTGCCTGAGTAATTTTACAAAGTAATGACCTTCAAAGTGCACAGATTTCATTGACCACAGGTGCAAACCTATACAGTTCACTTCCAACACATGAGAAAATTTTGATGAGATTGAAGAGCAAGCAAAAACTACTTTACCTGATGTAGAGTACAAAAAGAAGGCATAGACTGTGAAAATGACAACACAATGAGGGTAGTGCAGCTGAAGCCTTGAATGAAATTCCTCAGATATAAGTTTAGGATGCATTCATTTATCTCTGTAACTGATAATCTTCACTCAAATTTGCAGATAGTAGCTACTGTGTACAGGAGAGTTGCTGAAAATTTTTTTGTTTTTAACTGATTTACAATCAATGAGGGAACAAATTCTCCATGGGGTCATTCCATGTCAAAACACCAGCAAAAAGTTGAAATCTGCACCCACTGAGACCAAATTACTTGAAATTTGGCACAAATGTTCCCCTCCCTTCATGAGTTAAGAAAGTGTGCCAAATTATTTTGAGCTAGACTTTACCATTCCAATTTTAAGTGGGGGTGTATAATTTTCCTATTTTGCCTCTAAATTAAGGCCGCATAACGTCGCCCAATCTCAGTGCTTTTTAAGAATTAAAGAAAAATACTTCGGTACCTTCAGTATTTCTGAAATTTGGTATGTAGGGCAAATAAGAAGTGTAGAATCCAGATATTTAACTATTTCAAGCCTATACTTGATAGAAAATTTTATTTTACTCACCCAAATACATGACCCTAAAATCAACAACTTTTCACCTATGTAGCTTATAGTCAGTCTATCGAAAATACGTCCTCTTCAATTTTCATAATATTTTTTGCCTAACATCTACAATGCCTGCTAAAGTTCACCAAAAATTTTGTGAGGGTTTTCAGTCTACTTAGGAAGATATGACCCTGCCAAGTTTAGAGTTTTTTTCCTATGTATGTACAGGATTTCCAAGAAAGATTATAATTAAAGACAATCATCCTAATGCTCCACCACCTCTAAAATGTTGATATTGTGCTAAGTAACTTCTTAAACTATTCAATAAAATTGTTTTTATTAATTTAAAAAAAAATACTTTAAATATATTTTGCAAATATTACTTTTTGTACAGATAGATTGTCTTTAAAAAATGGTAAACATTGCCTCATGTATGATAATCAACAGTGCATAGAAAATTTGTAAATGGCACTTAATAAATGAAGTTAAAAGAAATTCTTTCTGTTTGTGTTTCTTTTAATTTTATTTTGGTAAATTATTTTCATGAAACAAAAAAAAAACATTTGATATTTTTCATTCTCAAAAAGTCATAAGATAAATGTGAATCTTTAAAACATAATATTTGTAGTTGACACTTAACATATTTATATAATTGAAGGAAATGCTTTCATTACTTTTTTAAATTTTTATTTTTAAATAATTTTTCAAAATTATTTTCATGAAACAAAAATATTTGATTTTGTTTAATCAGAAGAAAGTTTTACAACCATTGCATCCAACTGATCAACTGAAATCAATCCAACCTGCTTATCATTGAATAAACTATGACATGTTTCAACTATTAGCTCATAACAAATAGAACAATTCATCTTTAACTGAAAAAAGGAAGTACTGTACTTCAAATCCAGTGTGCAAGTAAAAAAATCCAAGTAATTAGAAAAATATCACCTTTCTCTTTGGATACTGGATGTAAATAACAGATGTTTTAGAACCAGACAGACTGGTACTAGCTCTGGTCAAATGAGGGTCATTCAAAGTTCTCCATTTGACCTGGTTTCATCTTTATCACATTTATGGCCTAGGTACCATAGATCTTAACTCTTGGTACCAGCTCTGGTCAAAGAAGGGTCATTTAAAGTTTCCAATTTGATCTGATTTCATCTTTATCATATTTATTGCCTAGGTACCATAGATCTTACCTCTACCAAAATTGGTCAAAGACAGTTAAGGAACAAGTTAAAAATGGAAAACACTTTCATACAGTTTTAAGGAATTGTTTTAATCATTATTACTTTTTTTTTACACCAAAAAACCATTTTTGTTCTATAAATTATTTATTTAAGTTTGTAAAAAAAAAAATTCAAAACAAGAATTATTAAGTAGAACACAAGCAGTAATGAAAGCATTTCTTTCAACTTAATATGTTTAAATGTTCTATGCACGATTGATAACCCTACTAGAGGCCATGTTTAACAAAATTTAGTGCACAGTGTAGTTTAAATGTAATCTTTTAAAGACTCTTTTATATTTATTTTTATTATGACTATTTTATGTTTATGTTTATTTTTATTATGACTATTTTATGTTATTGATTAAAACAAAATCAAATATTTTTGTTTGATGAAAATTATTTTGAAAAATTATTTAAAAAAATAAAAATTTAAAAAGTAATGAAAGCATTTCCTTTAACTATATAAATATATTAAGTGCAAATACAAATATTGTTTTAAATAGGTACCTTCACTAAATCACTACTCATTTTCAATACCTCAATTTAAATTTAATTTTTTAAAATAAAAATGTTTTCTTGAATCTTTAATTTTAGCTTTAATTGAAAGCCAAGAGATTAAATTTACTAATTACAGTAAGCAAAATACCCTGGTTTAGTTCAAGCCAAAATTATATTGATCGGAATCAAAAGTTTAACTGCTGAAAAAAGATTTTTTTAAGATTATTGATTGATCGACACATTACATAAACAGTAACCAAATTTCTGTTTTAAAAATCTTGCAAAAAAAAAAAATATACCTCCTTGACATGTTATTTAAGTCGATTTTTAAAATTGAAACTTACCTTTATCTGATTTTAAACAAGTAGTAAGTGCTTACTACCAGGAAATTTACGATATAAACTTTTCTTTAACTACGGTAGCCCTCTTTATTTGCGTTATCTTAGGTGACAAATGATGTATTGACAAGCGGTAGGTGTCAAGAACGCTTGGATGGTGACTGAAAGTGACAAAAAAATTCATGTAGCTTAAAACAACATTTGGAAATGTAAATTTTGTTTGTTTACTAAAATTAAAGATTTAACATATTTTCAGCAAGTATATAATATTTTATAGAATTTTAGTTTAGATTTATAGCCAGACTATGCTTTCTGAATAAATAAAAATATGCTTTCTGAATAAACAAAAATTTAAATTTCTTTTAAAATAATTTAATAAGGAAGAATGAAATTAAAATAACCGAACTAAGTTAGTTTATGTTATTTATTAATATTTTTCTGAAATATTAAATATTTTTATGTTTAAATATCACATTTTTCTGAAATTATTAATATGCTTTCTGAAAAATGAAAAAATTTAAATTTCTTTTAGAATAATTTTAATTTAATAAAAAAGAATGAAATTAGAATCAAAGTCTGGTTTGTGTCATTTTCGATGTAAGGGGAATTCATCCAAACACTTGTTAACTTTTAAAAACAATACAACCTCTACGGAAACTTGTTATGACCCCTATGGAACACTGTACTTAATAAAAATTACCATATTTACACACAAATTTTCTTTTTTAATTATTTTAAAAATAAAATTGGTGAATGATTTTATTAAACTTTTCAATTTTTGATTTTTGAATAATCAATTCTTAAGTAAAAAAGAAATTAAACAATGTTTCTATAAAAGGTTTTTAAAATATTTGTAACACTTTTGTGAATTATTATAATAAAAACAATTATTTCAAAATTTTATTAGTAAACGAAAAGATTTTTTTTCTTCAGACTATAATGTCCTTAATAATTATTTATTCCAGCAATTAAAAGTTTATCAAATTAAATTATATCAGAGTTTTATTGCATTTTTATCTTACTCTTCAGAGCAGAATTTTGGTCAGGTTGTCCACTTAAAAAAAAAACAAAAATAGATGATTTATATGCCCCAATGAGTCCTGCATTTAACTTATAAAAAATTTTTTTACAGCTAATTAAAATTTATTAAAATTTCATGGATTAACGTAGAGAGAGGGGGTAGCAGTTAAAAAAAAATATTTTCACCAAGATATTTAAAAAAATAATAATTTCAAAAATAATGTAATTCATTTGTGAATGAGTACTGAAAGTTTCATTCAAATCTGACTATTATTTGATTTTTGCGAGAATTTCCAAATTAATGTGTTTGTCACCGGGGGAAAAAAGTGGGTTGTGTCATCATTATGTTACCCATTCTAAAACAGTCGTAAACTTTTTTATTAGCCACTAATTCAAATAAAAACAAAATTTTATAACAAAATTTCGAAAATGTTAGCAGGGATTAAAAAATTTTTTTAAATAATTAAAAATTGCTTTGATCTTTCCTCTTAATATCAATATTTTGATGGAAAAAGTTTGTTTTATTAAGGTTATGACCTTTTTTATTCATAGTATGCTGTTTCATGCTGTTTTTTAGCGATTTATAGGTACCTAGTTTTAAAGATTCACATTTATCATATGACTTTTTTGAGAATGAAAAATATCAAATGTTTTTTTTGTTTCATGAAAATAATTTACCAAAATAAAATTAAAAGAAACACAAACAGAAAGAATTTCTTTTAACTTCATTTATTAAGTGCCATTTACAAATTTTCTATGCACTGTTGATTATCATACATGAGGCAATGTTTACCATTTTTTAAAGACAATCTATCTGTACAAAAAGTAATATTTGCAAAATATATTTAAAGTATTTTTTTTTTAAATTAATAAAAACAATTTTATTGAATAGTTTAAGAAATTACTTAGCACAATATCAACATTTTAGAGGTGGTGGAGCATTAGGATGATTGTCTTTAATTATAATCTTTCTTGGAAATCCTGTACATACATAGGAAAAAAACTCTAAACTTGGCAGGGTCATATCTTCCTAAGTAGACTGAAAACCCTCACAAAATTTTTGGTGAACTTTAGCAGGCATTGTAGATGTTAGGCAAAAAATATTATGAAAATTGAAGAGGACGTATTTTCGATAGACTGACTATAAGCTACATAGGTGAAAAGTTGTTGATTTTAGGGTCATGTATTTGGGTGAGTAAAATAAAATTTTCTATCAAGTATAGGCTTGAAATAGTTAAATATCTGGATTCTACACTTCTTATTTGCCCTACATACCAAATTTCAGAAATACTGAAGGTACCGAAGTATTTTTCTTTAATTCTTAAAAAGCACTGAGATTGGGCGACGTTATGCGGCCTTAATTTAGAGGCAAAATAGGAAAATTATACACCCCCACTTAAAATTGGAATGGTAAAGTCTAGCTCAAAATAATTTGGCACACTTTCTTAACTCATGAAGGGAGGGGAACATTTGTGCCAAATTTCAAGTAATTTGGTGTCGGTGGGTGTAATGCCCTGGTGAATTGACATTGAATGACCCCAGGTTGCCAAGAGACTAGAAAAAGAATCTCCAAACAATGTTGATCTCAATCTTGTTGATGAACTTTTGACTTTCCATTTGTATGTCAGACATGCTCAGCAGGGGAAAAAAAAATCTCAGCCACCAAAACATGTACCTAAAATGGTACATAAAACAGGAAAAAATCCACGCTGCTTTTCCAAATGTGGAAACCGTTTTCATATTGTTCCTGTGTTTGATGGCAATTAATGGAGAGAGAGAGAGAGAGATCATTTTCCAGGCTGAAAAGCATCAAAGGTGACCTTCATTCAACAATGTCACAAGAGCGAATGTCTGATTTCAGTATAGAGAATGATAAACTATGACTTATTGATTTTGATGAAATCATTGATGAGTTTGTAGTCAATAAACCTTGAAGGAAGAAATTTTTGAAATTAAATTACCTACCATAAATGTAAATAGCCTTAATGGTAGTACGAAAATATGGCAATTTGATTATCAGTGTTTTGTGTAAACAAACTTCATTTATCATCATTTAAGATTGTCAAAATTTTAATCTTAAACTTTATTGAAAAATGACAATCTTCAAAGGGTAAAATGTTACATAATGTTTAGATTTAATTACATGATGTTGACTATAATGACTGCCCTGTCTGTTCTCTTTTCATCAAGTGACCTGTGTAAGACAGTGTTGGGTGAGTTGGGGCGTTGGTTAATATATAACAGCATTCAATTTTGTTGTAATGTACTGACTTACAACCTATACAGTCTAAAAATACCAAAAATCATTTCTTGAGACAGAACCCTGATAATTTAAAAATTTGTCTACAACTTGTTGAAAATAATTTATCAAGTGGCATTTAATATTTTGACTATTCCTAAATTTTCTGAGTATGTATGCCAGACTGCCTGTGTAAGCATGCTGAACCTACCTCCTTCAGGGCCTAAGTAAGGGGCTTCATAACTTAACTAGCACAGTTAAGTTCTAAGTTCTGCCCTGGTTATAAAACTGTTATAGTCACTCTATAGTTTAGTTTCAAGCATGTATACTGTATGTAACAGAAACCTTTAAGAAATTTTATTTTTAAAATTTGATTTACTGAAATAATTTTGAATAACTGATTAAAAATGAAAGAAATTGTGAAACATCATACTTTCAAGTGTGATAGTTACTAAGTTGCAAATAAGTTTATTTTCTGAAAATATTTTTGTCAAGTGAAGATTTAAAAAAAGACTTTGAAATTTAAAATATTTCATAAATTTGAAAAATTTTAGACAGTGCAATTTGTTTCTTGTAAATTATATATTTTAAGAGTAAATATATGTTTTTTTCCTTTTAGGGTAAAGAGCACAAAAAGGACAAAAAAGATAAGAAGAAAGATAAAGAAAAGAAAAAAAAGAATAAAGAGAAGGAAGAAAAGAAACAAAAAGAAAGATTGAAAGAAGAAAAATATCAGGTAAGCTGATTATAAATACATTTTTCTTTATGTTTAACATGTATCTCTGTTTTTCCTGGTTAATTAGAGGGGAATTCAATAACTGTGAATTTGGTTAAATGTCACAGATTTACTAAACAGGAACTGTCATGTGCACAAATGTGCTGCTATTTGGAACTTTGTTCTTCAATCTGGCTATAACTAGATAAGTAAATATTTCATTCTTTCCTTGTTTGTTTGACCACCCAGACAGGAACAGAGGAGGGTTTTAGCCATACAAATTCAGAAATACTTCTTCTGTAAGTGATGACAACTTATCAAAAAGACACAATATTTAACCAAGAACATGTGTAAGTGTGAGCTCTGTGATTCTTTACCCATTTAATTCACTAATTATAAATGTTCCTTCTCTTTTTCTCTAGATGTATTTTCATTCCTTTCTGCTTCAGATTTTGATGTAATTCTATTTCTTTTAATATTTTTTAATAATAATTTGTTTATGTTGTTTATTTAAAAATATATATTCACACAGATGTAGCTGCATTTAATACATTTGTTATCTAACTGGTTAGGTTATGTTTAAGGGATTTTTTATTTGATAAAAAACCCTACAAAAAAATAGTTCAAACAAATGTTTTAGGTAACATTTAATTTATAAGGGCACACATCAAAGACATGATACAAACCGAATTTTAGAAACAGATGATAAATTTATTGTTAACACTCAAAAACATTGCATGATTTAAGTACATTGTGTGCTAAATGATGGCAAATAACATGTATGTAAAAATAATCAATGCAAATGAAATATGCTTTTTATAATAAAAATTACAATGCCGTATAAGGTCCTCAGAAATGGTAACAGCATAAAAATAAAATGAAGACAGGAGAAATACTTCTGAATAGTTTTCAAAAAATAGGTACAATTTTCAAAGAAAAGTTTGTGGTAACACATCAATAAATCCTGGGCCTAACAAACAAAATAACTTTTAGGCAAAATTCAACTTTATTCATCAACGTAGTCTCCTTCTAGTGTAATATACTGATTCCAACACTGCTCTAACAATTCAGTGCCTTTTTTGTTGACTGATTTGTCTTTGGCCTCAAAATACACCTCAGTTTCTGATATCACTTCTTCATTGGAGCCAAATCTCTTTCTTTTGAGGTCTGCAAACAGCCAGTAGTCGCTGGGGACCAGATCTGGAGAATAGGGTGAATGCGGAAACAATTCAAAGTGCAATTCATATCAGTTTACCATGGTTGTGATTGACTTGTGACACTGTGTGTTGTCTTGGTGAAAGATTGCTTTTCCTTCTTCATTTGTGGCCGTTTTTTGGCGATTTCATCCTTTAAACACACCAACAATACTTTATAATATTCGCTATTGATGGTTCTTCCTTTCTCAAGGTAATCAATGAACAAAATACCTTGCACATTCCAAAATATGGAAACTAAAACCTTGTCTGCTGTCTTTGGTTGCTTTGGACAATTTTCATTTTCATGCTGACTGCTGATTTGACTCTGGAGTGAAGTGGTGAACTCATGTTTCATCCATTATCATATATTTACGCACAAACTCCTTGTTGCATTGAAACAGTTGCAAACAATGCTCTGAATCATCGATGCGTTGTTTTGATCGACTGTGAGCAAACGTGGCACCCACTTTGAACACAGCTTTTTCATTGACAGATGTTCATGCAAAATGGTGAATACACTGCCTTCTGTTTTGTTTCAACTTCTCTGCTATCCCACACAACTTAAGTTTATGATCACCCAAAATGAGTTTGTGGATTTTTTTTTTTTTTTTTTTTTTCCCAGGACAACTGCCAATTTTTGGTGACCTCAGCATTCAGCATCATTTGTGTCTGTATGACTGCATTTAAAGTCAGCATACCACGCTTAATCATTTTTTTTTGACAGAGCAGAGTCTGAATAACACTTATTGAGCCATTGCTTTGCTTGAACAGTATTTTTTTCCCCATCAGAAAGCAATGTTTTATCAACACATAAAACATAAAATTCAGATTTTTCCATTGTTTTGAAAATTTGCTACAGTAGCTTCACTTAAATAACTGTAATTTGGGAACTAATAATCTCATTGTGCCCAAATTTTATCACATGCCATTTGAAGGTTAGTACCTCATAAAAATCATATGGATTTTTTATTAATGGCGCCATCTATATGTCAGGGTCAGGACTTATTGAGTGATGTGTTAACAGCAAAGAATAGAATAATAATAACAGCAAAAGAATTTTCCTTGTTCTTGAGAGTGACGTTGATGTTCCTTTCAATTCTTGTCTGGTGGTTGTCGTATTTCTTCTGTGTCATTTTTCTTTTTTGGACTGAGGTGACCTGGGTTCCTGCAGTAGTTGTTTGTTATCTCTGAAAATAAACTCCAAGCCTCCACCTCCACCTTTTTATAACCTTCAGGTAGACTTGAAATTGACTTCTCAGAATTTAGAGGGAAACCTTTTTATTAGTTTTGGAAGAAAAAACAAACAGTTGTTTTCCAAGAAAGCAAAATATACCAAAATTATTTTTGAAATTCAAAATTAAACAAGAGCCCAATGCAGTGTCTGCTTTCTCTCTAAACAGGCAGATGATACATGCTCAAGCAGCTTAAATTTCTTATATGATGGCTGCTGGTTCTTTAAAAGATATTGGTTTCATTTTTTATTTATTTATTTATATTTTTTTTTGTATCTTCCTGGGGGTTTTAGCTATAAAAAAATAATCAGAAAGATACTTCATCTTTAAGTGATGCCAACTTACCAAAAATATGAGTCATTTTACCAAATAGATTAGCTTCAAATGCAAGTATGCACATGTGCATTCTGTGTTTCTTTATCTATTCTGTTTATCTTTTTTTCTTTTGGGACCAATCTCAAACTGGCTTGGTGGAACCCCTTCAAGTGCTTAATATGAAAAATATCTTTTTGTTATAATAAGGGTAAATTAATTTTCTGCTCTATTTACTTGGATAGGAGATATTGCAACTTAGTATAAGTTAAAACTTAATAGTTAATAAAGTACTGCTCCCTAATTCCCCTAACACTACCTAAATACATGTATTTGAAGTTAAACCTACATTTTGGACCCCACTGCTTTTACTCAGATCTTAATTTCATTTTATTTATACTGAAGAGTAGGGGTAAAAATTGGGGTGGGGATGGAAAATGCAGTAATAGTTTTAAGTAGATGCAGCAAGACAACTGGTCAAGCTCTTCATAGATGAAGACCTGAATAGTTTATCTGGGATACATGAGTTGTTAACTGTCTAACAGGTAGCCTTTGCTAGATTTCCTGTTTGAGCTTTTCTGTACTAATTGAACAGTGCTCTAGTCCCCATTTTATTTTTTTTTACAGTTTTGTATATGTGTGTCCAGTTTTTAATATTAAATTTAAAAATGTTTTTTTTTTTTTCGAAACATTGCAACTTATAAAGTTAAAACTTAATGGGTTAATTTATTAAGGAATTGCAGTTATGTACTGAACTATCTCTGCCCGAATTCATGCACTCAAATCTCACATGCTCTTAGGTAACTTTATATTTGTAACATCTCTGCAACTTGTAACATATCAAAATTTTATTTATTAATCTATTCCCTTCCACCCAAGAATAAATAGGTTTACCTATCACCTGGTTTATGTACCTTCTCTTTCTTTAGAATAATAGAAGTTTATTCTTTGTCTCCTGTTTCTAGTTCACTCTTCTGAGGCCTTAATAAGAGTGGCTGCCATGAGATTTTTGTAATATGACTGACTAGAGGTTATGAGTAATCATACTGAGGGTACCAAGTTGGTAGTTTTCTAGAATCTCAATTGGTATCAAGGAAGCCAAACTTTTTGGTACAGTATAGAGAGACTGTTCTGGTCAAGTCACATAATATCTGGGTTCTTGCAGTGCCACACATTCATCTGCAAATATCTTTGTGTTTGGTGACTTCAATGCTCATCATTTTAAGTGGCTTCATCAGTTAGGAAGGATTACATAATTGGGAAGACACTTCCAGCGATTCCATAACAAACCTTTATGCGATATCTTGTCAAAGGGCTTTAAAAATATCTAATGCTATGGTCCTCAACATGTGTTTGTCACCAAGAGTTTGTTTGATTTCGTGTGTAATGGTAGTGGATCGGGCTTATTGAAACCAGGACTGCTCATTGTACAAGAGGTTGTTCCTAGCAAGGAGCTTGACACCTTCTTGTTGATTATAGCCTCAAAAAGCTTACTGAGGAAACTGATAGGCCTATACTGAGGGGAAAGATTGCTCACTCACATTCTTGAAGATGGGGCATATACATGACTGCTTTTACAGGCTTGGAAAGGATTTCTTCAAAAAGCAGCAGTTGAATAACTAGGACAGGATAATTCTGGATTGATATTCTTAAGGACAACTAATGGAATTTAAAACTTGATAAACATTATAAAGTGATAAAAAAATTAGGACATGATATATTTTGGTTAAACAAATTCAAGTGATAAGCTATTAGTATTACCAGTATAATTTTTTTCTTCTATAGCATCAATTATGTCTTTATGATTAATCTAGAGATGGCCATAATGAATCCTCATATAACAAAACAGATTATAAAATAATTAATACACTGAAATGAATAAATTCCTCTTAAAGAATGAATTGAGAGACCTATTAAAAATTAAAGTAATACAACTTCTGGTAAAAATAATGAAATCACCACACTTAGAGGGTAGTCATTCAACTTTTTTATTTTAATGTAAAAACAAATTGGATATGACATAGAACAATTTTTGATTAACAACATTCAAGCTTTCTAAAACAATATTTACAAAAATGCAAACTGATACAGTAATTTTTTTCTTTTTTCTAAAACAAATGAAAAACTTATGGAATCACTTTGTAATTTGCATTTTAAAATGAAATGCTAGTTCAAGTCTATACAAATTTAATATGATGAACTGTTGGATTTAGTAAATTGAAATGCTTCAACAAGTGAACTGTCAGTTGAAACAAAAGAATTATAAAACTATTTTGAAAAGGAAATTCAACATTGTGTACAATAAAATATAATTTTTATTAGTTGTAGGATATATTATATTAAAAGTTAAGATATTTAAATTTGTTTACATTTTAAAATTGAATTTGATTTTAACTACTAGATGCTTAAAATTAATTTTATAATTGATATATAATAATAATTAAAATTAATTTTATAATTAAAATTAATTTTATAATTGATATATAATAATAATCTTTTTCTCTAATTTGAACAAATGTAATATTTTTAAAGTTTTTCAAATGAAGCTTGCATGTGCATGATGAATTATGGCTATTGATAAAAGAGGATTGACAATAGATGTTTCTATAACCACTTTGAAAATTTAAATGATGACCTATATTAGCTCCAAACATTTTAATGTGAGAGCTACATTATATATTTTACATTGAGATAGCAAACATTAGCAAATGATCTGACAAAATAATTACTTAACTGATGACAATCTGAAACAAATTTTTTCATTTCAATATTTAAAATTAATTGAGATTAAGCTAAATAAAATCTTGTGCTGAGCCCAAATGTAACCTTCAAGAGCTGTAGTTTGGAAACTGGCCTAGATATTTATGACTCTGAAAGAGTATGAAATAATAAAAAAAACATCAAATGCTTTTCAAAATGCACTAAAAATCTATGCCTTCTATGACATCCACCCCATGGCTGGTCTGTACTCAAGCTCAGTCTCTTCAGTCTGCATTCTCACTGGGCTCCCATCTGTGGTTGAATCTTCACCAGGTCTCTCCAGTCCGTGACTCTTCATGTCTAATGTTGAATCCACTCTTTTGTGTCATGTCTCTGCTGAGTCTCTCCAGTCAGGTCTCGTCTATGCCATATGTTTGACTTCATTTCATGTTGAATCTCTCTCTGGTCTGCAGTCGTTATCTGTTTGCACACATCTCTGCACTTTGTCATCTCTCTTACGGTGGCCAGCTGAACTCACTCTGTTCACATTCTGTTTTTTTTTATAAACACCTGTGAAGGGCTGGGGGAAGCATGATGTTCTCTGGGAATGCCAACTTTCCCTAAACAACCAATCAGAGCTCTCCCTGCAAATGTCCAAGTATGGGGAACTTCCGTTTCTCTCCTTGAAATTCTACCTGAGCTCTATCTTTTTGGTTACCTGACCAAACCAGTCTCTTTTCTGTTTGGTGTGAGTGCCTCTCACCATCACTGCCTGAGGGGTGTGGTACATTCTCTGTCTTCCTTGAAATTTCATTTGGGCCTCTCCTCTTTGGTCATCTAACCAAACCTGTCCCTCGGGAAGTAAGCATAGTCTAGCTCAAATGGCCAAATTTCAATTATCACTCCAAAATTCACTCTTATTGTATGTGGTCATTTCCGCACCTGGGATTTATCATTTCAACTCTTTTGCCAACAGATGACAAAGAAGCAATCTCTTGATTTGAGACGTTTTATTGCATTTCAGCAGACAAAAAATTTAATTACCCTTCTCTTCTATTTTTCTTTTGGAAGCATGTCTGCTTTTAAAAGTTAATTCTTATAAATTGACCGAATTTAGCTCTCAACAGTCACTCTATATTGCATGGTTGAAAAAATATTATCTATGCTGGCTGCTCATTTTCGATGCTCATAAAAGTATTATCTATTTTTTTCTTAAGAGATCCTTAGAATATGCATTCATTTATCTAAGCCCTAACCAAAACCAGATAGCCTCTTTGTTTTCACCTTTCCAGCAGACGAAAAACCCTAATCGGCATTTTCTTCTGTTTTCTTTTTTCTGGTCATCAGTATATCTTCAATCTATCCAAAATTTGTTGTTTTTCTGCCTTCTAGTTTTTTCTTCAATTTACTAGCACCTTTTAAAGTGTCGCATTTTAAAATTGTGTATCTATACTTAGCAGTTAAAAATTATGAAGAAATGTTAATTTCCATGTTTAAGAAAAGTAAAAGTAATATGTGCACACTTATTGAACACTTGCAAATTCTGAAATGTTTATTTGGCTTGAATCCCAAATTAACCACGACAGACAATGTATTGGGAATTTAAAGGCCTAAAAACTGTGGTTGTGAGATTGGAGAGTTCATTTTAGTATCAAATGTTATTGCCAAAATGCACCTATTGACTCAAGTAAAACAATTCTTTCATTATTGGAAATAGATGAATGTGTTGATAAGTATTTATAAACGATACTTTTTTTTTTTTTCTTCAAGTTTTATATACCAAAACGAAATTGTTTACCCTTGTCATCACAATAATTGATAAAATGGCTTTAAGTGATTGTCACAGTTAAATAGCAAGTTTTTTAAACAATTACAAGGGTGCTAAAAAGTTCTCAATCTGAACAAGAGATGTTTCCAAAAAGAAATTTTGATGTTTGGTCATTTGTTCAGATTTTAGGAAGAATATTTGATCAAGATCTTTACCGTAAAACAGATTTTCATTTCGACTATTTTACAAATAAGTATTTCTGTTTATCCAGTCCTCCATCTAATAATGTAGACACATGTTACTGAGTACTTGTGTTGAAAAATATAAATGTCTTAAGAAATTTCTCTTAACCTTTTAAAGGATGGAACTTGTTTACAGATAATGAGAAGCTATTCATTGTGTAGATGTTCTAAATATAAATGATAAAAAATTGTAAATTATCAACAGGGTTTGAAAATCATTATTTATGACTATTATACAGCTAAAATCTTTGTTTTTTTGTTTTTTTATGCTATATATTTTATTATATTCTCTACCATATAACATAATACTTCTAATGCAAACTGTATATATCTTTGCTTTCATCCTATGCAAAAATACTTTGTTAGAAGAGGCAAAGGTTCTCTAAATTTTTGCAGCCTGATCTTACACGCAATATTGAACTTGCTTCTGCGTCTCCAACTGTACTTAACATGTCACCAAGATAGCAAAAGTGATCAACATTATCAAGCCCAACCTTCTTGCCTTGATCAGTTGCAACTGGTGGGTTCAGACAAGTTCTGCATTTGAAATTCACCACATTGACTAATCAGTCCACTACATCACTCATGCACCCAGCGAGTACAATGATTGCAAAAAATGGAGTTTGAACCAACACTATTACAACAGACTTCACATGGGTGCTTTCCTCAGGTGAAAGTTGGACCTAGGTTTACATCACTAATCTTAGCCAAATTCACCCTAAGCCCTTTTCCATACTATTTTTCCGTACAGCATACATAGCACCTAATTCTTCCAGACTCTCATACATCATCTCCCAAGGTAGATTGTTTCTACATTCTCTTGAAAGGGCTTCAAGAACAATAATAAACAGCAAAGAACTCAAAACACATCCCTGGTGGACCACTGTCCTCGCACAAAACTTATCCCCCATAGTGTTGTTAATTTTTATTACACTGTTGCCATTACTGACCTTATTAACTATTCATCGACACCAAATTTTCTTGTAGCCCACTTTACGATCTCCCTAAGGACCCGATCAAATGCTTTTTCCAGATCCACAAAAGCAAAATAAAGCTTTTTCTTCCTTTCAAGGTATCTCTCCTGCAGTTGACGTGCTATAAATATAGCATCCATAGTACCTTTACCAGGCATGAAACCAAATTGCATTGCATTGCATTTATGCCAACCATCTCTCTAATTTGCTGTTCTATAATTCTTTCAAAGACCTTCATTATGTGTTCTAATAATTTCAACCCTCTATAGTTTCCTCTATCCATGGCCTCACCTTTATTCTTAAAATGATTATGCTAGTGTTCCAATCTTCTGGTATTTTGTTCTCTGCAATGATTTGGTTAAAAAGATTTGTCATCCGCTCAGTGCCTCAGTTACCAGAAGCTAACAACATTTCGGATACTACACCAAATGTCCCAGATCTCTTACCCTTCTTCATCTTATCACAGATTCCTTGTCAATTCAGTGGTGTAGCCTATGATGGGCTTGTTGGCAATCAAATTATCCTTATCCCACTCAAATTTCTCATTTAGCAGTCTCTGATAGGGCTCTTTCCAAACCAAATTCTTGTCTTCTTCTATCATTCGGTTTGTTGTGGTCATTTGTTATCTTATTAAAATAATATACTGTATAAAAATATCTGCATCTGCCGTCATTTAAAATTCTCCTAACATGCTAGTTTTTTTAAAGAATAAATTTATTTCCTGTAAAAAAAAAAAATAAAAAAAATAAAAAGTTTAAATATCTTGTTTCAAATATATTTGAAGTTCTAACAAGTTAAATTC
The DNA here is from genome assembly GCA_037127315.1 of Ascarosepion bandense. NCBI lineage: Eukaryota > Metazoa > Mollusca > Cephalopoda > Sepiida > Sepiidae > Ascarosepion > Ascarosepion bandense. Next base: position 807,724 of record JBBBDQ010000192.1, read on the forward strand.
AAATTATATTTATGCAATTATCAATTTTTACTATATCAAATATCTGATATTTTGTCCCTTTGAAAATGATATAAAGATAGAACATAAAAGTTCAATATAAAAACATTTTTTAACATTGTTGTTTTGCCACTGTAATATATAAGTACTGGTTTAAAACACTAACTTGATAGACAACTAATTAAAATCTTGAACAGTGGCATTTTCTCAATAATTTTTCGCAGTGTGTTGTTGTTTCACAGGCTGAGCAGATCTCTACTCCTATGTCTGTTCCACGACTTAAGCTAAATATCAAACTAGGAGGAAGCATTCCTGTTGCTGTGACACCAGATACAGATGCAAGTAAGAAAATTCCAGCATCTGCTATATCAGCAACAGAACGTGCACCATTAAATACACCAACTAGCATTAAGCATGACATCCCGTCTTCACCTCTTCCACATCGCCCAGAGATTCCTCGACTGTAAGTAATTTGAGTTTGAAATTTTTCTTTTATTCTTTTATTTATTTCTCTTTTATTTATGTTGGAAACATTTTCAACTGTCAACTGAAAAATATTTTTTTTAATTATAGTGTCATTAGAACTCCAGTTCCAGTGATGTCTCCGCCAGTGGTTCCTGTGAAAAATGAAAAATCAACTGCAAAAGTAACAAAACCCACACCAAAGGCCAAAGCAGCATTAAAAAAGAAGCCGGTTGCAAAGAAACCAGCCATGAAAAGAGAAAAGGCAACACCCAAGAAGACCGCAAAAGTCATAGCTCCAGAACCAGTTAATGTGCCCTCAATTTGTAAAATAGAAGCCTTAAATGCTCCACCTCAGATACCTCAGTTTCTGCCCAATGTTTCTGCAAGTAAGCATTCAGAGATTGGAAATGCTAACATAGCTGGCATGTTGATGCCAGAAGCATTATTGCCAGTTGTTAAACAAGATAAATTCTCTCCACCTAAGCCCCTCATAAAATCACAAAAAATGACAGCTGCTGCACGGGAGAAATTGACCCAGAAAGAAAAGCAAGTGCTTCTCAAAACTCAATCTTTGCCAATTTCAACAGCATTTGGTGTGAGAAAGGCAGAAGAAAAACCTTGTTTGAAGACTTCCAAGGTGAACCAAAATAAAACAAAAGCTGCTAAAGCCACAAAAACTACGGCTAAATTAACAGGGAAAACAGAAAAAGTTTGCATCAGGGGTAAAAGTGAAAAAGCTACAGCAAAAGCCAAGGCTGAAAAGATCAAAGCTGAAAAAGCAGCTCTAGAAATGGCAGCAACTGCTTTGGCTAAGGTTGAAAAACCTGTCATTGTGAAAGATAGGCCAATTATGAAAGTAAATAAACCTCCAAATAAACTTGGTCGTCCACCAAAAATTGAAATCCCTCCATCACCCCCTCCCACCATTCCATATCCTACATCACCTCCTTGCATACCTGCTTCTATTGGTGGAGCATTACCTATTGCTCAGCCAATCAGTCACCATCATTTTACACCACTTTTAGCCAATATACCAACTCCAGTACCTACCATCCCTCAACCTTATTCTATTACAGTATCAACTCCTAAAGCCAACCAAGTTCTAGCTAAAGTTGCTGTTACAGCAAAAACTACTCCAAAAGGGAAAGGTGCTAGAGCACATGCAATATCTTTGCCAAAGGCTCAGAAATTGACTTCTGCCAAAGCTTTACTAGCTTCTGTAAAAGAGGTACAATCTGATTCGCATGTAACATGTCCCTCCAACTTATTGACACCTATGCCATTGACGTCATCACCAGCACTATCAGAAAAGCTCATGATTCCAAATAAGTCATCTCCAATTCCCAGTCCTCTATCATCACCCCTACATATGATTAGTGGTCTTCTGCCAGACAACTCCTTGATTGCTCTGTCCAAAGACATTGTTTCTGCAAATATACCAATGGACTCCTCAGCTTCTCTTAGTTTACCTATCAGTGATATAATTGGATCTAGTGAAAATTCAATGTCACTTGGAAAAAGACCAGTCCAACGATCTGTATTTGCAGAAACTGTTGGTACTTTTATGGTAGGTATCTTTTACATATTCTGTTTGAGATATCTCAATCATTCACCACAATCAATCACATCTATTTCTAAATACAGAGTGTGATGGGTAAATTGTCCTCATTTTGTATTTTTAATTTCCCCACATGTGTGTTGTTTGTTTTTGATTGTCGACTGCACAGTAGTCAGTTGGGCACCATCTGAGAAAAAGAGCACCGTGACACAATTAACTCCACCAGAAATTTGGAACCAGCTTGCTGTACTACTTAACATTTATTCCATAAGCTCCAATATAAACATTTCAGAGGGTTTGGGGGTCAATCTGGGGACAGTGCAGAGGATTCTGAAAGAGTTGGATGAGTCTAATGGGGATTTTGAAGGTGTTTGGAGTAATCATTAGTGATGGCAATGTTATGCTTCCATTCATCTTCCCACAGGGCCTCAGACTCAACACAGAGGTAGTGCTACCCTGGATCAAGAGGGTGGCTACTGGATGACTCTATCTCTGGCAACAGGAATCTGCACCCTACCAAACAAGTAGGAGAACCCAGTCATGGCTATCAGACAATTTTTGCAACCACATCACTCCTTACCTGGCCACCTAACTCCTCAGGCTGGAAACCCCCTGATTATTATGTGTGGGGAGCAGTTGAGTGAAAGACCAACAAAACTTGACGCAACACCAAAGATGAACTAAAGTAAAAAATTATGGCAGCATTCACCAACTTAAACAAGGAGACTGTTTAGAATAGTTGCAGGAGATTCCAAAGGCATCTGAAGGCCATGGTTGAAGCCAATAGGGATTTTATTGGATACATTTATTTACTCTTTAGCATTTCGAGATAGTTTTGTGCAATCTTGGTAAATATATCTGTTAAAATGTGATGTCAGTATTATTTTCAATTTTAATTTTTGTGTCATTTTGAAGACAATTTATCCATTGCACCCTGTGTGTAATTATGCTAACTTGTTTATATTTTTTTAAAAATAACTTAAATCCTTAATCAGTAATTTAGATCTGATGCATATAGAATGTAACATTTCTAAACAGATAATGAAATAATTTTGTCTCAGGGTATGAATTTACTGATAATAAGTCTTTCAGTTATGATTAAGAATTGATATTATCAGCTGAACAAGAGAATTGATAAATTTACTATTTAAAAAAAAAATTTCTGTAAACAACATTAAAATTGATTAATGAATAAAAAAAGCCAATAACTAACACATGTGTAGGTCCTGAATCTATTTTATGGCTTAAATAATTGGGTTTTGATTCCAACCAGTGTTCAAATTCAGGTAAATGCTCTAATTTTCAAAACAGGAAAATTTATCTTACAAATCAGTATATTTATGTATAAGGGGTGCTCAAAAGTTCTCAATCTGACCAAGTCAGGACTCCTCTCAAAATTCTGATGCTTGCTCATCTAATTAAATTTTAGGAAGTGGGAAGTACTTTTCCATTTATCTATTACTAGCTGTATAGCCTGGTGTTGCTTGGGTGTAATGAAAGCTTTAAAACTAATCCATGGACCTGGAGCTCAGACTCTTTGGACGTTGGCATGAAAGACTAAAAAGAAAGCAATAGTTGTTTCCAGTTAAAGTGAAACCGTAGACTGAAAGAAAAATGAATGGATGTAAGTCAAACTTTAATTTCCTGGTGTCAAATAAGTTTTTTTCGTCATAAGCTGAATTTTGAAGATTAAATAAGTCCTCTGAGTAAATGGTATCATGGCTGAGACTAAGAACTACAATTATACCTACTTAGAGCCAAACCCGAATCAAAAACTAAAATAAAAGGGCTGAAAAAAATACATACAGGTGGATAAACAGACACACACACACAAATATTTTGCCTTTTATATATATATATATATATATATATATATATATATATTATTGATTTTCTGCACTATTGTAAGAACTGCAACCTTGAAACTTCTGAATATTGTTTCTTATGTCTTTGTCTATGAGCGTATTTGATTAAAATCGGACCACTCCTTCTATAACCCAATTTTGTCGATTATCGATTTTCGATATTTATCGGAGATAACGGACACAAACACAGATACACAAAGTTCCATTTATAAATAAGTTTAGATTTAGAGAAGATACTTTTTAAAACATTTATTGATACCTAAAAAGGTACAAATCTATAAACATAGAAGCTGTTTAATTCTCTCACTGATTTAAATGAAATCTAAAATTTAAAAAATAAATTAAAAACAAATTGTGCTGATATGCAAAACAATTCTCAAATATTTAGTGCTCTTTGTCTAATTATAATATTCACTGGTATTTTCTACATTTCTAATTTTCCTCATTAATACCATGACAATATTTAGTAGATTAGATTTTGCTTTGGATCATATTTTAGAATAGGTATTTACATCAATGTGAGCATTGGCATTTATTTGATGATGTTTGTCATTAAGGATGAGAACGGTCAAAAGATTTGGATTTGCCCTGGCTGTAAACTGCCTGATGATGGCAGCCCAATGATTGGCTGTGATGGATGTGATGACTGGTATCATTGGTGAGTAAACATTTTTTGGTTATTTTGCTATTCAATCTGAATTTTAAACAGTTCATAAAGAGAAATACAAGTGGTTTCAAATAGGTTTAAAGTAGTGATATTTAAAATTAAATTTGGTTAATTTATTTTAATTAGAAAAAAAAGTTGATAAAGAAGTATCAATTAAGTCATTCTCATTACATAAATGATTTTTCAAATGTTAATAATAGTCAGATATTGCAGAAAAACAAATATCAACATTTTTTAGAATTTCACTTAAATCACTATTGGAAGGCAGCTGATTAACTCTTTATTCTCTAGAATGAGAAATTATATTTATATTCAAACTAATATTTTCATCTTTGTTGTTGCATTTCAGCCAGTCTTCTTGAAGGGTCTGTCAATCTAGGTATCCTTTATTTAATCTATGAAGAGGATTGTTCTACCACTGTTCATGTCTAAAAAATATCTTGTCTTGTTCCTTTTAGTACTGCTCACTCTGTTTCCACTGAATGATTGAACTAGGCTGTTGACCTATGGGACGATAACCTAGTAGATTAAAGTACTGATTCATGAATTTGATGGCATAGTAATTTTGAGTTTGATCCCTGGGCCAGGTATTATAGATCTGTATTCTGTGTTATTGTAAAGATCCACTATTCATTGGCTGTGGCAATTTTTCTAATATATTGTATTATCTTATGTAGAAGCCACACACCAAATTAACTTATATCATGAAGCTATAATTTTGTGGCAAGCAATTTTCAACACTTGGAGTTGAATAATTGGAGTGTATTGGCTATCTTGTGTAACATTAATTATTCTGAAGCAATGTCTTGATTTGATTGCTGTCATTTTTAACTGGTGAACAATTATTCACAGTACTTTCTCCATATTTCTTTCATCTTCAATTTTGGAATCACTAAACAAAAACATATAAAATTAACATTTTTCTGAAGACAAATGTCACAATACTATCAGAACAAAGTAGAGTGATGTCATTAAAAGCTAAATGTCTCTAATGGTGGACAGACCTTTTAAACATTAATTTTTAAAGTAATGATCAAAATAAAAAAATTCCCAGTGGAAAATAGATGGACATTATATTATGCAGCAAGTGATCATCTACCCAATTTTTATCTTATTTTTCTTTGTTTAATACATTTACTGCTTCCTTTTAACTCATTAAATAACAAAAAGCCAATGTAGTAAACCCTTTTTGTACAGTTTGACAGAATTATGTCTACCATGTTGAAAACACTTTTTTTTTAAAATAGAATATTAAAATGAGGTGGAATCATTTTTCATTTCTGTTATTTCACCTCAGCATAATGTAGTAAATAGATCCTCATTGAAAGAATGACATGTTATAGTGAGAATTGTAGTATTATGGTAAACATTGCTTAAAGAGGCACCTCATGATGTAAGGTCAACAGGTTGGACTTGTCGATCATTAAGTGATTTTTAACCTTTACTTGGTGGCATTGTGCCAAACAAGCTTTTAGTAAATAAGAACATTGCTGACCCAGCAAATAAATGCAACAAGTTAGTAGTTTGTAGTGTAGAACTTTCCCCACCACTCATATACCATATTTTCTTTTATATAAATTCAAGAAATAGATATTAGCTTGCCATATGAATCAGCTGAAACTTAAACACAAACACACAAAGCCTAGTATAGAGATTGTTGATTAACTCTCAAACAAAATATTGGTGAGCAAAATAGACAAATTTATCAATGTAGGTACCTCCATTATATCACAAGAAAACCCAGCATGAATTAAAAAGGTTCAAAACTTAATAAAACATTTTCTATCAAAATGTTTATAATATTAAGCGGAAAGATCAAAGTAATTTTTATTTATTTTATAAAATTTTTTAATCCCTTTTAACATGTTCAAAACGTTGGCAGAAAATTTTGTTTTGATTTGAGTTAGCATTGCAGAAAATTGATCACATAATTTTTACATAACTCACTTTTTTGGTGACAAACACATTAATTTGGAAATTTTCGCAAAAATCAAATAATTCTTGGATTTTAATGAAACTTTCAGTACTCATTCACAAATGAATGAAATTATTTTTGAAAAATATTGATGGAAAAAAATCTTTAAAACTCTGTTAACCCACCCCCACTCCATGTAAATTCATGAAATTTTAATAAATTTTAATTTCTGCAAATTATTTTTTTATTAGTTAAACGCAGAATTCATCAGGGAATATAAATCATCTATTTCTATTAAAATTATTTGGCACTATCCGAAAATCTGCTCCGAAGAGTAAAATAAAAAATGCAATAAAACTCTGATATAATTTAATTTGATTAGCTTTTAATTGCTGGAATAAATAATAATAATAATTAAGGACATTATAGTCTGAAGAAAAAAAGTTTTTTCAGCTACTAAAAAATTTTAAAAGAATTGTTTTCATTTTTTTATTATTATAATAATAATTCATAAAAAATCTTTTAAAGAACTGTTATCTTTTTTTTTTTTTAAGGTAAGAATTGATGATAATCAATCAAAAAATAAAAAATTTAATTAAATTTTTCACCAATTATATTTTTAAAATAAGTAAAAAAAAATTTTTTTTTTGTGTGTAAATAAATATGTTCATTTAAGTACGATTTGCCATAGGGGTCGTATTTATTTTAGAAGTTAACAAGTGTTTTGGATTATTCCCCTTACATGGAAAACGGCAGAAACCCCGATTTGATTCTGATTCAAGTCTCTTCAAGACGTTTATAAAATTCAACAGCCTGTTTTGCAAATCATTCCTTAAACATTTAAAGCAACTTTTACATTTTAATTTCCAATTTTGTTAAAAAAAAAAAAAAAGTTGTGAAATTCACAATTTGTGGAGGTACCTAAAAATATGAAAAATAGATATTAAAAATAAAAATTAATAAATGCCATAACATTTCATAAATTGAGTTACCTCTGCCGTTATTTTCAATCTGTTATTAAATTGTAAATTTTTTTTAAAAGAAAATTTTATATTATTTTAATTTTTATAAAACATCTTCAAACGTAAGCCTACAAAGCTAAACTAACTAACTAAAATTCCATCAAATATTGGATAATTGCTGAAAACTGTTAAATTTTTAATTTTAACATAGTTAAAAATTAAAAAAAAAAAACGATTTGTATGAATAAGATTTATACCAAATTTGTCTTCCATACTTTTGGCTGGATACTGTAAATCATCACTTGTCGGCTGCTAAGGTGTTGACAGCTGTGATAACAAGGCTATTGAGAAATACTTTTTGAAACATTTTTCAAGCAGTAAGCAAATAATTCTTGTTTCAAGTCAACTTAAAGTAAGTTTAAATTCAGTAATTTGAAGAAAATAATGTATCAGTGAGGTGTATTTTATTTTTGTAAGATTGTTTTTAAAACTGAGAATTGGCTTCTGTTTACAATCGATGAAAAATGACGCAGAATTTGAAATTTTTAAAACTTTTTTGATTCCGAGCAACATAATTTCGGTTTAAAACACACCAGGGTTTTTGCTTACGGGGATTACTAAATTTAATCCCATGGCTTTCAATTAAAGCTAATTTTAAAGCTTGAAGATAACTTATTTATTTTTAAAATTTCAATTTAAATTCAAGTATAGAAAAATGAGTGGAGCTACTTATATTAATGTGAATAAACAAATGGAAATAATTGGAAAATATTTTTATACTTGTTATATACTTCTAAAATGAATGGAAAATTAGCTTTATTTTTTAAAAAGCTATGCTTAGTTAAAATGTGCAATTTTCTTTTTTGCAGGCCTTGTGTGAATATCCGTGAAGAGCCACCATCCGAAGAACAGTGGTTTTGTCAAAAATGTCTCGTCAAAACAAAGAATAAACCTAAGCGTAAACGAAGACGTAAAGCTAAAGCTTACTGAGACAGCAATGTTGCTATTTAATGCAGGATCTCTTGATTTTAACTTTCTGCTCTCCTCCATTTTAATTCATCTTTTGTGGTCAAGACAGCATCTTGTGGCAGCATTATAAAACATGCATTAAGGAAGTAATGTAAATGCCAAAAAAAATTTCAAACCTGCCACATTTTAGTGATGATTACAATATGGAAACATAATATCAGTTCTAGATATTTTTAAGATTAATTTCTTTTACTTTGATTATGGGAAAATTATATATAAAAATTTGTATGGAAAGGGAAAAAAAATTGTCTACATTATTATTCTTAATGTCTTTATATTATAAATATACTTTTGACCATCCCAGACCTCACAAAAATGCATTAAAAATAAAAAAAATTTAAATCTTTCATATAGTTTATAAAGTTTCATTAACTATAATTACAAAGTCACTAAAATTAACAGAAAACTTTACAGCTGAAAAAAGTTTTAGTAAATACTTTAAACTTTACACCCCTCCAAAATATGTAGTTATCAGTGTTAATAAATCAATTAAATAAATGAGATAAAATGTGTTTTAAAAAATATCAGCATATTTAGGAAGATAGTTTTTTTTTTGTTTTTTTTTTTAGCAGTTTAATGACTTAAAATCTGTTAAGATCTATTCATTGAAAAAAAGTTTAGTTTTTAAGCTTATTTACATTAATTACCCACATTTAATGGATACATATAAGTTTTAGTACAAGGAGTAGGGGTACTGAAAGATTCTTGGCCCAACTAAGACACGATTAAAAAGATTCTGATACTTGATCAGATTTTGGGAAGTCGGTTGAGTTGAGAACTTTTCAGCACGTCCTTGTACATTTAAAGAACTTGATAGTAATTATCAGTTAACAGACATTATTGTAAATGTTTTTCAATAAACTCATGGAGAATTTATTTTATTTGAAGGAAATACAATATTATGCTATCCCACAAAAAACAAAGGATTGGATTACAAAGTGATGATAAATCTGATCCAGTTGGACTAAATTTGTTATGCTCAAAAACAATTTTTTTTTTCTCAAGCAACTTGAATATTAACTAAACATGTACTTCCTTCATTATTACAACAAACAATTTTATTGACTCAAGTTTTTTCCCTCCCTTAAGTTATTTGTACATATTTAGAATGCCTTAGTTTATTATGTTAGGCTGTAAAGAAATTTAACCTGATTATGTAGACCATATTGTACTAATGTCTGTGAACACAGTCTGTATATTTTCCTACATTTTTCATTGTTGTCATGCTAATAGTTGGTAAAGCTCTCTTAGAGAGGGATGTGGTTTTACTCATTCGTATTTACATTTTTTGTAAGGAGACTACACTATTTTATCTCCAACAAACTTTGATGCCTGTTCTCTCGCGTGGGACAAGTTTCAAAATAATGCTGCAAAATTTGAATTGCTAAATGCTTTAAGGTAAAACTATATTTTCATAAAATGAGGAACAAAAGAGTACCACCAAAATTTATAAAACCATATATAGCTTAATGTTTATCTTTTTACTCATAGTTACACTAATTTTCTTTAATCTTAGAATTTACAAAAGTAAATTAATACATCCTGTAATCAAAGCAATAGAAAAATTAATAACTATTATATTTCTGTTCAGCTTTATTTGGTAGTATCAATTCTCTTATTTTTATTTACATTTTGACTAATCTGTCCTATTGTTTGATATTTTTAAGTTTATTAATAACAGATTAAAAATGTTTAAAAATTAAGATATAAAGACATTAGTGTGAACAAATCCTGGAATGAAAGACAGTAATGTAAATATATGTATTAAAATATTGAGGAAAGTAACAAACTACTTAAAAGTAATGAAGCTGAAATAGAAAGGAGTAAATTTTTACTATGTACATAACATACAGTAATGTTTGTGGCAGAATATATCAGGTGGCTTGTTTTAATGTAATCTTTATCAAAGACAGCAGTATTTGGGTTTCTTTCTACTGCACTGTGGATTTTTTGATGGGGTTTGGTAGACTTTAATCAGTAATAGAAAAGATATTTCTTGTTGACATTGTGGCCCTTAGTGGCGGTGTGTCTCACAATGTCACTTACTGGTTGGTGTGTGCCCACTGAATCTTTGCTTGAAGGATTCATTTTATAATTTAATATAAACTCAACAAAAATGGTTCACAGGTGACAGTTTAATCATTTATTTACATTACACTACATTTCTAATCTTAAATACTGCTATTTTGTATCAAACTTTTACAAGTATAGCTAATGTTTAATAAATTAAACTTTTTTTATGCATAAAATTAATTCTCTTCATTGAGATATCATTGCAAAGTAATACTGGATAGTTATTGATAGTAAAACAAAGATGTAATTGTTGAACTATATGAATTCCTGTGAAATTAGGTTCATTCATACACATTTTTTACTTTATAGTACTTCAGGAAAAGTTGGGTAACTAAGCATGATGGTAAAATGTAAATTTAGTGTAAGAAGTGACTGCCAAGTATTGTTTTGTTTGACAGTTTTAATACACCCTATTATACTTTTTGCCTTTTCATATTGAGATTTTGTGGAATTGCCACTACCAGGACATCATTTATGTAACTATAGATTTACATTAGATTCATTTAAGATTACCTACAACAGTACAATGATAGTAAAAAAACTTTGCAAGAAAAGACATTTGAACTTTCAGATGTTTTGTTACACACATTAATATGCAAAAGATTACATAAAGCCTACTTACCTATCCTTTGCCATAAAATATCTGCCCAAGCCATTGTATTGTGGTGGTTAGTTGCTCCCTCACAGTTTGTACTTTATATTTATATAAGAGGGATATCTTAACAGCATCATGGCATGTAAATACTATTCATTCATATTTCACTAATTTTATCAGTATATGATGTGGGGAAAAATGTTGACCACATTCACAAGTGGTGGATAAATAAAATGAAATCAAAATTGTCATTTGTGTTTTGCATTTTTTATTTAAAAAAAAGAATTGTCTTTAAAAATCAATGATAATTTGGTTTAACTAGCACTTCAGCACTTTCAATCTTGTCCACTTTGGAGTTCTCTAAAAGAAAGAAAAATATCAAATTTTATTTAAATTAAAGTTTAATATTTATTTTAATTCATTTGATAATGAATTTAAAAATTTACATTATAATTCAGATTTTTACAAAAAGAACATTTAAACCTAAGTAATAAGCTATTTCTTTTTATCAACAAATTAAAATATTTAATTTTAGTAATATTTTATGTGAATATTTAAGTCACTAAATAAATATAGAACTAATTTTTTTTTTTCTTTTTTTTAATTATTTCACCCCAAGCAAGGCATTCCACTGCCACTATTGCGCAGGGGGTTACATAGAGGAAAGGAAGGCGGGTGATAGGATACCGAGAATGAGGGTTGGGTAGATATGAAGTGTTTGAGAGAATGGATGCGAGTTAGTGTGTTAGGTGTCTATTGACCTTACATTTAAACTCCTGAAGATTGTAGCTGTTGGAGAAGCAAGTATGTGGAAGGGAATTCCACAGGCAGGAAGTGCGAGAAAAGAAGCTGTTGGAGTAGAAATTGCGGATACATTTTATTAGTTTCACTGAAAAAGTTGGGACCTAGTTGCTAATCTAGTATCCCGTGCAAATTCATACCTAGGGGGCACCAGTGATCTAAGTTCATTGGAGCAGAAGCCATGAAAGTATTTATAGAAGAGGTACAGGGAAGCCATGTCACACTGGTGAGAGAGTAACTGCAGCTGGTCTGCCAAGTCGGTAATGATCACATTACAGATTCTCCGTTGTATTTTGTCAAGAACCCCGAGTAGAATAGCAGAGGCACCTGACCAGATGTGGCAGCAGAATTCAATACATGGGCGGATGGTAGATTTATATATGTGCAGGATAGATTCAGACATGACTAAGTTTAATGTACATAGAGGTATAATTTGACCAGAATGAAAACCTTGTAAAAGCTGCAAACAAAGCAACAGGATTGTGTATGCAATAATTCTTGAAACAGTTGAAATACTAGATGCTTGTGTGACATGATGGGAAAGATCAGCGGGCAAAAATAGAGGTGTGAGATGGAATAATATTTTAGTATACCAAGAAGAAAAAAATCCAACAGGAATGTATAAAACCTGTTACTGTTAAGCATGTAATGAGCAGGAAGTAGACATTGTTTTCATGGAGTGTATTCACATGCAGGTGTAAAAAGCTATAGCATGACATTCCAACAAGATTTTTATCAAACAACAGAAAATATTAATGAATGTGTTGATACTTAGATTCTAGATGACTTGAAGTCTGTTTAAGGGTATTGTCCTTGCATGCAACAAATGCCACCTCACACACAGTTAGCCTGACAAAATGGCTCCAATGGGTTTTACCACATCCACAATCAGAAGGTTTGGATCCCCACTCAAACATTTATCTAGGAAGTGGTTTCACAGATGATGCTACTGCAAGTGTGGCTCAAATTATTTGTTTTGTTTTTGAGAAAGTGTTTATGCACTTGTGGATTAATAGGATGAATGCATTAATTTTTATATAAGCTATGTAAAAAAAAAATGGTATGAGAATGCATGCCCAACATTTTATTTTATAGGAAAAAACATTGGATTATTAACTGTCTATATTTCCTGGACATTCTATGCTAAAATAATATAGAATTTTGTAATTTATTTCTTTTGTTCTAAGATTTAAATTTTCCATGTCAACAATCAGCTTTAGATAATTAATATTGGAAAATTAGATGTCCTAGTTAGGCAGGTTGTGAAATTCTAATATGTAAATAAAATAAGCTGTTGCTTTTATTACATGTAATGTCTAGTTCTGCAAAATCAGATTTTAGTAGAATTCCATGACTAATTCCATTTTATGGTGGTAATAAAATGAATAAGTTATTTTTCTTTTTACTGATATTTAAATACTCTGGTCAATTTTGAAATAACCGTTTTTAAATACTAAACATGAAAGCCATACAAACATGAAAGTTATATATAAATATTAACCTTTTCATCTCTAAATGCTTTTGTATGTTCCAGTAATGACGTTGTTCTTGGGTTTCATTAGTCAATAACATAAATCCATAAATCAATGAACCGCCAAATAATCTGTAAAAAAAAAAAATTATATCAGACATTTTGTAAAAGTTCCAAATAAAACTGACTAAATTTTGCATAAAGAAAAAGCACTTCAGAAATACAATTCATGACCCAATCACTTTTATCCTTAAAACATGAATTGTATTCCTAAAATTAATACAAGAAATAACATCTTATCAGAATTATTTTGTAATAGTGATAAAAAAATATTTATTAAGCATTATCCAAGTTTGTAACAAAGAAATTAAAACTTACCCCATAATAGAACCAAATACTCCACCACTCACCATTCCTTTTGGACCAAGATTGGCTTTCAGAAATGATCCAGTTACGCCTAATAAAAGTTTTTAAACAAAGGAAAAATAGACTTTAGCATGACAAGTGGTTCTAGAAAAATAGATTTTAACCCTACATAAAAACCTTCTGTCATATGATCTTCAGAAAAATCTAAAACTCCCCTAACTGAACTAAAAAAAAAAATCAAACAGTGATACTGACATTCCTATAATAGGAATGAATATGGTGACTGCAGGTCATAAATGACCAGAAATCTAATTTGGATCCCATATCTGACATCAGTCAGTTAAGTGCCATATGTGATACAAGCTTGGGCGATCATGTCTTGAAAGAGACATGACTGAGTGGGCAGAAGATTATCCTGCAGTAAGTTGCCATTACTTTCTGCAGTAGACTGGTTGTCAACCAAGGCTATAGAACCCAATCTATCCTGTTATTTAACCCATAACTAGAGGAAAAAGATGGATTAATGCCTTTCCCAAGGATATTTGCATGTAAATTTGAATGCAAGGAATTCAACTCGAATTCAAAATCGGCTCCTTGATTTCTTGTTCCAAGTCAATATCCACTGCACCACAATGCACATCTGACATACTTTGTAAATAAAAAGCTCAAAGTGGATGGTAACTTTTTTTTACATTACCCCCACCTCCATTTTCAGGTCCTTTTACACACACACACACACACACACACAAAACAAATCTGAGCTGTTTCTATTTTATATAATCTACAGTAAATATATCAACTGTTGTCTCCAAGTTTTGAATCTGTACACAATATCCACAAGTTTGTTGAAAGCCTTATTTAGCAAAACAAAAAATGCAGTGAAATTTCAAGATTTTAAAACTTCAGAAGATGAAGATCTCTGGGATTTATCAATACATTCAATCAATGAACACCTGCAAAATTTTTAAAAAAGGTCACAAGTGGCTGTTGATTGATCTGAGATGAAAGGACCATGTATAAAACATTTTATCAAAGAAAAATTACTTTTTTTTTACATTGATTTTGGAATCTAATATAAACATTAAAGTTTAAAGTTATATTTTAATTAATCTGATAAGAGATGTTAAGGTTTTACATTGCTCTGCAAAATAGAATAAAAACGTCATAATAAAAACTAAGCTCAGTTAGCTATCTCTTCTTCCTCTACTGCTCCCCGTCATCTCTTGACTGTTGCATTCTTGACAGCATCTCCAATAATATTGACAAGGCCATTTCCTCTCATCCATCTGCCCACATATTTGTGTTTGGTGACTTTAATGCCCACCACGCCAAGTGGCTGAAAAACTCTGTCACAGATCTTGTTGGTGTCCACACCATGAATTTTTCAATCACTCAGTCCCTTACACAAGTGGTGGAGTTCCCCACGTGTTTCTCTAATAACCCTAATATAGCAATTCACTACTAGATCTCTGTTTTACATGGAAACTCTGACCATGTGGTGGTTTCCATTAACATCTCTTTCCACTCACACTCCACCCAAGAACCTCAGACTAGCAGAATATCTTTACTGCTACCAAAGAGCTGATTGGGACTCATTCTGTGATTTCCTGTGTGACATCCCTTGGAACAAAGTCTTTACTCTTCCGTTGAAGACTGTGCAGCTGAGGTCTCTTCTTGGGTTAAAGCTGGCATCAAAGCTTTCATTCCAGCCAGGAAGTTGAGACTTAAATCCCACCCGTCCCCTTGGTTCTTCCCTGCTTGCTCGGTTGCCATCACCCATAGAAATCACTTCTTCCAGCTTTATCAGAGTCACGTGTCGGACCATAACAGGCACCTCTTTGCCTCTGCTCGTAATAAGATACTTAAAGAAGCCAAGCTGTTGTTTGCAGCCAGAATGAAGCAGCGCATAGCATCCTGTAAGTTCGGTTCCAAAGACTACTCTAATCAACAAATATGAGGTCCTTATCTCTACAACAGACAAGGCTGAGTGCTTCGCTTGCAGATTCTCCACCAACTCAACACTGGACTCTTCTGGAGTATCTGTACCCAACTTCCCACCCCGAACTGAGGCCCAACTGAATGACATTCACATTACCCACTTGGTGGTCTCTAACATAATTTCAAAGCTTGACCAACATCAAGCAAGCAGCGGTGACAGAATCCCAATCATTGTCCTGAAGAAATGTTCCCCTGAACTCTCCTCTGTCATCTCCAAACTCTATAACTACTGCCTCTCTGCTTCTTGCTTTCCTGCCTGCTGGAAGTCCTCCTCCGTGGTTCCAATATATAAAAACACAGGTTAACCCTCTGACCCCTCTAATTATTGCAAATTATCGCCCTATCAGCCTCCTACCAATTTTTGGCAAAGTGTTCGAAGCCATCATCAACGCCGAGGTGGTTCAACATTTCACAGCCTGACAGAGCTTTATTCCAAAGCGTCTGGCATGCTGGCCTTCTATGCAAGCTGTGAGGTTATGGTATAACTGGACAATTGTTTGACCTTATCCAGTCATTCCCTTCAAATCACACAATGAAGGTAGTATTGAATGGACATGCCTCCCAATACTATCATACGAACACGGGTGTCCCTCAAAGGCTCTATTCTAGGTCCTATGCTTTTCCTTAATGATCTCCCAGATCTAATAAGATCCCAAGTAGGCATATATGCTGACAACACTACAGTTTACTCTTGCATCAATCAAAAATCTGCTGAGGCTGACAAAGCAAACCTCACTGCTGAGCTTGAAAAGAACCTCCAATCCGTGGCAGACTGGGGTAAGAAATGGCTCATGAATTTTAATTTCAATGCTTCCAAGATGAAGCTGCTATCTATTAACCATCACAGAAAATTGCTCCTACCCGCCATTAGCATGTTATCAGGCTAGTCTCCTTGAAAGCAAAACACTGTGTCTCCTCGGCTTAACTCTCACAACAGACATCAAGTTGAATGACTATATAGAATCCCTAGCTAAATCTGCTGCTAAGAAAGTCGCTTCTCTGTGTAGGGCCAGGAAGTTTTTTCCGCCTGAAACAATCCTGCACTTATACAAATCTACCATCTGCCCGTGCATTAAATACTGCTGCCATATCTGGTCGGGTGCTCCTGCTATCCACCTAGGTGTCCTTGACAAAATCCAACAGAGAATTTGTAATGTAATAGATCTCAACTTGGCAGCTCAGATACAGTCACTTTCTCACCGGTGCAATGTTGCTTCCTTGTGTCTCTTCTACAAATACTTTCATGGTTTCTGCTCCGATGAGAACACAAATTCTACTCCAGCAGCTTCTTTTCTTGCACCTCCTGCCTGTGGAATTCCCTTTCATTTACTTGCTTTCTCGACAGCTATAATCTCCAAGAATTAAGTAAAGTCAATAGTCATTAATTAAGAATTAAGTAAAGTCAATAGTCATCTCTGCATAGTCATCTCCTATCTCACTAACCTGCATCCTCTCTCTCATGTTCTCTTCTCCGTCCATTCCACTCTCATCAGTATTCTCATCCTTCTCTTACCCACTTCCTGATACCTCCTATAACCTATCACTCTTTCTCATAACTTTCCTCCTATGTAACTCCCTGCAAAACAGTGGCAGTAAAATGCCTTGCTTGGGGTGATAGGATTATAAGAAAAAAAAAAAGTAACTTCAATTTAATCTCTTAAGCTTTTCAGCTTCAAATACAAGGAAGAAAACAAATACTATAAATGGCAAAAGTTTAAATGAAAATAACATACCTGAAGCAATTACATATTCCAGTATGCTGCTTTTGTTTCTATACACTGCAATACTTTGAGACAACAAGCTAGAAAGAAAAAAAAATTAATTTGAAATGATAAATATAAGAATAAACCTCAGAGTATTATTAATATATTATAAAACTTGGTTAGATGCTCATGAACCCAATGAAATATTTTCAAAGTGTCAACATGTCAAATACATGGAGGTATCACTGAAAATACTGAAGTCAAAATTTACAGCAATTAAAAATAGTCAATGTCAAAAGATTTATATTTGAAAAATGTGCTTAGACTACTAATATCAACTATCAATTTCAAATATAAACCAAAAACAGGTATTAATTTTAAGAATTAATTATATTAAAAATATACTGATGTCTTGTGATACCAAATAGTAAAAGTCAAACAAATATGAAATCCTTAAACATCTTTTGTTTGAATGTGATCAATTTTTGGTAAATGAAAGACTTTACTGAATTATTCTTGCAAATGAAAAATTGAAACCATACACCTGATCCCAGTCATAACAATAAAGAAATGATTAACAAATAAAATATTTGCTGGATTCCAGAAGCAAATTACACAATTGTAAATACTTTTACATTAAATGAAAAAGTTGAATACAGTTCTTTCAAATTGTTACAACTTCAGGAAGAAATAAGATTCATATTGTATGTTGCTAAATCTTTGTAAGAATATTACAATTTTTTCAACTTTGAGATAGTATTTTTAATTCAAAATATTTATAGCTGACATAAAAAGATTTCAGGTAAAATAATTCCCATAATTATAGGATGGGGATATTTACCGAGTTAAAAGTTTGTCAATAATTTTTTTTAGCAAGTTAATCCTATTTTACACATTGCTTTATTTTTTTTTTATTCATGTTTTGGTATAGAACGTTTTCAAAGTATTCATTAAGCTTATAAAATTTTAGCATCTATATTGATCATAATTATTATTTTCTTTTATAATGATATATTGCAGTCTTATTTCAAATTAACCAAAAAATATATTTGCATTTGTAAAAGCAATTTATGATAAATGATATAAAAACAATTTATATACATGTTCAAAGTTTATTGCTTTCTAAAGATAGAATAAGTTGGATGTTTATTAAATTCTTTCACGTAAGTAACAAACTGCAGTAGCAATATATTTCAAACTTACAATTAAGAATAGGAGTCTTGAACATCTATATGAATCCTACAAAACTATCTTTCTAGATTTCTGTTCATTTTACATTTAATTTTACAGATTAAATTGTTGAGAGTAAAAATATAAAACAAAGTTTCTCATATTAAGGAATGATGATAAAAATGACCAGAAGTTCAAATAGCAATTTTTGTCAGAATTTTTATTTATTTATAAAGAATACATGATACTTACAGAAATATTGATGAAAAAATACCTACTCGGTAGGTCCAAATGAAACCAGACTTCATTCCTGCTAAAACTGCTTGATCAGTCATTAATCTCTAAAAAGCAAAGAAAAAATAGAAAGAATAACTTGTGCTGAAAAAAAACAAAAAAAACATTAATCTGAAAAGTATCAATGGGAGCTCAAATTGCATCAAATTCTTTTAAATTTTTTGCAAGCAATAATGAATCCTTCATGAATTATAAAGATTAAATTTGAGAATAAATATAATTTAATGAGTAGTTAGAAAAATATTTTATCATGAAAAAAAAAAAAAAAAAACTCACTGAGGCTTGGAACTGTGTTCGAAAAGCAGTTGCCTGGTTATTCTTAATAAATTTATCTTTTCCACGTTTTCCTCCAATGTATGAAGTCACTATGAATGTCATGCCACAAATTTTGAGCAATGATTCTCCTATGAACCATAGTTCAGGACTGTGAAAGCTATCAACACTAAAAAAAAAGATTTTTAAAAAAAAAAAAGTCTTGGTCTGGAAAAAATATTTTCATGAAAATTATACAAAACTTAGTATACATAAACCTTTACTTTTTTTATTTGTATCTTTTACTTGTTTTTGAAAAAGTAGCCCAAAATTCACGTTGATGATCAAATTGATAGATTCTAACAGAGTAGAAGTCAAATTAGTGAAATCATTACTATAAATTAGAACTTATTTTGTACAAAAATTCCATAATCAGAGATGAAATATAAAAATCCTCTTATTTTTTTTAAATAAAAATTTAAGATATTTTCAATTCAGTCAAACTTCACATAATTACTTTAAACCTAACTTTAAATCTTTTTATTTAGATCAAAATGGTAAAACATTCTTACAGTTGCAGCATCTAATAATATGTAAGTCTTATGGCAGTGAAATAATGAAAATTTACTTAAAATTTCTTTTGTTTCTATATGAGAATTAACATTTAGAGTTTATGAAGAAAAACAAATCTATACAGAAATATTGAGAAATTTTAAATTATAGCTGACGTATTAGAAAATATTCTATGAATTAAGAAGTTTCAGACACAATAAAAACCTTTTTATTGAAAAATTATTAATAAAGCACAATATTCCTGAGTGGATATCAACTTTAAATTTAATTAACTGGAAAAAGATAAAATTTACACAGCACATATAGTTTATGTTAATAGAAATTTCATACTCTTTAAGTAACATTTTCAAATAGAGCTAAGCCTCTTTCTGTTAAATATTTGCATGCATTTTATTTCTTCTAAAATATCCGTATGCAATGTAATTTTCACTTAGTCAGGAGTCTGCAGAGAGGTGTAGCATTGAATCGAAGTAATAAGTGTCATTAAGAAATCACAAAAACTGTCTTCATTAGAAGAAACTGAACTTAAAAAAAATTTAAAACAGCTAAAAAGTTTATTGATTATTAAAATTTTAGATTTACATTTTATCTGCTTTCTTCTTATCCTTTGTGGACGTGTTAAATATTTTACAAATGGTCAAATCCCTTACCTCAGCATTCCAGAAGAATTTCCTTCAGTAATATTTCAAGATTTACAAATGATATTTGTGTAGTGTGATATAAATATTCTCATGCATATTTGTATTATAGTACAATTTGTAGCTCTCATACAAAATAGATCTTTTTATGTGGAAAAGTAAAATTATAAATTTAAAAGTTTTTGGTTACTTTTTTAAAATTAATTGCTAGTTATTTTTATAAGTGTTACTCTTGTATTATTATTATTATTATTATTATTATTTTCTTTTTAAATTTTTTATTATTTTAAAAAATCTTTAATACATTAATTTCAAATGTCATTTTTCTAAAATACTCTAAAAATTTTCTAGAAAAATCTAAAATGTTTCATGTGATAACTCAAAATATTGATGTATCTTAAAAAATAAATATATATAAAAATGAGTAATCACAAATAAAAATATTTGAAGAAATTAAATTAGCATTAATAAAAAAAATTCATATAACTTACTCTTTTCTATACATTCTCTTCAGACGACTCCAACCTGTCTCAGAAGTGAGAAACTCTTGAATTTCTACTTCTGAGATAAATTTTTTTTTTTGGACCATGTTTTTTCGTAAATCCTCTGCAGCAGCAGTCAATGCTTCAGCTGGACTCACCGGATATATATCAGACTGAATTTGCTGACCAGGTAATTCTAATGCACTGATTCGTGGAAGATAGAAAAATCTTTGAAATTGTCTGTGCAAATGTTGAAGAAAAACATTCGAACCAATATAATCATGCCTCTGGAACCAAGATGTTATTAGAGAGCTGCCTTGTGGATCTTCCATCATAAAAATAAAACACTAAAGAAAAAAAAATAACAGTTTGATTATTTAAGGAATAACAAAGACATTGAAATATTTATTTTATGGTAAGATTAAGATGAACATGTTTTTCTTTTTAAAACTATGAATAGAAACTTCAAAATGTCCAGTGTATCATTTCTGTTTGCTTTTCAAATTTACGAACATGTACGTTGATAGTGAATTATATTTCTTGATTATCAGTGTTTATTATTTATACTAGGTACCATCAAAATGGATATCTTTTTCTGAAATGAAATGAAAAAATAAATAAATAAATAAAAAGTTTCTCTAAATTTAAAATAAATGTCTTAGTTTTGATGCGTCTTTTTTAATTTTTCAAGTTAATGGTTTTTCAGTAAAATAATAAGAAAAACAAAAAACACCCTTGATGATTTAAATTCTTCAAAGAATTCTGTCACGTCATGTTGAATTTGTCAAGTTTTCATAAAATTAAGTAAGGTGGGTGAAACACATAAAAAAGTTATTTTACCAAAATTTTCTAATAAAAATAATTTCAAAAATAATTTCATTTATAAATAGGTAAATCTTGAAAATTTAAGGAAAATCTATTTGATTTTTGCAAGAATTTTCAAATTAACATGTCTGTTACTGAAAAAAAAAAGGCTAAAAAATTTGAATAAGTCAAGAAAAACAAGTTTTTGAATCAACATTTTCAATGTTCTAGAAAGCAGGGGTGGACTGAGAGTGTTATAGGCTCTTGGGCAGAAAATGCAATGGGCCCCACTTCCCCTGCTCTTTACAGTTAAATGCCACATGTAGAGGCTGTGCAGCAGGTGAACTGTGCACATTGGCATCACTAAGAAGGACTTTAGTATAAGATATATATGTGTTTATATGCATAAAAAGATTTGAAAACTTCAAGGTCATGAAGATGTTCATGGATACATGCTGATAGTAGCAACAAAGCGTAATGACATGTCAGACAAAATTTTCATTTAATTACTATGAATTAACATGTAAACAATGTACTAAATTATAGAATTTATAATAAAAGATATTAGAAACAGATATTGAAATGAGTTAACATACACTTTTTAAAATAAATTTTTACATTTTAACACACTCTAATATATGATGTACAATGCTTTACAATAATACTGAGCCAAAAGTTTCAAATATTAACGCTCACAGATTACAGTAACAACATTGTACTTATTTTAGCAGAGAATTCTACAATTTTATCAATAACTTTGTTTTATTTGATTTTCACTGCAATGTCTTTTTCAATAGCAATTAGTATAAGTGACTCCAAGTTATTTTCAACAGTCTTAGTTTAGAAAAACATCTTTCACTTGTGCACTGTGTGACGCTTAGTGTTACAATGAATTTATATGCTGCATATAAATCTTCATATGCAGCTGCACACAGCCTGTACTCTGATAAGAACTTGAAAGCACATGACAAACAATTCTTACATGTTATCTTGGCAGATGATTCAGCAATTTCTGTATACTCCCCCTCTGATTCCAAGCTGTCTGAATCGTTTTCATTGTCATTCATATTCTCTAGCAGTCCCTTCTTCAGGTCTTTGTAGCTAGATGCAAATGAAGTCAGTTCATCCTGTAGTACCACTCTGTCAATTTCTGATACTGCATGAGCAATCAAACTTAGCCCCACGTTTTGTGGAGATGCCAAGGTTTCAGAAAACCTGTTTGGATCAAAGCAGAAATCTACTTATAGAGTTTTTCATGAGACAAGAATCTAGCTCGCATGCTGGAGAGCACAGCATCAGTTACTGCATTATGGTATGAAACCTCAACATTTCTATTCTCGTTTGTGATACCTTCTGGTACTGAGCAACTAGATCTGATGGTTGAAATTGAGAAGCTCTTAGGGACATAGATGTTCACTTCTTCTAATTTACAATTTGCATTAACAACAAAATTAGATGATGTTTCAAAAATGCCACTAAAATCTCTTGAGATTTTTTCAACATTTTCAGTGGCTTTTTCAATCATGCACCAAGCTTGCATAATATCCAGGCCTGATGTCTGCAAATAATCTGACACTGGTGTTGTAATATCAAAAATTCAGATGAATGTAAATGCCATTAAGATGGTTTCAAATTTGCTCAAGTTTTCACTCAATTTCTGTGCTTCACTCACTTGCTGAAGGATGATCAGAAGGTCTGAATAGAATTCTGATGACTGATCTCTGTAGCTGCCAAACAATTTTTGAAGTACTCTACCTCTACTTGATCAACTAGTTTGACCAATGCACTCTAGTCTTAGGCATTTCTTATTTCCTGGTTTTGTCTGCATATGCTCTGCCCAGACCTTCATCCTTTTGTAGGAATCATTGCAAAATGTATATAGTTCAGTAAGCAGACCAAAAAGACTAACTGCTGCAACACACACAATGCTTGCATCACTGATCACCAGATTCAGAACATGTGCATAGCACCAACTATGGATGATGTGACTTGGGCGAGCTGCTTTCATATGTGCCTGAACACCAGAGTAAACACCATTCATATTAGCTGCTCCATCAAATGAATCTCCAATACACTGTTCTGATGTCAGGCATATCTCTGTAAGCAAATTTTGTAGCAGGGTGTGCAAGCATTTTCCACTTGAATTATCCAAATTTACCAGGCGAACTAATCTTTCCTTAGCTCTGTCCCTAACAACATATCTAAGGACAATGGCACATTGATCATGAGCAGAAATGTCTTAAGTAGAGTCAATTTGTACTGAAAACATCTCTGCATTTTTCACATCCTTCACAATTTCATTTTTGACCATGTCTGAAATGATATTTATTATCTTATTCACAGTTGTTTTGTTTAAAAAAGTTACGAATTCGCCACACCCTTTCTTAGATGGATCTTTTTATTTGCCCTACAAAATGACCTTCTGCAAATTTTCCTGCAAGTGTGGATTGTATTCTGCAAGAAGCTTTATAGCCTCTAGAAAATTTCTACGATTGTCATGATTACTTTCATCAAATACATTTGCAACAGCTTCTCTGTTTCCCGCAGAAAGACAAGACTTGAAAACCAATGTAAAATATTACATCAGTTACATACTTTAAAACAGAGCGACGACGAAGCTCTTGTTGAGTTCTTAAGGAGTGTCGGTCCTTTAACAAATTGTGCTTGATGGATCTTTCACAAGCATTCAGAAAATATGCATCATTGGAATGCTTGACAGTGGCTCTTTTCATGTTCAAACAGTCTTGTTGTGATATGTCTCCAGTCAGAACAGCTCTTTCAACTTTTCTTGGGAGCATACATCAGACAAAACGAGCAATCCAAAGTCTTGTTTTCTTCATTGTATGTCACCCACTTTATGCCTTGTCAGTCATATACAACAACACTATTGAATGCCATGTTACTTATAGGCTAATTTGGATGAAATTTTCAGAACATCTCCTGTGAAATAGAGGCATCTGGTATCTGGTTTAAGAAAATATGCACTTTTCGTATAATCTGTGTACTGGTTGTCATGGAATCAGATCTTGAAACCTTAGCTGGAGGCCCATCAAATTCGATTTCATCTGGCTGGGAGAGATCAAAGGGTTCAGCAGAATGAGAAGTAATTTCAGATTCAGAAGGTGCTTCTGTGGCTGTTGATACTTTGTCTTGTAAGCCAAAGTCAGCTGCATCTTTGATTTGCTCAGAGGATGTAGATTTCTTAGCAAAAGATGTATCAATTTTATGTGTTATCTTCATTATCTTGGATATTGTTTCCTTTCTCTCTTGTTTCTTTTGAGCACCACTTTTATGCTTGTAGTCAGACATCATTAAATAAGGTTTAGCTACCTGGTAAAGATAAAAAGAATAATCTTTGTTTAATATAAATACACTAATCCATATTACTATTATTACTAATCCATGTATATATTATATACTACACTATTACTAATCCATGTATATAAGCCTATAGAAGCAGTAACATATAATGTAAATATATGAGACCAGGGCCATAGCTGATGCTAAAAAAACACCGGGCATAGAGAAAATTGCCCAGATTTATTAAAGTGGTGACGTCATCAGTATCATCCGCTTCCAGAAACTATGAACTTTTGTGGATTATTCTTTTATTCCGATGGAAATTATGCATAGATTTCATGGCACTTGTTCATATCTGCACCCAGGGGCACAGATCATTTGCATAATGAGAGGGAGATAGATTTTTGGGGATGATTAATTGTGAAATTGCTGTAAGTTGATTAAACACATCTCAAATATATTTGGAACTTTTACAAATTAACATCATACAAAGGTAATTTTTTTTCTTATTACATTTTTGTTCATTAATGATTAACTGACAAAACGATGGCATTTTGTCACCTTTGTTTTTTTTTTAAATTTAATTTACTTGCCTTCTTTTCGCAAATTAATTAATAATAATAAAATATATTGGTTAAATTTGAAAGTTGAGTTTTTCGTAAATTTACATTTGTAATTTCAAATATTTATAAATAAAAGTTCTATTTATTTATTTTTAAGTTTATTCTCTTTTATTCAAAGTGTATGGGTTAAGAATTAATTTTCACTTTCTTTGTTGCATATTGGTTACAATTGTAACCTTTCTCTAAAATAATTTATTATTATTCTCTATTATTTTACAGAAAGGTTACAATTGTAACCAATATGCAACAAAGGGTTAATTTTTTCCTCAACATTTAGAAAAACAGCCTTCCAAAACAGTGACCATATCTAAAGGTTTTGATTAAATATGTAAAAAATGTCTAGAGCAAGATCAGAGAGGCTGAACATTGCATATATAAAAAAATCCAATCAACTGAAATTATATCAATGGTTTTAGAAGAATGTGGTAAGATCCGTATATATCTGGTACTGGCATAAATTGACTGTTAAGCCCTTCAATTTAAAAACAATATTGGATTTAAAAAAATAAAAAAATATTCTGCTTGAATTCGCATTAAAGCGCTTTATTTAAATTTTAAAAACTTTGACTTAAGAAATCACATAATGTGAATTTAAATTTACTATAAATCCTCAATATTTTTATTAATTTAGCATAATTATAGATGTAAACAAAATAATCAATATAGTCAATATTTTAACTTACTAAAATCCTTGGCAACAGACAGGAGTTAGGAAAAACGTGTTCTTTGCAAATTCTAACAATCATATGAGGATTTTAATGGCTTTTGGGAGTGATGGAGATGGAAGCAGGAGGACTGAATGACCCCCTTCAGATTGTTTGTCAAGACTTGACCGATACTACAGATTACAGAGACGCCAGGTATATAATCATCCAAATATACTTGGAAAGGTAAAATGATTTATTGCGTCTTCCCTTCAACCAGGCAAGGGGTGCAGCGAAATCAAAAAGAGTCAGCTGTGGACATGTATGAGACACACACACACTGATGTGCAGCTGAGTGACCAAAGTCAGACTGCATGTAGAGTGTACAACAAGGACATCATTGATAAATTTTATTGGCAGCCAGGTGGGTCCCCTTGTAGTGCTGGGCCCTTGGGCATGGTCCAATTGACTGATGGCTCAGTCCACCCCTGCTAGAAAGGCTTAAAAAAAATTATTAAATATTAAAAAAAAAAAAAAATACTTTGATCCTTTCTCTTAATATCAAAGATTTTGACGATAAACCAACGTTTTCAATACGTTTGGAATGGACACTGGAGCATGTTTTCATCACGGTATGCTGATTTTTTTTTTTTTTTAGTGAAGATTCTGTAAGAAGAGGTACCTGATATAACTGAACAATTTTTTTCTTTAAAAGAATGGGTGTTTGCATAATTTAAAAATATTTTCTTTTAGTCTGGAAAGAGTCTCTCTAATTGCCTATCTTTTCGTTCTGGAACGCAGCTTTCCAAACCAAAGCCATCGGTGCAGGTGTTTTGTTTCGTGGCTTTATTTGCCTTGGAAAAAACAATGTCTTCTATTTTTGTTGGGTACATATGTATTTTGTAAACAATGTCTTCTATTTTTGTTGGGTACATATGTTGGGTACATATGTATTCACTTACGCGCAAATACCCTTGGGAAAGGTATTAATCCGTCTCTTCCTTCCAGTTATGGGTTAAATAATAGGACAGATTGGGTTCTATAGCCTTGGTCGGCAACCAGTCTACCGCAGAAAGCAATGGCAACCTACTGCGGGATAATCTTCTGCCCAGTCAGTCATGTCTCTTTCGAGACATGATCGCCCAAGCGTGTATCACGTATGGCACCTAAACTGACTGACATATGTATTGTTGGAAATTTACAGATATAACAGGTCTCCTGATTGGCCGAAGACCCGAACCTCGTCTTGGACTTGAGGCGGGCCTTTACGCCAGGAAGAGGCTCGCGCCTTTTTTTGGGTTTTCCCTTTTTTTTGGACGGACTTGCTTGCTCGTTTGGCACGGA
Source organism: Ascarosepion bandense (assembly GCA_037127315.1). Classification (NCBI taxonomy): domain Eukaryota; kingdom Metazoa; phylum Mollusca; class Cephalopoda; order Sepiida; family Sepiidae; genus Ascarosepion; species Ascarosepion bandense. The sequence continues at coordinate 835,313 of JBBBDQ010000192.1, forward strand.
CAGCCTCGGAGATCAACGTGCCGAGATTCAACCTGCGGGGCCGATAATTGGCTCCCTCATGTCTCGCATTATCGAGACCATCTCTCCATAGTATTGGAGACCCATTGGGCTAACAGCCTCAACCTTTTCAGAGAAAATATCTCGACATCCTTCCTTTCTTATAAGGAAACCCTTTGGCCAATGCCTATCCATCTGAGAGAAAAATTCTCTATGAACTATCGACTTTCGACCGAATGGAACTGCTGAAGAAGCTGACCCCAGAATTTCCTGTACGTCGCGGACCGCCGTTCCTCGTGGTTTCCCATACCCTTCTCAGACGAAGGAACTAACAAGCTACGCAGCGAGAAGGACTATACCAGGCTTCGAAGTAGCCGCAAAATCAGTTTTTGCAAGACAATAAATTGTTTTCCTTTATCAGGTATGTCTTGTTTGTCTGACTGTTTCCTTCCACTGCCTAAGCACTGAGTTATGTGTGAATATTTCTCACATAGCTTTTATTGCAAAAACTGAGCGATTTTTTAAGCTAAGTCATAGCTTTTATTGAAAAAACTGAACGATTTTTTAAGCTAAGTCATAGCTTTTATTGCAAAAAACTTGCTGAATGTAATTTAACGTTTAAATAGCCTTAATTGCAAGGAATAAGCTGAGTTATAGCTTTTATTGAAAAAAATGTGATATTTTAGCTACAATTTGCTACATTCTATAACCTTATTGCATAAAATCTGTTGTAAATTTTGGTTTAACGTTTAAATAACTGATTGCAAATTAATAATTCCCTTCCAGAATAGTTATTTGTGTGATTTTTTTTAGCTATTCTTCAGCTATATATATATTGAATTGCTTCCTGTCTGCTACAAAAAAAAAAAATTTTTTTTTCTCCCCCTAATTATTAGTTTTCGTTTGCCAATTGGTGGGGGAAGGGGAAAGTTACCTCCCTTTGACTGACTGAGCAGTAACCATTCCTCTCTCTTCTCTCTTCGCGTCGTATCTTATCCTGGTATCCTTTCGGGAGACACAATGGCGGCCTTGAGGGAATGGACTAATAAGATCGAAGCAAAGAAATTTCGTATCCAATGTACGGTAAGCTGGCTCAAGGATAGTAATTCCTCTCTATCGACCATTGAGGCAAGAGAGAAGGATATCCTGAGTTGGCTGAGGGATTTAGATAATTTGTTTGACCAAATCATTTTAGAGTCTCCCGAAGAGGAACGGTTGTCATTTTGTAATGACTCCGAAAATTTTTTTTCCTCTATTAGGGAAACATTATTTGAGCTAAAATCTAGTCGAGAGAGCGGCAAAAATATAAAACCTGCCTCTCTTCAACATTTAAAATTGGAATTAGAGTGCCCTCCCTTTAATCAAATTATTGAATCCTTGCCTAAATGTTCGTCGTTCTTAATCGACAGTGCCTTAAATCCGGTATATTCGTATTCGGATACACTTGGTCCATTTTTCGAGGATTCCTCTGTTGAACGCGGAATTGAACATTTTCTCTCTCTCGAGTCTATTGGAATCGACGAGAGCGAAACTTTATCTTCCTATGATGAAGAAAAAATTGACGACTTCAAGAAATCCATAGTTTTGAAAAATGGTAGATATTATGTGGATCTGCCCTGGGACCGAGATAAATTGTCTCGGGTGGACTCTAATTATGTGCCTTCCCTAAAAATAATGCATAGGGTGGCAGATTCCTTGGAGAAGAAGGGACTCTATGACGAGTATTTGCGAGTTTTTAGAGAATACGAGGATTGCGGTATTGTCGAACCGTTTTCTGTTCCTCCTGGGGACTTTAAGAACTATTGTTGGATTCCTCACCGGCCCGTTATTAAAGAGGGTCTTGGGGTCACTACGAAAATCCGCCCCGTCTTTAATTGTTCGTTGAAACGGCGGGGGGGTGTTTCAATTAACGATGCAGCATACGCTGGAGTTAACTTAACAGCACAGCTACTGGACTTGTTGTTGATTTTTAGAAAGAACGACTATGTTCTTTTAGGAGACCTTCGTAAGGCCTTCCTCCAAATTCGCCTGAGAACTGTTCAGGACAAAAATAGGTTTTGTTTTTTTCTCAAGGTAAATGACAAATTGTATACCAACAGGTAACGATGGATCTTCTCCCATGGTATGTTGTGACGCCTGCGACAATTGGTACCACTTTGACTGTGTAGGAGTGGTCCAGCAGGATACTTTGGGAGAGTGGATTTGTCCAAATTGTTCGGAAAAAACATCTTACTAGTCTCGTAGGGACTGCAGTCTGTTTATCAATATTAATGATCTAGGTAGAATCAGGTTCTTTAGTTATAAATTTATTATAGTGGCAGACAGAAGCACGTTCAATTCCCCTTGATAAGAAAATAAATAAAATAATTACTTTCGAGTAACTGATAATTAATACGATTGTCTTATTCTAAAAAAAAAAAAAAAAAAAAGTAATGGATAACCATTACTTTTTCGTTGCTCCTTTGGCAGTGTGTTGGAAATTTACAGATATAACAGGTCTCCTGATTGGCCGAAGACCCGAACCTCGTCTTGGACTTGAGGCGGGCCTTTACGCCAGGAAGAGGCTCGCGCCTTTTTTTGGGTTTTCCCTTTTTTTTGGACGGACTTGCTTGCTCGTTTGGCACGGACAGCCTCGGAGATCAACGTGCCGAGATTCAACCTGCGGGGCCGATAATTGGCTCCCTCATGTCTCGCATTATCGAGACCATCTCTCCATAGTATTGGAGACCCATTGGGCTAACAGCCTCAACCTTTTCAGAGAAAATATCTCGACATCCTTCCTTTCTTATAAGGAAACCCTTTGGCCAATGCCTATCCATCTGAGAGAAAAATTCTCTATGAACTATCGACTTTCGACCGAATGGAACTGCTGAAGAAGCTGACCCCAGAATTTCCTGTACGTCGCGGACCGCCGTTCCTCGTGGTTTCCCATACCCTTCTCAGACGAAGGAACTAACAAGCTACGCAGCGAGAAGGACTATACCAGGCTTCGAAGTAGCCGCAAAATCAGTTTTTGCAAGACAATAAATTGTTTTCCTTTATCAGGTATGTCTTGTTTGTCTGACTGTTTCCTTCCACTGCCTAAGCACTGAGTTATGTGTGAATATTTCTCACAGTATCATTGAGAGATGGTTAATGTTTCTTTAATTCGTACTTGTGTCATACTTTAACCGAACTCCCTATAGCAAGTTTTATGCAGAAAAATTGTCAAAAGGTTGTTTGTCGGCAATAGTGTGGAATAGTGTAAGAATAGAATTTTGTATAGTAATTTATTAACCAGAATTCGTAGAAATTAATGTTCAATGAGAAAGTTAAGGGTATATAGTTCGTACAAAAATGTTCGTAGTAGTAATTTGTTGAAAGAGATAAGGAGAAGGAGAAAGAGGACAATGTCCGAGTCGCTTGAAGTTGAAGTTAGATTTTATGTTTGTCTCGCGGCTCCCATATGACTGTTGAGTGTTGATAGATGACGCTGGTGAAGTCCTTTTTTATTGTAATCTTGATTTTTTCGCACTTACTCGAAGTCCTTTTTTTGCAATTTAACACCTACTTGTGAAATCTGGTTTCGACGGCGTTAAGCGCATGATCAATCCTTTTTGATTTGGGAAAAACCAGGATTTCACACGTCATTGTGAATTTTGTAAAAGCGAAGAAGGTTGATTTTTTCTTATCCGCTACACATACACGAGATGGATCCACTTTGTTTGCAACAGAAATTCATAGTAAGTCGATTCAATAACTCTAAAAATAAATAAAAACCTCTTAATGTTGGTGTCACATGTTCGATAATTTCATAGAGTTCCAGTATCCCATTACAAAAAGTACAATATCCGAAGAAAATCAATTTGACATTAAAAGTTGAATTAAAAGTTCCTTAAACTTTCAATTTATGAGATTGGATTGGGATCTTGTCCACTTTCGAAATAGGAGGCTCAGATTTTGTTTTTTTGTTTCGTTTTTATAAGTTTTTATCATTTTAAAAAACAACAAATCTCTCTTTACTTCATTCTGCATATTTTCCCACTTTTTAGAATTTATTCATGTTCTGAAGAAAAAGAATTAAGGTAATTTTCTTTTTTACTCGACCATTCCGCCGTTATTAATGAACTGTGTACGGTAACCACTCAAACAAAAAAATATGGGAAACGACTTTTTTCTTTCTTTTTTTACATGATTAATAACAGTGGCTGAAAATACCTCGATGGTAGTTACCAGGAAATAGGTTAGGTTTTCTTTTGTCATTAATGCAGATTTTTTTTAAAAGTTTAATTAAAATCCAAATTTTATAACTGCTACTGATTTAATAAAAATAAAAAATAAGTCTTACCTTCTTTTGTTACCCGAGTTTTTTTTTTCAACCAATGCTAATAATAGTTATTGCGAACAGACCTTTTTAGTTTTAACGGGAACCACAAACCAGACTAAAATAAAATATTCCGTGCATGGTCTTTGTTTTTTTAGTACTAGTCCATGTTGAGAAATCTTGCTTCAACTCTGAAACTGTACAGAGATGTCACATTTTTTTTTTTTAAGTACGAAATTTTTTTGGACATCGATCGTGGCAAGATGTGTGAAACATGAAAAAAAACACAAATTACAATTTGAAATGGAAGTTATCGTTCGAGTCAAATATTTGCTTTTTTACTTGTAACTGGAGTAATTATTTACGAACTGTAGCTAATATAAAAAATTATATAAGTGACCTTCAATTGTATCTGTATTCTTCACCGTTTCTTAAATGGAACTCTCTCGTCTGCAAGATAAAATTAGTCGTAAAAATCATTTACAGGTTTTTGTTTATATTTTCACCTTTTCATTCGTAAAGGTGAAAATATAAACATCATTTTCGTTTGTTTGTGGTACTACCGAATGCGTTATTTTGCGCCTTTGCCAAAAAAATGAAAGCAAAAATATTTCCCAAAAACCAGGGATTTATTCGATTCAAACAAATTTTTCAGTACTTATTCATTAATGGATTGATTGTATTGAATTAATGCTGAATTAAATGGATTATTAAATTAGCAAACTTTGTAAAAATATAAACTCTTAAAAAAAATTATTGGTTGGCCATTTGTTTTTTTTTTTTGTTTTTTTTAACCAACCCCTTTCGAGATTTCGTGTGTACTTTTAACTTGCCGGCTGTACATGAGATCTTTTTACAGTTGTTAATAACAATAATAGAAAAAATACTGAATGTGTTTTCAGTAAAAAAAAAAAAAAAAAAATGCATGCACTATCAAGTGTGAACATAGAGAATTCGTCCCGAATTTTGCCAAAAAGTAATTCAATTAAAAGAACTCAAAAAATGATGATATGGCCCAATGGCAGTTGGTGCTTAAACTTAAAACAAGCTTTTTTGGGACAGAAAAAGAACCTACAGGTTCTCCTACACTTTTTTTTTTTAATTAGTACAATTTTGAAATTCAACCCGTTGCTGTTCGTAAGAATTTTTTCTTTTCATAAAAATAAAATTTTTTTTAAAAAGATTGACACTTAAAAATTCTATATATCATCCATTGCAGAATTTTTTTTTATTTCGTAAAAAAAATCCTGTTGTAAACAAAAGGGAAAAATTTCAATATAACGCAAAAAATGTTTAAATTAAAGAAAAAGAAATGCTACTTTATTAATAACAGATAGGAATTGTGAGCTGACTGCAAAACTGGCCCGTTTGCAAAAGCTAGTTTAAAGTTTATAGCCTTGGTATCACAAACAAAAAAGTTAAAAGTTTAGAAATTTTTATTATGTCGTAAGAAAAAATCCTGCTGTGAACAAAGGGGAAGGAAATAAAAAACCAAAAAACAAAATTCAATATAACACAAAGAATTCAAATTAATGGAAAATTACTACTTTATTAAACACAGAGAGGAATTGTGAGCTGACTGCAAAACAGATCCGTTAGCAAATGCTAGTTTACAGCCTTGGTACCACAAAAAAGTTGGAAAGTCTTTCGCCTTGTCAATCTGAAGCTTCAGTAAATTTTTTTTTTTTTTTGAAGGGAGAGAACTCAGGGGAGAGTAGTCTCCCTCAAGTTACCGTAATAGCGACTCGTTTTCTTTCTGTGTTTACTTTCAAGCCTGGAAAAAGTCCTTTAGTTTTTGTTAAGTCTCTTCTTTAACCCTCGTGGGTTGTGGGCCGACCTGGGAAACTGTCCCTTTTTTCTGTAAAATAAAATTTCTTTCTTCCTCTGGAAGAACTATCGTCCAATCTTATTTTTTCTTCCGCCACGTGGGTTAATGGCTAACAGGGGAAACGGTCCGTTTTAAATAATCTCTCTTTCTTTCTCTGGAAGAAGTTGTGTCTTCTATTGTTTCTCCTCTGTTTGTCAGAAGGGATCCCTTTCTTTTCTTCTGCGAGCTTCTCAAACCCGCAAGCAAATTCCGACTTCATTTTACGTCTTTGGTCTGACGGAGCTAAAATTTTCAGAACTGCTCAAGTTGACGAAAATCAAAAAAGGTTCCCGCGCTTTCAAATTCTGTCAAGGGGAGCCAACCAATTAGAGGCGTGGTATGCGACACGTGGTACGGCCTTAGCGAGAAAAGGCGAGAAAGAAAAAAAAACAAAAAACGAAGAGACGAAGGGACGAATAAAATTTTAACACCATCAACCAACAATTGGGAAAAACCTAAAGTAAAATTGCACACCCGCAAAAGAGGATTCAAACAGCTAAAAGCTTTTTTTTTCACAAGTCAGTGTGAAAAGCGAAACTCTAGATCCTGATTGGATGGAAAAATCTAAAAATTCAAATGACATCAGCGAAACGGTTTTTTTCACAGCTAAAGAAAAAAAAAACGGCATGAGAGCCCACTACGTGACCAGATTTCAATATTTAAGGATGGCCCCTGACCGATCACGGCAGTCTGTCGATCCCTCAGTCAAGCAAGCGGTCAGTCGATCTGTCAGTCAGCGAGTCAAGAAAGACAGTCAGTCACGCCAGTCAGCCCGAAAGGCGCAGTGTCAGATACGCGCAACCAGATAGGCGCCGACATCAAAGTGACCAGTTGCGACAAACAGGTCTGTCACCGACTCAACCGATACGAACAAGAAGAAGAAAGAAAGCAACAGCAACAAGATACTTTCAACGGCCGGAAAACTTTTCACATCACTCATCAGCCAGAAAGAAGAAGGAACACAGACTTTCTGGGTTAATTAGACTGATTCATTGTTTTACACATGCATTCTACCAATTACTACTATCTACATTTGACTTTCTATCTCTCTCTCTTCGTGAATTCTCATTCGCACTCCTTTTCCACTTAATTAGCGGCGGACACATAAGGGAAGAAACATTGCATTGTGATTTTGAAATTGAGTTAAGTAGAAGTCGGGTTGACGAAAATAATAGTGGTGTCAAGAAAGAAAAAAGATTTCTTGCAAAAATTAGGTGCTCTTTACTTTTCTCTTCCGTTGCATTGAGTGTCAAAATTTCATCTTGTGATTTAAGGTTTTTCTTCAGGATATCATAAAAGAGTTAGCAAACAGGCTTACTAAAAAAATAAAAAATAAAAAGAAGCAAAGCATAACTGAAGTAAATCAGTCCTTTAGCGGCAAATATGTGGGTTGTGTTTGGCGCTTGAATGAACGAATAAATAAATGGAAAAAAAAGGGTAAAGAAACAACACAAAATGATCCAACTGATAAAGGAGAAAGGTTTTCTGTTGCAAAGAGAATGCTATGGGGTCAGTTGGGAATAATGAGTCCAAAACTTTGGAAACTGACAGAGGTATGCGAAATTATAAGTTATGGATCACACGTCTCGGAATGGTGATTTTCTAATTGTGACTCAGATGTGGCATCAGGTCGAAATTATGAAGAACCTAGTGAGGGTCAAGCTCATCACTCAGTTGTAATTGTTCTGGCGCTAACCATTACTCCACATAGGGGTGACAATGCGTCTCAGTATGTGAAGACGGGCGACCTACTTAGTGGAAGTTGAAAAGAGAAAGAAGAAGAGGAAAACATTTTTTTATGTAAATTGTGTTCTGGCCTGGTTCGTTGTTATGCCTAAGTTAGGAGGCTAACTTAAAACTTTTACATCAATAAAAATTATAAGCTAGACACATGCGCACAATGGAAGAGAAAGAAGTTCACCTTGGATATGATATGTAATTTTTTTTGTTGATGTTTTATTGTAATTTTTTTTATTATTATGCTTCATTGTGTAAATTGTTGTACAATGATGTGGGTATGGTTGAGAGGTTTAGATCATGAAAGAAAAAAGACAAAAGGCACTTAAAATATTTACAGGTGAACACTTTTTAAGAATGGATGGAAAGGAATGTTAAATATTCGTTGATACTATATTTTTGGGCAGCATGGAGCTTTTGACATGAAATGTACTTGCACTTAGTAACGCAGATGTTTAAAATTTCGTTGAAATGTCATGCAGGTGTAAAGGGAAAACATGTTTGGAGTCAGAATTTTTATTTTGTCTACCAGGGTCAGAAATGTTATACCACAGATTCAGGTTTGTACTGGAGAACAGCTGTCAGTGGGGCGGAAGTGACGTTAAGCTGACAGTTACATCTTTAGTAGTAAATTTAATTTGATTTTAGCGTGTCTGATCTCAGTCGTCAAATGGAACGGTTGTTCTCTCAATCAGGCTTATCCCGATGTGCAGGGGTACTGACAATTCTGACCAAAGAACCTCCTAACCCATGGTATGTCACCGAAGATGTCTTTGGAAAAAGGAAAATATGTTTATATTTTATTTACATTTGTGTCCGTTCTTCTTGTTTTCAACAGAGGCGTTTGTTGCAGTTCATGTGACGAGAAGACAAAAAAGATGACAAAGAAAAAATTGTTGTTTCTGCCATTTTATGAAAAAAGTGATTTGTTCCTCTACTGAAGTTGTTTATAAAAAGAAGTTTATGAAATTGATTTACAGTGAAAGTCGGATACTCTTAACGAAAAGTGAAAACTGTCCTCAGTGAGAGTCAGATCGAGTTGTAATCTCCGACAAATGAAAGTGAAGTGTTTATGTGAAACTGATTTATGTGAAGAAGCCGGGTTGAGTAACACATAGTAACACTGTTATTCTCAACACTGAGACAAATCCTGAACTTTTTCATAGCATTTGCTCAGTAGTAGTAGAATGTCAGAGTCCACAACATCTGTGACGATATTAACATTGATATCTGCGATGTCACTCAGTAGAGTAGTTTTGTAGAGTGATTTAGCTTGTTTTCATTGTGGAATTTATAGGTTCTCACTTCTTTTTGGCCAATTATTTTCTTTTTCTCTTTATCTGTTAATGTTTCAAGAAAACGCTTGTGCCGTTTTTTCCGTAAACAGTACCAGAAGCATCACTATCTAAAACAGCAAAACCAAGTGTTTCACCCAAAAGGGTGTTATCATTTTCAACAGGTGAGCAGGAGAAATTTAGCTCATGTTCAGGTAAACTAAATGAGGCGGAAATACTGGCACCGCCTGAACACATGGGGAGCATAAGGCGACTAATACATAAGAATAAGGACGCGGTGGCTAAATCTGATAAGGACTTGGGTCGGACACAAACAGTGCAGATGAAGATTGACACAGGGATCACCCACCAATAAAATTAAAACCGTATCGGACACCAATACACAAACGTCAACTGGTGGAGGATGCAGTCAGTGATATGCTGGAATCAGGGGTGATCGAACGCTCTAAATCCCCTTGGGGTTTTTCAATAGTAGTAGTCAGTAAGAAAAATGGAGGACATAGGTTTTGTGTCGATTTTAGGGCCTTAAATAAAATCACGAGGCCCATGGCCTACCACTTGCCGATGACTGATGATATTTTGGCTTTGTTGGGAAAATCTAACTACTTTTCTACACTTGATCTAAGATCAGGATATTGGCAGATAGCTTTAGACAGAAATGACCGAGAAAAGACAGCATTTGCGTGCCATGCGGGTCTGTATCAGTTTAGAGTAATGCCATTCGGACTCGCCAATGCCCCAGAAGATTTTCAGCAACTTATGTCAGTAGTTTGGAGGAGGGGTAGAGCAAATTGCAATGGCTTACTTGGACAACATATTGGTTTTCTCAGCGAGTGAAAGTGAACACCTTCAGCACTTGCAGATTGTTTTTCCTAATTGCGAAAACATTGGTTAAAGATCAAGCTATCTAAGTGCCAATTCATGCGTAAAGAAACAAGGTACTTGGGATTCATAATCAATGAACAGGGTGTTAAACCAGATATGGATAAAGTTGAGGTGATCAGGGAAATGCCTGCACCAAAAACGATTCGGCAGGTTAGGGGCTTTATAGGGGCGATAGGGTACTACAGGAGATTCATTCCGGCATTCTCTAGGATAGCCACACCGCTTATAGTATTGACAAAAAATATGCCAGGTTCAAATGGACGGAAGATTGCCAAAGATCCTTTGATGCCCTGAAGGAACAGCTGACTGCTGTCCCCCTATTGGCTTATCCGGATCTGAACAGGCCAATGATACTGTACACTGATGCAAATGATCAGTGCATTGGGGCATGTCTGACCCAGCTCTGTCCAGACAAGGATGGCCCCGTGTCAGGGATACCAGAAGAGGTACTCATCTACTTTTTATCTCACCGGCTCTCCCCTACTCAGCAGAGGTGGCCTGTGATTGAGAAAGAAGCCTATGCCATAGTCTATGCTTTACAAAAACTAGACTATTACCTGAGCGGAGCGAAGTTTATAATCAAGACTGACCATAAACCCCTACAGTATTTATTTGAAGCGGAACTTACCAACAGAAAACTACAACAATGGGCCATTAAATTGAGCGGGTAAGATAGAGTATTTGGCGGGGATAGACAATACATGTGCCGATCTGCTGTCTCGAATCCCTCGGGCGTTAGAAGAGGAATCTGAAAACATTATACCTGAGGTGGATGACAGGGCGTACCAGATAAATGTGATTAACTCTCAGCGAATTGGGAGGCAAACCGGCTTAGGAGAACTGGAAGACTCGAGTGACATTGAAGAGGACCGACCCCGCGAAATATTCTGCGAGTACGAAATGGATGATGAAATTAAGAATCTAAAGGAAACAATAGAGGCGGGGCGGGTAACTGAAACATGTGCACGAAAATACCTAATACAAGAAGGTAGGCTATATTATCTCTCCGACAGTGATGGGGAAGTGAGGCCCCGGCTGTACGTAGCTAGATCACTCCGAAGTAGGATACTATCACAGCATCACGACACCCAAGGACACATGGGCATAGATAAAACGTACGGACTTATCAGTAGGAAATATTACTGGCCGGTTCTGTACAAAGAAGTGACTGTATATGTGAATAGCTACATCACACGTCAGGTCAGAGCCGATAAACATACGATAGGACCTCTTGTGGAAACGGACACTCCAGTCTATCCATTTGAGAAGGTTGGCTTAGATATTTCAGGGCCGTATGGCGAAACCCCTCGCGGAAACAATTACATAGTCAGCTTTGTCGACTGGCTTACCAACTGGCCAGAAGCGTATGCCGTAAAAGATAAAAAGGCTCAGACGGTAGCCAATTTAGTTCTGACAGAGATATTCCCAAGATATGGGGCCTCCTAGAGTTAGTGACAGATAATGGAACCAAAAACGTCAATGGGATAATGAGGGAGACTCTCAACAGTTTGAATATAAAGCACATAACCACATCTCCATACCACCCACAGAGCAACGCAAAGGTAGAACGCTTCCACCGATCCTTAGGTGATATTTTAGCTAAATTAGCAATGGGGGAGAATGAGAACTGGGATCTATATTTAAGTCAAGCATTAGCAGCAGTGAGATTTTCTATGTGCGAGACAACAGAATACTCGCCATATTATATGCTATTTGGACGTGACTTGATTCTGCCGGTAGATAATCTGTTTAAGCCTCGTAGAAGGTACATGGGCGAAGATCACCATCGTCTTATAATCGAACAACACAAAATCTTCGTCCAAGCTCAACGGAGGATTAAACGGGCTCAGAAGTGGAGGAACCACACTGTTAAAAAATCCCGCCGAGAAATAAAATTGGGAGTCGGGGATCCAGTGTATTACACGAAGCATGTTAGGCAAGGCAAATTAGATCTGGAATGGAGGCCCTACTATAGAATAATTGAACAATCAGGACCAGTTACATTCGTAATTTGGGACCAACTTGGTGGAAAAATCAAGAGGGCGCATGCGAGAACACCCTTTTCAAAAAGACTGCAGAAGTGGTCGTTACCAGATCAAAATGGGTCATAGCAGATTATTGGAGGGGTTGGGTTTGGAGATACAGAAGGCAAAACAATAGGCGAACACATCGCTGTAAATTATTGCTCTGATAAGGGGAACTATCATAACCTCATGTATTCGCTTAGGCAGGAAATAATTGCATTGGAGTTGCACTGGGGCAATATGAAAGACTATCTGGGGGGACTGAAGTTACTTGAATCTAGAAAAAAAAAGGTCAGTCTTACCAATTGTAGGTAAGGCACTTAGTGTGCTTTTTGGAACGGTAACCGGAGCTGACTTGGAAACTATCAGAAGGAAATTAGCAGCAATAGGGGAAAATCAAAAAAGCCTTGAGAAACAGACAAGGAATAGTTTATCGATTTTAAATGTTACCAGGATAGACTTGACAAAAAATAGGCAGACCATCAATCGGCTGATAAAGAACGTACTAGACATACAGAATGAATAAGGCCAAGTGACCCATTCCATGTCGGCCGATCTGCAGGAACTCGGGGGCTTTGTGACACAATTCCTACAATTGCTCATGGCCATCAACAGATTGCGACAGGCCTCGCAGTCCTTGCAGTTGTCTCCCGAGCATGTTAGTGCTCAATTAGACATGCTCTCCCTAGGACACCTGTCACCTAGTATTGTAACTTCCGGTTACCTCAGAGATATCTTACTGGGGATTCAGACTGAACTTCCTCATCAGTTTCGGTTGCCCGCTGATCCCAACATGGAATTATGGCGCTACTATAGCTGCCTGGGTTGTGTTACGCTAATAGAAAACGATAAGTTGTTACCTTAGTACCAATACCGCTATTAAACAGAGGGAGTATATTTGAAGTTTTCCAGGCAATTAATTTACCCATCCCCTACCCTGGAACAAAACAGGAGCTAGGAGTAATTGCTAAATATAAGATAGAAGCAGAATATATAGCCTTGAACCTAGTTAGAACCAAGTTCATGTTGCTCACTGAAGCGGAAGCGGAGAAATGCAGAATGGACATACTGGGGACATGCCCCTCAAGGAGTCTTATATATGGCACTGGAGGGCATCAAACCTGTTTAATTGGGTTATTTAATGGGAACAAAGAGGAGATTAAACGAACCTGCAACATAGAGGCATCAAAAAGCAAATTGATGCCACAAGCCATAGGCTTGTCAGACGGGGTGTGGGCGGTAGCGTTAAAGACAAAGTTAGATTTGTCCCAGGTATGCAAAGGGAGGCCAACACTAACCATTACAGCCACCCCGCCCCTATCTATCATAAGCTTACCTATGGGGTGCACAGCCTTCGTTACGTCTATCACACTTCCGCCTTTTTACCAAGCGGAGGAGAGATTTGAATCTAGAGATTCTTTCCTCACTCTCTCAAACATCACATCGGCTCGTTGGACAGACTTGTGGAAACCTCTCGTTAGAACGTCGTTGAATGTTACTGCAAGGAAACTTCCACAACTATTAGAGAAAATAGAAAGAATTGATTTACAAGACTTATTTGATCAACTATAAACAATAGATGGGGAAGTTCTTCCCCATGGGAGTTGGACCACTAAATCTGTAGCCTTGTTATCAGTTGGGAGATGTGTTTTGGTGGGGATAATATTAATAATACACGTAGTTTGGGGAAGGTAGTGGTTAAAAAGATGTAGGAAAATTATACCGGCGAGAGGACTGAATAGCAAAACGGGTGGATCACCTGTTGAAACCACGGAGACCCAAGGGACAGAGAACTCTGAAACTGATCCTGAGAAAGGAACCCAGGCAGAGGAACGGTTGCAACTAACGGCCGTGCGATTGGGGATTAAAAAAAATGAAAAAAGAACTGATATTTCATATTCCTCTTTGTTCTAATGGACAGGGTGCTCCAGGAGCATGCACATAAAGAAAAATGTGTATACTTAAAAGAAAAAAAAATGGAAAAATTAGAGAAAGGGAGAGAGCAAGAAACAACTGTGCGTGTAAAAAAAAAAAGAAAAGAAAAAAGGACAATGAATTAATTAAAAAAAGTGTGAGTACTTTGAGAGAAAAAGTATGAATTTTGAAAAGAAGAAAAAAGGGTGATAGAAACAACTCAAACGGTGTGAATGGGTACTCAAAAAAAAAAAGTAAAAAAAGAAAGAAAAAGGACTGTTTTGAAAAAAAGGGTTAAAATAGTGTGCTATTACTAAAAAAAAAGTACTATTTGTGAAAAAAATGTGAGAGAGAAAAACGATGTGGGTGTGTACAACAACGACAAAAATATGTTTTGAAAAAGAAAAAAAGGATGATGATGAAAAAAAATATTTTTGAGAAAAACAGAAAGAAACATTTTAGAAACATTTTTTTTTTTTTTGTTAATTTGTTTAAAAGAAGAAAAAAAAACAGTTGAAAAAGAGACTGATAATGAGGAACAGTTACATCGCTCCTATATTTATGCAGTGGACTTGCTCAGAGTTATGACTATTTTGTGTTATTTGATTTTTGTTTATTTCTCTTTGGGAGAGAGGGTGGAAACACTCCCCTCTATTGAATTTATTGTGTAAACTATGCTTCAGTTATTTTGTCGGGCGCCATTGACCCTATTGGGAGGAAGTGTCCTCAGCAAACTTCCATCATTACAATGTTTCATAGGAAGGAGCAGGAAGGCCTAGGGATTTGTGGCTTATCTTTTGGGGTGGAAAATGGTAACAGGAGTTGAATTGACAAAGAGTAGAATCTCTTCCAGGAATAAAAGGGAATGGATGTAAATCGGAGAACAAAACTCTAAGTTTGGAAAAGGTGTTCGTTAACGAAGAATTGACCTTCATACGTAGCGATAAACCAACTGCGTGGATTCATTGATGCCACCGGCTATGAAGACAAAATTGATGAATTGGTTGTGGAAATAAAAAGAAAAATGGGTTGAGGAAATACAAAGAAATGGTAAATAATGCCAAATTGATTGATGATTGTGGAGGGGAGGAGAATATCCCTGTGGAATCAAAATAATTTTTGGGGTGATGGCGTGCCGAATTGAAGCATCGTGTCATGATTTTATTTGCGTTTATTGTAATTTATTAACATAAATGACAAGATCCGTTGGGGGAGGTGATGTGATACGATATCTAGGCGTATATTAAGGTAGATTTGTAAAATATGTATTTTATTATAATAAATTAAGAATAGAAATTGGTTAACAACAGAAAAATAGTTTAAAAACATATGTTTCGTTTAACAAAAGTGAAAAAGAAAAGGAATAAATAAACGCTTTTTCTTTTATAAGTAAATTTGTGGATTATCAGTATCAGATTACTGTTAAATCCTACCAGTCTTCCAATAAAATATTTGACTAAGTGATTTGATGTGATAAAAGATAAAGTTTAAGAAATAGATTTTAGGTGACCAGGTCAAAAACTGTCTTTACTGTATCTTGACCACACATTAAGAAAATAAAGAAAAGATAATAGAATTTTCCCTTTCTCCAGGCAATAAAAACGCCTGGTTACGGGTAAAGGATATAAAAACATCCGACGGCCTTCACACGAAGCTTTATTAAGATAAAAAGATAAAAAAAATCCTGGAAAATACGTCGTTGGAGGCTGAGTGCAGACGGGATGTCTGCGGGATGTTTACACATCAAAGGAAGCAAAATTTAAGCACCTTGAAATTTTGGACTTACAGTCACCAATGCTTATCTTTTGTTTTAAGCCGGTGGTTTCTAGTGGACTTCCGATTATTTCAATATAAATACAAGTGATTTTTCCGAGCCGATCAGTTCAGCTGGGCGTGTGCTTGAAGTAGCTACGTGTGTCAGGCACACTGAAGAGGGGAAACTCCGTTCGTCTGAGTCGGTCGGTTCGGCATTTGATCTCCATTAATTAGAGTTAGAGCTGAGTGTCACATCGCCTGCCCCAACTGCAAGACTAACCCTGAAGGAAATAAAGCATCAATTTACCTCATCCAAGTTGTGGAAGTTCGTTCCTTATAGTTTATCTTGTGCCCCCAGCTTGAGACTTCGACTTTTTCAACCAACCCCCGGCAACATCACAGCGTGGAGAACGGCCGCCGGAGAAATTGTTCGTGCCTTCATCTGGGGTGTTACAGTATTTAGAAGCCATAATAATGATTTTTTGTTTCGCTCTGCTACCAAAGTATATATCCAAATAAGCAAACATAAGCAGTACACTGGGAGAATATATTTATTCGTCTCAGTCACTTAGCGTACGGTAATCTATTTTTTCATGGGTCCCCTGTGGGGACTAAGAAATAAAAATAACTCTTTTTTTTCCTTCACTGTTTTCCAATTCGTGAGCCTATGCGAAAATTTATATTGACCAATAAAGAGACTAGCTACGTGCTGAAGAAAAGACCAAGGGAAGTTTTAATAAGCCTACAAGAAAATTTACTTTGACCAGTGAAAAAGGGACAGTTTACAAACTGAGAAAAAGAAACAAGCTGATGTTAAGTCGCTTTTTTATATAGGGAGAGAAAGTTGAATCAAGGAGAAGAGAGAGAGAAAGATAGAGTTCCATGCATTGGAATAATGCTGGTGTCAAATTACATGCTGATACATTATCAGCCTCTAATGAGAGCAGGGGAGTTTCAAAGAACTCTATTCAACTCCTAAGCTAAGTACATTAAAATATATCTTTTTATTTATGCTGAATACAACCATATAACTTTTATGTGAGAAACGAACTATCTCAGTTTGTTTTAAGCATTTTGGAATATTACTTCGTGTCCGATGATTTAATATGAACATTTCTTGGCAATTTATCGAAACTAAGATCTTTAATGTTTGATTACTTATCCTGAAACAAGCTACTGAAACTTCAAATGTGAAAATTTGTAAATAAATTCTTTATCATGTTTTGTTAAATAACGTGCGTTATTTTTATCGTTATCCCTACATACTTCCCTCCACTTCCGGCTTCCTTGTCTCTTCTCGCTGAAGAGTCCTCAAGTGGCTGAATTGGTGACTTAACAAAGAATATTGAATATATATGTATATAAGACATTTGTTTGAAATTTTCATATAGTTATATTGTTGTATGTTTCATAAACCCTGAACTAGGTAGATGTTATATATTCCCACACAACAATACTTTATTATTAACCCTATATCGTAAAAAATAAAAATCCTCACTTTACAGTCTTAATAGAATCCAAAAGCATCTCCAAGTCCTTGAGAATGACAAATTATTTTCCACCTCCCCAACCTCTCTCACAGATGGGATGTGGCAAGCTTCTCACTGCTCTATCACTACTTCCATAGAAAGGGCTCAGACAAGCAGCATTCCTTGATTCTGCCAGTTCTAACCTTCCTGGCTAGGAACCACCATGCCACTAACATTGTAGCAAACTACAGTCATTTCCTCCATATTCCATTGGTGAGAAGTAAGTTACGCTTGAACAGCTTCTTCTCACAAAGAAAACGAACCAGAGTACTGGGAGACAGAAAAATCTTATTAGAAACAAAGAAAAAGAGTGTTGGACTGCTACGTGATATCTGTTCTTCTGTACGGCACCAAATGTTGGATGATCTCTTTTAGGATGAAGGAGGAGCTTGAAGTAGCAGAAATGTGGTTCTACAGAAGAATGCTGAGGATACCATGGACCAAGCACGTGGGCAATGACGAGGTGTGCGTGAGGATATAGACGAGTCGTCAGTGCATGCAACTAGCAGTTCATAGGTCAGGGAATGAGGTCTGAGTCATTTGTCGTTGAGGTGAACAGGATTGGTTTCATGGATATTGCCGCAGTCGGATAGCATAGACTGGGCTAACCGGCAATGGACATGTAGACCATGTTAGCAGTTGACGATTGAACAATCTAGAGTTGAAGTGGGGTTGCTACGCTGGAGTTCGCTGCTGAGTTGAATTGGATGGCTGGAAGTCGCAGTTACGTCAAAGTGGACTCTATACTGGAAATCACTGCATCAGGCTGAGGCATAATGCGGTAAGACAACTTTCTTATCCTAAAAAGTGTAGTTGTAGTAGTGCAAGAAATGATTTGTTTGTTGTCCTGAAAAGTTTATTTTTTAGGAACGAGGTTTTAGCTTTTAAAAAACAACGCGAGCGATAAAGTCAAGTCATGTTGAATATAAATTTCTCGCTAGATTTATGCCAGAACTTTGTATTGTGAATTACAAAGATAAAATTGATTTAGTCATAAAAGTTTCAGTTAAGTTTACTTATTTTTTAATACAAAAAATATACTGACTGATAAATTTATTAGTTAAAAATTTGTCTCTTTTGATAGTATGAATCCAAACATCAGATAATTCTTTATCTTTTGGAAAAGAAATTACATTAACTTTTGGGCTGTTTTTATCATTTCCTTTGCAATTTGGTACAACAATTTGGTAAGGTATTGTTTTTTGTTATAAGTTGATGCAATATTAAAAAAAAATTTAAAAACACCGTGAAAAATACACAAACGACGACTGCCTTATTGAAAGGACTCAAGATGATGACGTCACAAGTTCTTGACGTCATATCTAGCAGGCCTTCCTTTTCGATGGTCTCAGCTCTGTTCATCAGAATCTGGATGATAAGTTTTGTTATGTGGCTCATTAAGCGGATTATTCAGTGGAGTTCATATTTCTCTGAACCTGATTTCTTGGGTAGTGCTTTGAAAATTGATCTACTTGGGTTCTCCGTTATATCACCTCTGTTGTAGAGTTCATTTATTATTTCTGTCATCCTGTCTATGCCAAAGCCATCTAAGAAATCTCCGATATACTTCTCCCATCACTGAAGTATTTTTTTTTTTTTAAAGTATGAGCGTTTCGTCCTTTGCTTTTATACATCCTGTTGCTAAGCAAGTCTTTTGTACTGTTAGTTTCTGATGTGGAGCCTAAAATGGGTCCACGAAAATATAATACGGAACACGAGGTGTAGGTTAAAGAAAGATGTATTTACAGAAAAGGTTACAAATACGAAGGTACAGTAAGCAGAGCTTACGAATCCAGTATAGTCCTTGGTAGTCGACTGCGGTCATGTGCACAATGCTACTGTCTGGTTCCCCACTACTGCTATCAGACATCTATTAATATAGCAGTGGGTGAGTCCATGTTGAGGTGAGTCTGGGTTCCACGACACCCACTCCTTCCAAGAATTTCTTTTTGTCCTTGAAAAGAGAATAAGAAAAAGTAAAAATTTTAATACTTCTTCCATGTTTAACGGTGGTGTTGTGTGTACTGGTATTATTTTCCTTAGATGGATTTATCTTTTTCAAGATTTTTGTAGAATGTTTAACATCTTCAGAGAGTAGGTAATTCTGAGATAATAGATCAAGTGTATGAAATGATCTAAGTCTTTTATCTTTTCGAGCTGTTGTAGTTGTAGCTTTTGGCACACTGTTATTTATGTTTTAATAAATATTCTGATGCGAATAAGCCTTGTTACTGGTTACAGGGTGAAAGCTTATATCTGTTTTGGGTACAGACCACGATTTTTTATCTGTGCTAGACCATACCATTCATTGTTTGAACTGGCATGTTTTGTTGAGAGGATCAAATCTTCTGGGAGCTTTTTCAAATCATTTAGTTCAGGAGATTTAGAACATTTTCCCAGGCCGTTGGACAAAACCTGTGGAATTGTTTGTTTGCGTTCCTTTTTGAGCTTCTTTGACGTTGTACTGCCTAATTTCTTGCACAAAGTACTCCTATGGTAATCCCAAAGGTTGAATTTGACTAATCAATCCAATCCAAATATGTTGTCTGCAAGCCTTTTAACACTGCTTTTAGTAACTCCGTTTAAGGTTACTGTTAGTATAACTTCTAATATATTAATATTTTTTCACCATTCACGGATTTCGCTGTTCTATCCGTTTTTAGTATGGTTGATTTGTTTAATTTTTTCCATGTACGCCAATTAATTATTGACAGGTCACTCCCTGAATCAAGTTGAAATTTAATCTAGTTCTTAAAAATATCAACAGTTACGTATTTCCTTAAATTCCCATCACTTGAATTATTTGATAGGGCTTGTCTAATTTTATTTTTTCTCGATTTGTTGTTGTTTTTGGCATACCAACACTGATTTAAACTATGACTGTTCTTACTGCAATTTTTGCAGTATTCTTTCTTTTTGACTGGGCAAAATTTCATCCAATGCCACATATCACAGTGGTAGCATAGTGTGGGAGGTTTCTTTTGCTTATACGTGTTTTGTCTATTTCGCGGTTTGTTATATGAGTTTTGCATTTTGTTTTTTTTTTTTTCCGGGGAATGCCAGGCTTTGATTTTTTAATCTGAGATATACCTGATTCCTCAATTGTTTTTGCATCACTTTTCACAGAAATCACCCTTTGACAATCTTCTGCGAATTTTTGAAGCGTCAGTCCTTGTTCATTTTCAAGCTTAGAGAGCACTCGGCGTCTGATTTCGGCGTCCTCTGCAGATACTATTCCTTGTGCAAATATCAAGCAATTGAAGTTGTCCGCAGTGAGCTCGGCTAATCTAAAATCATTGCAGAGCTTGTTTACATTAGAAAGAGCAGCTTTTTCCAACAAGACTTTCCAATGTTTTAAGAGCTGCAAACATTGGAAAGTCTTGTTTTTCCTTAATTGTGTTAAGGCATTTCCATCGTTTATGGAACAAGGTAATATTTGGTCCAAATAGTTCTAACAGGAGTTTAATGGTCTCTGCAAAGTTCAGATCCGTAGTTTTTTTTTTAGGCAAAATGTAATCTACGAATCTACTGTGTTCAGTACTTCTCAGTTTTCTTAATAGAAACCGCACCTTTTTTTCAATGTTTACAATCTACGTTAAAAGATGTCTTCGCAACGTCTGTAAAATGCCTCGAAAGTTTTATCTTCGACCGGCACGTATTCAAAAGTTTCCATTGAATTATAAATTGTGTTCTGGGAAAAAAATCCTATCTTCAGAGTTTTTTGAACCGTTCACTGATTTTTCGAGTAATTCCGGGAATTGTTTGTGTTGTAATTCAGTTTTTTTTTTTAAGTGTCATTTTTGTTGAAATTCCAACTGTTGCTTATGTATTTCCATCAACAATTTTTGTTGTGTCTCTTCTGACTTTTGCTAATAAAGCTGTTGTCTTTCTTTTGGTTTTTGTTGAAAAAGCTGTTTTCTTTCTTCTGCTTTTTGTTGTAGGTCCAACTGGACCTTAAGCATTTGAGCAATAATTTTTTGAAAGTTTTCCATCTTACAAAAAATTCACAGCGATTTTTAATAATACACAAAACAAAGTAGAAATTGCTGTCGCTTTGAAAAACTTATACACCAAAAAGGGAGGGTACAGCAGAAAATCCAAGCCCTTTATTTTGACACAAAAAGAAAAAAAATTGGAAGTTAATTACAATAAAGAACCACTTACTTATATTAGTTCTTCCGAGAATCCCTTTGTTAACTTCAATTTTAACTACTTCAGTATCTCCACTTTTTTTTCTCTAGCAGAATAAAATTCAGCAAGGAACAGAGGAAAAAAAAATTCTTGATAAGTCGCTAAGCAGCGTATTTGCAATGCTTTGGCGTGTTTTTTTTTTTTTTTTTTTTTTCTTTTTACAATGTGGTAAGTAGAAATGTTACTCAGGCAACGCAAATAATTGTACTGGATTTTTTCTTCTTTGGTAGAACTTGTTTAAAAAAAATTACCTCCGTGAATTTTAAGAGGGGGGAAGTATTTTCACGAGTTTTAGTAGGAATTCAGTTCCATTTACTCTTACCCGAATTCACGCCTTGGTGAATAGTTTTTTTTTTCTTCTTTCGAACTTGCGTCGAGCAAAATTTTTGATTTTATCCGTTTGGTTTGCTGATGTGAGAATGTCAGTTCCAGTAGAATTAATGAATCCTGTGTCACTATTGCTATGAAACTGGACTTTTGAAATTTCAGCGTGTGATTCCGAATATCTTGTCGCCTCTGATATAGCGAGTAGTTTTTCTTTTCCGTGTAAGGTACGAATTCTCATCACTGACATGACGTGTAATTTTTCTTTCTTCCCGTGTAAGGTTCGAATTCTCGTCGCCACTGATGTGGAGCCAGTGGGGTTCAAACGAATCCTCGTCGACACTGATGTGGAGCCAAAAATGGGTCCACGGAAATATAATACGGAACACGAAGTGTAGGTTAAAGGAAGATTTATTTACAGAAAAGGTTGCAAAGAAGAAGGTACAGTAAGCAGAGCTTACGAATATATAGTCCTTGGTAGTTGACTGCAGTCATGCGCACAGTGCTACTGCTTGGTTCATTATTTATTGTACAATAGGTACAAATGTGGCACGAGGCCTAAAACGGGGATGGGGAAGGCTGGTCATCATCTGTCCTAATTTAACTTAGCTATTCACTTCCGTCGACTGACACACTTACAATAAACCTTACACCATAATACCACATTTTTACTTACCATTCTTACCACGTCCACCATAATACCTATGTATGCTCTATGTAGTCCTACTTAACTCCCATATGTACAATTTTCAGTGGAGAGCATGGGCAAAAATAACAACATTTAAAATCCCCAATGAATATATACAATGAAATACAATAGTTACAAGAAACTAAACAAAATCGTATTAGTAATAAAAAAAAACCACTACTCTAATTTGTGACAGCAAAGTCAGTTCCCCGGACGAAAAATAATGCGCGGCTTTATTAATATAATAAATACCACTTATCCGATCAGCAATCACTCACACAATCACTCACACGTTTAAACATCATAACAAAAAGCACACTTGAAAAATAACGAAAGACGCCACGCATCCACTGGAGAACTAACATTGCTGAACACCTAAACCGGGAAGGGGTGGGGGGGATTAAACTAAAAGAAAACTGAGGACAAAAAGAAAAGGGGCCAACGAGCATTCATAACCTAGCTAAGTTAACTTTAAGGTGAAACACAGAAAATCATAAGATCCCTACTCTAACCTAACAGGGCAGGGGTGCATATGTTTCACCCAGCACACCCAAAATCCTGATGCCTAACCAGCATCAAACAACCACTCCAGGTCAGCACCTTTTACGCGACAGAAACGCGCAAGACTCACCCACCTTTTGCCAAATTCAGATGGAGTGATCTTGACTTTAAGCTGATGCTTAAAGAACAAGATCAGTTGGGAAGAGGTAAACTTCTCATCACCATAGAATTCCTTCTGTCACATCGTCCAAATCACGACTCGCATCACAGCTAGTAAGCAAAAGAGCATGTAGTGTTCAGCCCTAGATAACGGAGGTACGACATTGCTACAAACAGAACTAGCCTTAAGGACAAAGAACTTTCCACGCAGCATACGAACCATGAGATCTTCAAGAAACTTACACAACGGGGCAACAACACTGCAGTGGAAGAAGGCATGATCGACGGTTTCCGCCGACAGCCCACAACGCACGCAGGTTGAATTCAATTTTAGGCCCGCTGCATGAAGCTTCTTGCCTACCCAGAGTGCCTTCCGGATCATCAGCCAGGTGAGTGATGCCTCATCGTTAGTGAGATATTTTAACCCGGGTGCCCAAGGCCATATGGAGCGAGCCTCCTGCTTCATAAGCCCGAGCTCGCCTATCAGTTCATCTTGAACGGCTCCCCTATCAGTTCATCTTGAACGGCTCCCCTAACTAACACCCGATATAATGCCTTAAGAGACAGCGCTTGGGCGTTGGAGAGGCCATCTGTCGCCCGCAAGAGAAACTGGAGAGCCAAACGACATTCTTTATAGAAGGAGCACTTGTCACGAGTAGTACGTCCGGCCTCCTCCTCCGACAAGTGCACACTTCTCAAGATGGAAAGTGTTTATGGACGTCCTCTTTAACGAGGGCGCCGTTCTCATCCGCCAGTATACACATTCGATCCAGGAATCTACTGCGAAGCGTATGTTGACGAATCTCAACGCTTAGCATGCCCAGACCGCCCTCAGAAGGATGGAGGCAACAGATCTCCCGACGCACCTTGGGAGCCTTGCCTTCTCCCCAAAGGAAGGAGAACAAGAGCTGTATTAATCCCAAACGAATGGCACACGAGAGAGGAAGTACCGAGAGTCGGTAAAGGAGAATCGGGTCGATGTGTGAGGCACATACATCCGCCCTCCCCTTTAAGGAAAGCTTCCTCCGAGTCCACAGGTGAACTGCGCACTCGGCCTTCTCTCGCACCTCCGACCAATTCATTTCCAACTGGAGATCAGGACCGAATCAGACGCCGAGAATCTTGATCGGCCCGTCCGTTCAGAGGAAAGGTCCAGGAAAAGAAACTCCCTTCCACGCACCCAGTCGCAAGCCCACAGACTTATGGCGATTGATCTTGGCCCCTGTCACCATCTCATAACATCTGATTTCTTTGCTAACTTCGTCACTCTCGGCTTTGCTCGACACAAAAACCGAAATGTCGTCAGCATAGGCGGAGTACCTGGCCTAGGTGGTAGCACCAGGTACAGAAATTCCGCCAAGGACCGGATTCGCCTTTAACTTGCGAAGGAAAGGCTCCAACGCAAGAACGTATAGCAAAGGCGAAAGTGGACAACCTTGACGAATGGAGCGAGATAATGTGAAAGGCTTTGATCTTACCCCATTCACTTCCACCAGCGCACCGGGGGACTCATACAGCAGTCGGATCCAGGAGCGAAAGTACGGCCCGAAACCGGCGGCGGAAAGGACAGACTCCAAAAACCGATGGTCAACCATATCGAATGCCTTGGACTGATCCAAATTGATCAGCGCGGCTTCACTGTCGATGTTCTCGATGATCAGGTGTACCAAATGAAGGTTGTCCTGAATAGTCCTACCCTTCACAGCACAGGTCTTCTCGGGGCCAATCAGACTAGGGAGGACAGCCTGCAAACGGCGGGCCAAGACCTTGGCAAAAATCTTTGTCATAATTTAACATCGTTAAAGGCCGATAATTATCAATGCTACCCCCACCGCTCTTGCTCTTGCGAAGCAACTTGATCACACCCCTGGTCAAACATCGAGGTATAGACTCCTGCTCCATCCAGTTGTTATAAACAAGCGCCAGCAGAGGAACAAAAACAGACGACTACCACAAATACATTTCGTAGGGAAGACCATCCAATCCTGGAGTTTTGTCCCGGCCAACCAATTTCAGCGCATCCCAGATTTCCGACTCCGTAATGGGCCCTCGTACCCAGCTGCTTCAGCCGCCTAGAGACGGGGAAAGTCAGCTAAATAGGCGTCGAACTAAGCTGTGCTCAGACCGGGCTCCCTGGTGAAAAGATCCTGGAAGTAATCCTGAAAAGCCCCACATATACCCACGTCTGTGGTCACGGTACGCCCGTCCGGCAATGTGATGTCTTTGATTGCTTGCCTAGCTTCCTCTGCACGCAATTCTGCGGCCATATTCGTTGCCTCAGAAGACATTCTTTTTAACCTCGCCCTAACTACCAGATCATGATCCTTCTTGATAAGCAAGGAGGCCAGCTCGGCGCTGGCTAAGGCTACGTCCCCACTATTACGGGATTTAACTGCCCGATCAACTTTTTTTCTACTGCCGTTTGTGCTAAGTTGAGCCGACGGCTATAGTCAGCAGCAAACGACCTAAGTTTGGATTTAAGTGAATCCCACCACTTATTCCCAATCACAGCCCCCGTCAGTTCCCGCTTTAGTGTTAGTAATAGCTGTTCCTGGAAATCTTGGCTATCAAATAATGACGCGTTCAATTTCCAGTATCCAGCCAACTTAACCTTATCTAAGTTTACACGAACCCGGACAACATAAGAGCCCTACGTCGACTCTCCTAACTAGGACTCGGTCGAGGTAGCTAGCGCGTACCTTCGAAACCGAGCTGCCCCTATTAGTCCAAGTCCACACTACATCCCGGGGGTGTTCATTTTGGTGTTTATCGACAAGATCATTCCTATCGATAAATTCCCGAAATGGTTTCACATCCGGGTTGTTAGTACCCGATCTTTCTCTTATACGATCTTTGTCAGGGTCAAGGACGGCATTCCAATTCCCCGCTAAGATTACCCGCCTCGATGTTCCAAAGAACGGCTCGAGCCTCCGAAACAAAGCAGTACGCTCCGCATGGTCATTAGGCGCATAAACGCCAATGAACCGAAAAGACTTCTCCTTTATGGTAATATCCAGCACACAAATCCTGCCCGCTGGATCCGCGAAGACAAGCGCACACACCGCACCCAAAGACTTGCTCACTAGCCAGGAAACACCTCTAGAACGACCATCAAAACATGATGAATAGAGATCGTAATCCCTAGACAGTATGCCCTCATAGTCGCCAGCTAAAAACCGGGTCTCCGGCAAACAACAAACATCCACACCGAGGCGCTGGAGATCATGAGTGAGTCTCACCCTCCGAGACTGACCTCAGCCCCCGGGCATTTAAGCTTGCTAACCAGAGAGCCATGGTGATACGTGATTAGGGTTGGGGTCCTGGACCGAACATGGACGGGGAAAGGATGCCAACAGCCTCTCCCATCGACCCTTGGCCTAATTCTTTGTCAATAGTGCCGTCAGGGGAGAGCCCGCCAACATCCCAAGGAAAGGTTAGTTTTAGAGCCCTATAAAGTGTGGGATGAACAAAAATTGGGACCCTTCCAACACAAAATTGTTTTAAATTTTCAATTTTTTCACCTTCTATGGTGGCGATTGGAGGGGACATTGAGAAAGTTTTTTCAGCTTCTATGACCATGTCCCACACCTTTCGAGCTCCGGCTCCAGTTCTGATAACCGTCAATAGACTGAGCATTCGGGAATTTTGTCCCCATACTTCTTCATAGCCAAAAGGCTTTTTAATTTTCTTATCCGATTCCCAAAGCTTTGGGCCCTTTCCGGCTGTTCTTTAGAAATACAGTAGACTTCCTTTCCCTTAGAAAAAGGGGCTTTTGTTGCTTTATTTCGGGATTCCCTGTTCTCAGAAGTAGGGCTTCTTTGCCGCTTTGATGGTGGCGGTATCTGCTTTTGGGGGGAGGAAGGACTGGGGTTGGCTGAGGTGGGATTCGAAACGGACTGGGATCTTTACTGAGAGGAGCAGGTTTTCTTGGCGTGGGCTGAGAGAAGTGGGATTTTTTTTTTTCCGGGAAAAGAGACAGAAGGGCGTATAGGATTTTTTGCCAGTCCTTGTTTCAGTTTTTCTATTCTCTTCATGCCCTCATAACCAGGGTCAAACGCTATTTTTAAGTTCTTCTATGGATGGTGCAGACCAGGACGAGGCGTCGCCCTTCTTGCTGGTAGAGGGAGTGGGGCTGTACGTGCCTTTAGTCCTGGGAGCATCAGGGGACTGAGGTCTCGCAGCTTGACGCTTCCCTCTGGTCCTACCAACAACCTGCCATTCCCCCCGTTCCTTCTCCGTCACTACACTTGTAGCAGGCGATGGTTTTTCGGGGAATGAGGGCAGATGTTTTGACCCAACCGGGGGTACTACCACACCGGTCCTGGTTGCTGGCATGCCTAAAACAGGCGGGACGGATTTTGACAAAGAAGCGGCCAGAGGGGTATTTTGGTCTACAGGGGCCTGGTTTCCAGAGGCCTTCTTCTCTGGGCAAGAGGAGGAGAGGTGACCAATCTCTCAGCACGCATTGAACGTTGGGTTTTGAGAACACAACCGTACGACATGACTGTCATATACCGACCAGGCCATGACAACCCAGCTGACGATCTCAGCCGCCATCTAATGCACCTTCCACCAAGCCGCAGAGAACAGAAAATAGCAGAGGAATATATAAACTACATCCTCTCAACTTCAACCCCCAAAGCAATGACAATTGATGAAGTTGCAATTGAAACTGTAAAAGACAAGACACTTACCAACGTCATCCAAGCTATTCTTACCAACAAATAGCATGTTGTTGAAGATGGCATAAGCAAAGCAACATTACATACCCTGCATGCCAACCGTGCCGAACTGTCACTAGCACATAAAGACAGCATAATTCTCAAAGGGCGCTGGATAGTGCTGCCTGAAACGCTACAAAACAGAGCTGTCAAATTAGAACATGCTGGACATCAGGGCATTGTGAAAACCATGGCCCTCCTCCAAGAAAAGGTCTGGTTCAAGAACATGCAGCCCCTAGTGGAAGAAAACATCAGGAACTGCCACACCTGCCAGATCAGTACCCACAAACCGGCAAGAGAGCCACTGCAAATGTCCCCACTACCAGCAGCCCCGTGGGCAGAAGTCAGTTCTGACTTTGGACACCTCCAAAATGGAAAGTACCTTCTTATTGTCACAGATGAATACTCACGCTATGCTGTTGTTGACATCCTAGTCTCCATCTCAACAACGTCAGTCATACCCCGTCTGAACAAGATATTCGCTGAATTTGGGGTGCCAGTCTCACTCAAAACGGACAATGGCCCACCATTCAACAGCTATGACTTCAAAGCCTATGCCTCCATCACCGGATTCAGGCACAGAAAATAACACCCCTATAGCCCCAAGCCAATGCCGAAACAGAACGCTTTATGCGCACTGTAAAAAAAAGTCCATCAAAGCTGCCCTAATCAAAGGCCGAAGCTGGAAGCAGGAATTATTCAAATTGCTGCTGGACTACCAGACAACGCCACACTGTACCACTGGCGTAGTCCCAGCCTCAATCTTATTTGGCCGGACCATAAAAAACCGCCTGCCACACCTAACCACACCTATAGCCGAGAACCTTAGTATCAGGGAGCGTGACACCCACACCAAGAGAAGCAATACGCCGATAGAAAGACACATGTGAAACCTAATAATCTCAGTGTGGGTGACACAGTCATTGTAAAAAGCGACAACACCTCAAAGGCTCTCTCACCTTACCCAACCTAACCCAATGACTGTAACAAAGAAAAAGGGATCCATGATTACCGCTACACACGAGGGCAACCAAACTACAAGAAATGCCAGCTTCTTCAAAAAAATCCCTAAACAGCCAACAAACCCCACACATAACCTACACGATTACTCCTTCTCTGACACCACCAAAACCTAAAGACAACCAGGCAAAACACACACAATTCTAAAACCTCAGGCGTTCAGGCCACCCAAAAGACTTGATGACTAAAAAACAAACAAACAAACAAACAAAAACAAACAAAAAAACAAAAAACAAAACAAAAAAAACAAAAACAAACAAAACAAACAAAAACAAAACATATCTCTGTACATAACAATCTGATTGTCATCTTTCTTTTACTTAGGTTAACAGACGTCTCCTCCTACACAACGTTTGACCCATCGGTGCAAGTACTCCAGCCATATTGGATGAACTCTCTCCAGTTTAAAAAAAAAATTGAAAAAAAGTATTGTAATGTCCTGACCAATAAAAGGGAAATAACCTCTGGTGTCACAGGGGTTACGGCCCCTGCGGATCCGGAAGGGAACGGGAGAATAAGAAAGAACGCTAGGCACGCTAGCAGGGTTCGTCTTTACTCTCTCATTATCATCATCCATTCTGTTGATCCACAATGGTGTAAGTGGATGTTTAGCAAGCATCGATTGTCTCCAACACCAAACATTACAATCACCAATTCTCCTGAGGGCAGGTTTCTATATAAGCTGATTTTGGACAGTTGACAGAAAAGATCAGAGGAAAATTGAGAGAAGACAAGATCAGGAGAAGAAAGACACAGTGACCTTTTGATCAAGACCTTGTGTTGGCCTTGAGACTAGAATTTTGAAATTTAAGTTACTGCTAAAACAAGCTGCAGACTCCAAAAGGGAACCTAGTGTCATTTGATTTTGTAGGAAGAGTTAAAACCACTGTATACAACAAATCTTATATAAACCAATTCGTTGTTACATTTTAAAAACTTGAGCTAATTCTTTATTCCAAGGGATTCTTTTTTTGTTGTTGTTATGTAAATCCCAGTTGTTGGACAGTTTTCACTTCAAGTTTGCTTCATCAGCAATCTCCGGAGATCAAAAACACAACATAGTAGAGGTGTGAATGGTCATGGATAAACAAACACCAACTCAGTCGAGCGGAACCATGCCACCAACATGATACCAGCAGCAAAACGGGTAATGTGTTAAAGAGTGAGGAGTCAGCTAGATGACAACCATGGTGGTCTGTAGGAACTTAAAGGCTACATTATTGGTTACCATTGACTAGGACCCATTTACGGGGTTATAGTGCAAAAATTCATTTTTTAAAAGTTTTACCTATTTTTTCCAAAATTTTAAAGATTTAAAAAATCCATTATCATTAATATCTGGCTAATGAGCTCATTAAAAAAAATTGTGGGGGATCGAATTTGATCAGATTCACCAATACCTAGTTAGACACACCAAAATGTAGTGGCATGGTGGTTAACTATGTGAGCAAATAATTGCTAAGTTACTAGCGTGTTCAGAATCAAATCCACAACATTTGATATTGTACATTGACAAAACAAAGGAAATACAACAAAACTCTTTAAGGCAACAAACGATAACATTTAATAATAATACACAAATTTGCAGTGGTGATAAGCACATGAAAAGAAGTTGTAACATTGTATGTTTACAAAAATTAAGGCTGAGTGCTTTTTATAGGATACAAATCCTATATCATTCAACAATTAACTGAAACGCAAAAAGAAAAATTGCACACCCGCAAAATTCGATCAGAATGACTGAAAACATTTTGGAAAATCCAGACCAAGGCAAATTTCACAAGTCGGTGTGAATATTGAGATTCTAGATTCTGATTGGATAGGAAATAGCAAATTGAACTATGACCCCTGTCAAATTTTCTTAACACCTAAAAAAATGGGTATGCTGCTCGAGCCAATCATGTGACTAAATTTCACTACTTGACCAGCAAAAGTCAGTCAAATGGAAGCAGAGAGAGACGACATGCTAAAATGTAACAAAGAATACTTTAAGTCTGACCAGGACAGTAAGGTCGTATCACACATTCATTCTCCCTCTTCATTCATGCTAATTTCTTTTCCCTCTTCTTCTCCATCCTCGACATCTCGCGGTCAAAAAAGAAGACAACAACAACAACAAGATACTTCTATTTATTCCTAAATATTAACGTTCAATAAGTACTATTTCCTTTATTGATTCACCTTCTTTTTCACTTTCTCTCCGGCCATAAAAAAAGGAACGGAACACAGACTTTATTAGTAACCTGGTAATATTTCTACATACACACATTCTGCTACTATCAACTATAAGCTCTGGATTCATTTAACTCCTTACTACTATTTCTCTGGAACATTTAACTATGTGTAAATCATTAAGACCAACTCACCTTCTCTTAATAAATCATTCTTCTGAACTCTACAAAGATGAAGGTACTCACGAACTCAGACATTTTCACCAATCTTCTATCAATATTATTCCTCACACAAATTACCTATGACTGATAAATCTTCCAGCGACAAAGAACATTACAACTGTAGATAATTTTTAGAATTTTTTTTCCTTTACGATTTATATTACGATTCGTTCAACATACGATTCAAGAAAAATAAAGTCAACAACTCCAATTTGTAACCAATAAATAAAAGTATATATTCGAATAAATACAGCATTAAACAAACAAAGCATGTAATAATGGCATACATAAAATAAGAGGAAAAAGTTGTTCCCCTTTAACTGTTGACAAAAATCAATTAAATGAAGAATTTTTTTCTTGCGCTGAAAAATTTTTTTATAATTGTTAGAAAGATTTTCATGTAAGAATAAATAACATGAAGAATACAATTATTTTGAATGTAATTGTAAGTAACACAAATTTTGGTCAAGAGTTCAAAGTTCAAAAGTTCTTGGTGAAAATGTTCAGATAGAAGACAAAGTTCTGTGTCTGTGTGTGCGTTAGAGAAGTTTTTAGTAGAGAGACTTACGTGGAGTCGTTTAGCCAGCCTGTTCCTTTACTGACTAGCTTGCTGAAAGTCGTCGTATTTAACGAAAGAGGGTGGATCAAAATCCAAGCGCGAGAAAAACTGGGTTTACATAAAAAAAATATGTGGTTGGCTAAAAATTAACCAATCACCACACGCATATGAAAGAGCTGCTTCAGAGCCGAAAGATTCAAAGGCGACTGTGATTGCTAAATTGTCCTATACAAGAACAGTAGTGATTTATTGCCCAATCGCAGTCGAGTAAATGACATGAACCGAATGTGGGTAAGAAAAACATAGCAACCGCTATATTACCCCTTCCAGATTAAAAAAAGAGAAAGCATTTTTTTTTAATATGTACAATACTGCTTGAATCTGGAAGGCCAGTGGACCCTCCTTCCTTTTCTTGTAACTTGTTGCTCTGGTATTGACAAATTATGTTGAGAACTACCAGTTTTTATTTGTGATGGTGCAGATGCTGATGATGATTGAGTTGAAATAGCACTCCGCTCAATGTGCGCTGGTTTAAGACGATCGATCAAGAGGTTCGATTGACCGCTATTGAGCTGGTCGGTAAAAAATTTGGTATGTCGAGAGAGAACTCGAAATGGACCTGTGTAGTTGGGTGTCAATGACTTCTTGGTGAAGTCTTGTCTTACAAAAACAAAATCACAAATATTTAGAGAAGAAGAACTATAGATATCCTTTGTCTGGAAACGAGTAGCCGTAAATAACAAGGTTGACATCTTGTTTTGAAGGCTCTAGAGTTGAATTCGCGGTCAGAAATTGCAATACTAGCGGTTTGCCAAACACAAGATCCGCGGATGAACAGTGTAGATCTTCCTTAAACAGAGATCGAAGTGACAACATAACTAATAGTAAATTCTCTATCCAGGATTGGTTGTTGTCACAGTTGGAGCTAGTTAACGCAGCCTTTAATTGCCGGTGGAAGTGTTCCACAAGGCCGTTAGCACCTGGGTGATATGCTATGGTTGAAATGTGCTTCGCCTCAAGAAGATTCAGAAATTCCTTAAATAACGTAAACTGAAATTGAGGACCGCAGTCTGTCATTATTACTGATGGGCATCCATAGACAGAAATCCAGTCTTTCAATATCGCCTTAGCGACAGACTCGGCGGTTGTTAATTGAAGTGGGATGGCAACAGGCCACCACGTAAATCTGTCAATGATAGTAAGAATATACTGGTATTCGTGTACTTCGGGTAACGGACCCACTAAATCAACATGAATATGAGGAAAACGACCGTCAGGTGTAGTGAAATTCCCTGGTGGGGATTTAGTACGCTGGCAAACGAGGCAACACTGAGTCCAGTGCTTGATATCGGCATTCATGTTTGGCCAGACAAAACGTTCACAAATAAGTTTGGTCCTCATTTTTCGTCCAGGGTGAAACATAGAATGAAAATGGTCGAAAATTTGTCTTCTCATCCCAATAAACAACAAACACGCATATATATAAAAATATATCAAGTGATATTTTTATTAATGAACGATGGACCGTGTAGCCTAGTGAACAGAGAGTGAGAGCGCGCTTCTAAGGGTTGACGGGGGGGGTCGTATCTGTTGCTCCTCTGGTCTGGTCTGGCTCTCTCGTCTGCCTCTGTCTCTCTGCCTGAAATCCGTGCGCCGAGGTCTTTTTTATAATCTCCAAACCGGTACTTCCGATTTTTGCCTCGCCCACGCACGCCCACGTAATTCTCAGAGACACCTGTTCTGTTTGCCTCTGTCCATTTCCGCTACTGCCGGAAATAAGGTCAAACAAACATCCGTTCCTTTCAACGACCGGAAACGCCCCCGCTTGCATCACTTCCTCGGGTGGGGCCAGGTTGTTATATTACAGAGGGGTCGGGGATGAGAAGTGTTGACATCACATGCGATTGACTTGTAACTGAGGGGCACGAAACGTTGCTCAATTTTTAACAATGAATCTTTCACTGAATTCAACAAATTCGTCTCCCTTTGCTGTGCGTCGGCGATATTTTCGAGATCTAGTTTTAAAAGGCTTATGGTCAGTAAAAACTGTAAAGTCTCGATCTTCTAAAATGTGTCGAAAATGTTTTATTGATATGTAAATTGCTAATAACTCCCGTGAGGAAGTATTGTATTTTTTTGTGTTTCGGTAAGTTTGACAGAGAAAAAGGAAATAGGTGTAGTCTCTTTCTCCGTGTGCTGGTGTAAAACAGTTCCTATGGCTTCTGATGAGACATCAGTAGTTAGTGAAAGCTGTGCTGAATCGTCATCACGCAAATAATTAAGTTTGATGTAATTTGCTAGAGCATTTTTTGATTCGGTAAAGGCAGCAAGAGCTTCGTCCAACAAAGTTATCTTCGCGTTTTGTTTTCCCTGTCTGCGAAGTAAGTTGGTCAGAGGTGCCAGGATATGGGAACATTTAGGGATGAACTGACGATAGTAATTTATCAGTCTTAAAAAACGTCGCAGTTGTAGAAGCGTGGTTGGTTGTGGAAACTCTTGGATGGCTTTAACTTTATCTGGGAAAAGTGTGATTCCGGTGCCATCAATTTCATGTCCAAGGAAATTCAGTTTAGGTACGGCAAACACACATTTATCTGGGTTGATTTTCAACCCGATCTGCTCTAAACGCTCAAAAGCTTGTGTGACGTGAAGCACGTGTTCGTCCATGTTGGCGCTTGTTACTAGTAAATCATCGATATATGCAAACGAGTGGGACAAACCACGCAGTGTTTCATCTATCAAACGTTGAAATGATTGTGCCACGTTTCGAAGACCAAAAATCTATTTTATATTTTTCAGGCCTGAGTCTGCCTGACGGCGAAGAAATTGGCGGGCCGGATGTTTGTATTTTATGTACTGTTTTATGTTTCACTGTTTCAGTGTATGTGAAGGGTTGAGAAAATGTTGGAAATTTATCCAGTACATGTTGGAGTGGATTATTTTCCGGAAAGGCAACACATATTTTAGTAGATGTAAGTGTAGAGGTAATGCCTGAGTATGTAAGGTCAGTTGTCTAGTCTATTAGCGTGTGATTAGCCATGTTTACAGCTAGGTTATAATGCGCTAGGAAGTCCGCGCCGAGTATTGGAAATTTTATGTCCGCCACAGTAAAAAGACATTGAAAAGCTCTCTTTAATCCAATGTTGAGGGTCAATGAAACCGTTGACGTAAGTTTGGATTTGAGAGCCGTTAGCTGCACGTAAGGTGTATGATGATTCTTTAATGGAAAAACCTGACCTGGGCGGTATCACACTCACTTGAGCACCAGTGTCGACTAAAAACAATTAATCTGTGTTACGATCCCGAACATAAAAAGACGGTTTGTTCTATCTTCTCCAACAGCAAATTCCGCCTTTATTCGCTGCTGGATGTGGCGTTTCCCTGTTGTTTGGATTTGAATGCCGTCTGGGACTGAAAGTGACATGGCTTAACACAGCGTCTAGCCGACTGTCCAAAACTGCGGTGGTACCAACAAATAGTAGTCGGTCTCTCTCGCGACTTGTTTCGAAAACGAGTTGTTGGCTGCAGGCGAATGCTCTCTGCTCAGACGATCAAGTTGAATCGACATCTTGTTGATTTGTTGCTGCAACTTGTCGATCAAGTTGTCGACGGGGGTGCCGTGTGGTTCGGGGCTGTGCATGTTGTTCATGACTTTTGCTTCCAAAATTTTATCAGCTGTCTCAGGCATTTTCATAAAATCTAATGTGTCGAGAAGAGTCGCTAGGATTTGGGCGATGTGGATGGGCAGTTTGTCCATCCAAAGTTTGCGGAGTAGTGATTTTGACATTGTGTTTTTCCCAAGAAGACTCTACATTTTACACAAAAGTTGCGTAGGCTTATTTTCGCCGAGTTGAAGGGTGTTAAGAGGTTGTGGGGTTTCATACATTGACACCCACACACACACACACACACACGCATGGTCACTCGGTGTCCACGTGATGACTGGTTCTCGCCAAAAACGATGCTAATAAAAACGGAAAACATCACGTGGTACACTAGTTAGGATTTCGTCCTGGGACAAGAGCAAACATGTCTTCCTAACTCACACAAACACACGCGCACTAATTGCGTGTAGCAATTAGTGGCGCAAAAATTTCTTTTATTTTTCTTCTCCTACATTAACACTATGCACATTAACTTTCATTCAAACAGGACTTTACATAAAATAACTTCCTACACATAAATCCACAATTTTTCCAACCTTCGTCAGTAGAAATCCACAGACTGCTACATTCGCATGTAAGTCTCTCTCTCTCTCTACTCAACGCACACACAGACACAGAACTTTGTTTTCTGTCTGACTTTCTTCATCAAGGATTTGAACTTTGAACTCTTTACGAAAATCTTAACAATTGTTACAAACCTTTCTTTCAGCTAGAGTAAAAACTTCATACATCTTATTTTGTTTCTACGAACAGACGAAGGGGAATGACTCTTTCCTTTTCACTTTCTTATGCATGCTCTCTCAACCCCATGTAACCTTTGTCAATACATTGTTTTCTGGTTACTTTCGCCTTTTTGTTCTTTCTTAAAACCTGCTTAAGATATGACCAAGGTTGCGTCGAGTCGACTCATAAATCTAAATTAGTAAGTGGACGCATCGTTCACTACAAGGTCATCTATTCTTATTCGTATAAAAAATAATTGTTGGTATGATATGAATTTAGTTAGGAAGTTCTTGGGAAATGGCATTGTGCCATGTGAAATTCAAACCTAGATTAACCTTGCATAAAAGGTCCCAACATATGTATATTTTTCTCTTTGAACATTTTCTTCTTAAAATTTGTTATTATGTTTAGTTAATAAAATTTTACTTTAACATACAAAATGAAATATTTTATTCTTCCACATTTCAACATCTAACTTTCTGATATTTACAATATGTAACTCCCAGCTGTTGGACCAGTCTTCACTTCAAGTTTGCTTCATCAGCAATTTTCTGGGATCAAAAACACAACATGGCAGAGGTGTGAATGGTCATGTTCGGCTGTATTTGGCGTAAGGCCAATTTGACAAACATAGCCGAGGCCCCTACACTTTCAAGATAAATCTGCCATAAATGTGCCACGTGGCATGGTTTGTTTTAGGAACTGTTTCAGTGATGCAAACATTCTGTTAATAAATGTTCCTTTGACATTATCTAGTGAATGTTAATTGAAAAAGATGTGTGTTAGAGTTAAAATTTTTGAAAATTGAACTAAGTGAATGAAATAGAGTTGAAAAGTAAATTTCTCACTTGAGGATTCAGGATAGTGCCACATGATGAACGAAGTGGGCGATTGTGCTTATGTCCATAATATAGCAGCTTGCACAGGTGTCTACTTCCTGGCCAGACTGAAATTCTCATTTGGTTTCTTTTTTTAAAAAAAAACTGGCAAAAGTGAATCACGTACACTTGTTGAAATTTTGCGTGCAATTATGTCCGAACGTGTTCTCACGTGCCAACGATTAATTAACCAATCAGCGAGGGTTATTCTTAAAATTAGCTGTCTGATCCTTTGGCATTTAGTTTGCAGAAATCTTTTAATATCATTCAGTCAGTTAAGTGCCATACGTGATACACGCTTGGGCGATCATGTCTCGAAAAAGACATGACTGACTGGGCAGCAGATTATCCCACAGTAGGTTGCCATTGCTTTCTGCGATAGACTGGTTGCCAACCAAGACTATAGAATCCAATCTGTCCTGTTGTTTAACCCATAACTGGAGGTAAGAGACGGATTAATACCTTTCCCAAGGGTATTTGCAGAACTTTTTTCTTCACTCATATGTTATGCGAGGGGTAAATTGTCGTATCTGCTTTTTTAATAAAACATGTCAGGTGGATTCCACAAATTATAAACCACCTCAGATGATGAAATTTGCATTTATTGTGGTTTTAAAATATAATAAAAAAAATGTATTTAAAATTTAGTAATTTTAAAAGATATGAGAAATGTAATTATCTATACATTTTCTGATTTCAAACTTGATAAAAATATTCTTTTAAATTTTATAATTTGTAAATTAAATCTTTTAAAATGTTAATGAATTGCAAATTCTCTTGGAAAAGTTAAGCAGGTGAGGCCAAGTATAATAATGGATGGTATAATTATTTACGAGAATTTTACATTAATGTTAACTGTAGTGAGCAGTCCTTATAGTTTACAAATTTTATTTTTCTCTGTCAAAACCTTGTAAAGTACTTATTTTTTAAAGGTATGTATACGTAAACACAGTGTATTTAAGAAAGAAAAAACTATAAAATTAATACCAAGGGCAGATAAATACAGATATAACGAAATGTCGGACAGTCATATAACGTCTTTTTCAGGCGAAGACTACGCCACTGCTTTTACAAAGGCTCTCACTTGTCAAATTAACAAAGAAGATGTGAGCTGCATGGTACAAACACAAAAGGAAATGTATGTATAATTTGGTGACCGAGTAAAACTTTGATTATCAAAATATTGGATGTACTAAAATGGAATGAGCACTAAATGTGCAAAAAAGAGCATTAATTCAGTGCGTCTTCTTAATTAGTCGGTTTTACTTTTAAAATTATTAAAAGAATATTCTTTACTTGATTATTGAAAGATTATTTGTAGATTCACAAAAAAAGTTAAAGTTTCTGGATATTGATGCTAAAAATCATAAACGATACTGAAGTTTTGTGAGTAGACGAAGAAAAATTTATATTATCTATATATATATATATATTTTGTTTGTACATTGGCTGGACCCATTCACGGTGTCCGCAACAAACCGTTTTAAATATAAACAATGTTATTTAAAGATTGTATTTAATTATTTATTCATTGTTAACCTGTCTTCGGAATTTGGTAATTTTGTCATCTAAATAGCCGAAATTGTGACAAGTCAACTGTAGTCACGAGTAAAAAATGTACACTGTAGTGTAAATGCAAAATGTAATTATTTATTTCCCAATCTTGTACAAAATTGTAAGTTTGTAGTACCTAGATTTATTCGTAAGCCCTTTTTAAAAAATATTCAGTTCGCATGAATTGAGCTTTTTTATAGGGAATGAGTTCGAGTAAAAAAATCAATACCTGCATTACTCAGTTACAGGAAGGAAGTAACAAAAAATCGAAGGATAGGACCGAAATGAATATCATAATTATTCCAATTTCATCAAAATAAGCGTAACATTCCGCAAAGATTGTTTTTATTTGTATGATCTTTGGCGGACCTGAAGCAGACTAGCACCACGTTTAATTTCGTTGTTTTCATTTTTTTTTTCTTTACTTTTTTCAGCGCAGTCCTATTGATTGTTACTTAAACTTTCTGATTATCAAAAAAAATAAAATAAAATTTTGAAAAATTACAATATTTAAACAAATTTGGGTGGGGGGTCAGTTTCTCATACAACGTTAAAGTAAATCGATCCTCCATTTTCAATCCACTCACGTTGGGGTCGCTTTGTTTATGTTAATTTCGTTGTTTTCATCTTTTTTTTTTTTTTTTTTTACTTTTTTCAGCGCATTTCTATCGATTGTTTGTTACTTAAACTTTCCGATTATAAAAAAGAATTTTGAAAAATTACAATATTTAAACAAATTTATGGGATAAAAGCCTTCGGAACCTAAAACGAAAATTTACCAGATAATATTGCACTGAAAAAAGTCCAAAAAATTCGATAATGAACAAATTTACAGGCGGTAAGGTCGTATCGGCGACTGTTTTTAAAATGGAGGCTCGATTTACTATATAACGTGGTGCTAGTCTGCTTCAGGTTCGCCGTATCTTTTTTCATTTAGCCCGCAATAGAAGAAATTCTACTCTAAAATAATAATAGTGGCTCGTTTTACTAGAGTGGTGAAACCATTTTATTTATCCGTGCCGAGACATTAATTCAGCTTCGGACACGCCACTAATAAAATAATCTCTTCTTGTTATTTTTTCTTTTTTATTTTGTTTTATTTATCCTGATTTTTACAGAATAAATATCCTCTTGTTTTTGTTTGTTAGCCAACCACTGTTATTATTAATAATTAAAAAACAACTTAATTCTGGTCTTAGGGTAGGTGCTTTTTCTAGATTTGAACTTTAAAGTATTCGCATTAAAAAATAATAGTAATAACTACTTGTTTTCTTTCAGGCTATCACGTTATGAAAAAACCAATGAAATGCTGATAAACTTTAACCTGCTGTCCTCATCGCGCTACGAAGCCACCTGTCATAAGTTTAAGAAAGACACGTTACTTCTGTACGAGATGAAGAAAGACTTGGATGCTGTATTTAAAAGAATTCGGTAGGTTTCAAAAGAATTTATATGAATTTTTAAAAAATGAGAAATCTTTCTTGAAGCTTTTATTTTATTTTAAAGCTAAGAGATTAAATTTAATATTTCTAAAAAACAAGATACTTTGCTGTATTACAAAACTAATTTAAATAGTATGGAAGGAGTTTTATTGACAACAATAGCATTGCTGATTTTAGCATCATTTTTAGCCTCGAGTCATCGCAATTTTTTATTAAAAAGTTTTCAAAAGTGAAATATACTTTTCTGAAACTTGCGGAATATTACCTGATTTAAAGTTTATGCCCTGTTTTCTTGTCTCAAAAGACCGCATTCAATTTTTTACTCTCTCTCGTTCCTCTTTGGTCATAGGGGATGCTACTTAGAAAACTTCAAAGAACCCGTTGACTGGCTATATAAAATAAGAATATTTGAATATGAACAATCTACCCCCATAGATTAAATAAAGGGTTCAAGACAAATTTCTCTGAAGGTTAACTGGAATGCTGGAGAGTACAATGGTTAAAATATTTTGATATCAACAACAAAGATGGAGACACTATTCATCATCTCAGAAATTCAAACAGAAACATTTGAGATCAAAATAAAATCACTTCTCTATGGTTAGCCAAACTATAGTGTCATAATAGAGATTCTCCTTCAATTTAAACTATGGTGGAAACTTCAGTTTACTAGACAAAAACATGTACCAGACTTATAAAAGTAAAGTAAATCTTTTTTACAGACACAATAAGTTGTGAAAATTGAACAATGAAATCCATCCCATACTTGGAGAACTGAAGTTTCTGTCACTTAATAAGTGTTGAGCTGGGGGAATTAAACTAAAGAAAGAGGGGATAAAAATAAAAGGGCTGATGAGTTTACATCCTTTTAAGCTAAAATTTTAAGAAAAAACAAAATAAAACTGACTTATATTACCCTAAACTGGATCAGGGTAACACATGATTAGTTCAGAGGTCCCAAATCCTCTTATCTGACATCAAGGTACCACTATGTGTGTCTTTCACTCACACCAAGGATGAAGCATACAATTACCTTTTGTCAAATTTCAAATGAGCCATTTCCTTTCCATCCTGATCCCAGTTTAAGCTGATGCTTAAAGAATAACATCAGTTGGGAAGAGGAATACTTTTTACCTTCACAAAATTATTACTACTACATTGTTCATATCACAACTCTCAAAATGCCAAGTAAGCATGAGAACACACAATGTTAATCCTTTACAATAGAGGCATCACATTGCTACAGAAAGAACTAACTTTGAGGACAAAGAACTTTCCACTCAGCATGCAGTCAATGTAGCCTTCAACCTGCTCACGCAACAGGCCTATGACACTGCAGTAGAAGACATGTCTAATGGACTCCTTCCAATTACTGCAGTGCCTGTATTCTTGCAAAAATTGCCAGTCACACTGTGCAAAGCTTTTTGCTAACTTAGAGGGCACCTTAAAAAACTAGCCAGGTGAGTGATGGCTCATCGTTATTGAGACATTTCTGTTTGGTTAGCCAAGACCACAGGGAGCAATACTCCTGTCTTCAGACTGAATTCAACCATCAAATCCTCTTGAGTGTGTCTTAGAGTGAACGTACAGCCCAAAACAGGGTAATGCAGGAACACTTGAGAAAGCAATGGTTAACCCTATTGAATAACTTGGACTAACCTAAATAGATCAATATACCAAATGAAAGTTGTCCTGAATAGTCAAACTCTTCACAATACAAGTCTGTTCAGGGCTAGCCAGACAAGGCAGGGATGACTGCAAAATGGTTAGCTAAGACCTTGGCCAGTATCT
The DNA here is from genome assembly GCA_037127315.1 of Ascarosepion bandense. NCBI lineage: Eukaryota > Metazoa > Mollusca > Cephalopoda > Sepiida > Sepiidae > Ascarosepion > Ascarosepion bandense. The sequence continues at coordinate 877,228 of JBBBDQ010000192.1, forward strand.
TTAACTCTATGTTTAACATTATTTAACAAAAATTACTAATCCCATCCCCACCATTTTTGTCCTTACACAGCAACTTGATCACATGCAGGCAACAGAAAATTTAAAAATAATGTATACAGGTAAAATTGTTTACAAAGAAACAAAAATCAGTAAGTCAAAAGTTTTTATTTTCTCTTTTTTTTTTTTTTTTTTTTTTAACACACAAATACAAAAAAAATGAAGTATGAAATGAATGTTAAGATGAGGGAAAATAAAACCCCAAAAAGTAAGAATTCAAAAATAAGCATAAAAATAAAATTAAAGTAATTTAATAACCAAAAAAGAAATAATTCAAAACAAAGGTTAAGTATAAAATCAACAATTATTTCATATGATCCAAACTTTTAAGGTTTTTGTTCAACAATAAAATAAAAGAGCAAAAGATTTTCTGAATATCTTGCCCTAATTGTCTGTTAGGTGGGAAAAGGAACTGTAAAAATAAAACAGAAATGAAAAATGTAATGTCAGTTATTATATTAAAATGAAAACCCTCCACTTTCAGTAAAAGTCAGTCTATCACAATAGTGAACAAAATATTATCCATGCATGTAGTCCAAAATGAGGCAATGTTAATGACCTAAATGAACATGTCATGGGTCAAAGAGAAACAATTACTCTCATGACATCCAATTCTTAAAAAAAAATACTTCAAATTAAATACAGAAAACCCAAATTACTAAGATACAGAAACTGTTTTCACTTCTGTGTAAAAATAATTTCTAACTTTATATTAACAATATTATAAATAAATTTTTAATAAAAAAAACAAACTTAAGAGAAATTTTTATGTTAATAGGAATATAAAATATATCTTAAAAATATAATAAATTTCCCATTTTCCACCCCACCTACCTCTCACACACAATTCACCAAATATAAGAAAGAATTTCCATTTTCTTTTCACTCTACCTGATGAGACATTGTCCTTTCAGTGTCGAAACAAAATGTACATTTTGTAGTAGATGATAATTTGTACATGTTCTAAACTATAATTCATATTATATATATATATAAAATGTAATCTGTGAGTCTGTGGGTGACTGTTTCCTATGCACGCTTACATTTTTTAAGCTACGCCATTCAAACTTTCTAGGGACACATATCTACAGGAAAGCCAGGTCGACACATACTTTTTGAGTTTAAGTTCAGTAATTTTCCCTTTCACACTTTTTGGCCAATGGACACAATTGTTTACATTTGCTCCATAAAACATCTAAGATTTAAGATGGTTGCTGAATTACGTCACAGAAATCAAATCACACATGTCAAACGTGACTAAAATATTTTTTTATTAAAAAAAAATAAGCCTTTATATTTAATTTTTATTCCGACGTTTTAAAAATTCATTTGGTCAACAAAAAAATGTGAATATTTTTCCCCATAATTTTGAAACAAAAGAAATATTTCTTTTAAAAAAAAAGGGTTTTTTCAAACAAAAACAAAATATGTAAAATAAAGTGGCATCTTCTCCTACTACGAAAATGTTCTGAGTTGCACGGGCAACGCCTGGCTATGATGCTAGTATTATATATTTGTCAGATTACATTACTCTTTCTTGCAAGGGCCAATTACCTATATGTAGCATTCAGTCAGTCAAGTGCTATACGTGATACACACTTTGGGCAATCATGTCTTGAAAGAAACATGACTGAGTGGGCAGATGATTATCCCGCAGTAGGTTGCCATTGCTTTCTGCAGTAGACTGGTTGCCAGTCAAGACTATAGAACCCAATTTGTTCTATTATTTAACCCATAACTGGAGGGAAGAGAGAGATTAATACCTTTCTCAAGGGTATTTGTGCACAAGTGAAAGCAAGGAATTCAACTGGAATTTGAACTTGGCTCCTCGATTTGTCATTCTGAGTCAATATCCACTGCACCACAATGCACATTAGCAACCTCATATGGCCAAATTTTTACAGTCTTATTTTGACACATTTCTACAGAATATCTTATCAATAATTATAAATTTTTAAATAATTTATTTAGGATAATTAGATTCTTTTTTAAATAATCAACTAGTTAATTTCTTAGCTTGGCCAAATATAAACCTAATTGATAATCATGAATCAATTTTTAAACTAGTATCACCAGGTTGATTAGGAGAAGTTGTGTACATTTAAGTCAGTCAGTCAGTTAAGTGCCATACATGAAACACGCTTGGGCGATCATGTCTTTTTCGAGACATGACTGACTGGGCAGATGATTATCCCACAGTAGGTTGCCATTGCTTTCTGCGGTAGACTGGTTGCCGACCAAGGCTATAGAACCCAATCTGTCCTGCTATTTAACCCATAACTGGAGGGAAGAGACAGATTAATACCTTTCCCAAGGGTATTTGTGTGTAAGTGAATGCAATGGATTCAACTGGAATTCGAACTCGGCTATTACATTTAAATTTGTCTATATAAGTCTCCAAAGATAATGCTTAGTGGATAACATCAATATTCAAAATTAAAATGCTTTATTTAAGAGTTTTGTTATTAAGACATTTTTTAAATTTTGGTAGAATATATACAAAGAGGGTTTACTTCTCACATGGCTTTCATATCCTACAATTTTCTTTTAATTAACTAAAGTTATAAAGCAGTGAAGTAAAGATGTTGTTGTTTTAATGATGATCACATAGAAGAAAAACAATAAAAGCAACAAAAAATTGATTAGTGATAGAAATGCACTATATATTGTATCTGTAATATTAAGAGGTATGTGAACAGAATGGCTAGTAAAGGACGGCTTTTTGTTGGTTATGTATTTTTTTTCACTTTGAGAAGATGACTTTATTCCTAAGTTTGTTTTTAGTGTTTACAATTGAACAAGTTACTAACACAGAATCCTTTTTAATGTTAACTATACTTTTGTCTCTTTACTAAAACACATTTTTAAATTTCTTTATCTTTTTCAGAAATTTAAAACAAAGATTAAGTAAAATATATCCTGATGCGTTTTCAGGTAAGTAAAAATAATTTTGACCCTTGAAGGAAAAGCACTTTTAAATATATTGTGAAATTTAAACATTAATCTAAACCCTACATAGCTGATTGCCCTCAGTTGTGATTGTAATCTGCAACACCACACCATAGTTAATTGCAAACTCCTTAATTATTTCAATGTTTCTGTGTTTTATCAGGATTACATAAAATTTTGAATTCAGAGTTTTTCTTTTACTAGTGTGGTTGCCAACCATGACCAAAGAGCCCAATCTATCCTGCTATTTAACCCTTAGCTTTTGGAAGAATAGATGATTCTACTTTTTCCAAAGGTATTTGTACACAAGTGGATGTAACAAAATTGCCAATTTCTCATTGAAGGATGCTAACTAAAACACTGCCTGCATATCTGTTAACAAGGGGAGTGTTATATTTTGTTGGATATATAAATATTAGAAACTTAAGGGTACTTTGTATTTGAGGGAGAAAGAGCAAATATATGGTCAAAACTACCAAAAGACTCTTCTATTAATCCAACAAAAGTTTAGTTAAAAATATAAATGTTTGGATAATCTATATTCTGACAGCATGCTATCTGAAAAAATGCTTTTTGAGTCTGTTTTTAGCAAGTGTTTTTGTGTACGTGCTACAGCAAATGCAATATCAATGTGGGAATTTAGAAAATGTTGAAATAGTTCTTGATGAATAAATAACACATCACTCAATAAGTCCTGGGCCTGACATATAGATGGCACCACTAGTAAAAATCCATATGATTTTTATGAAGTACTAATCTTCAAATGGGATGTGACAAAATTGGGCCCAATCCGATTATTAGTTTAAAATTATAGTTGGTAGTTATTATTGTTGGTGTGTTTGAAGGAAGAAATTGCCAAAAAATGGCCACCAATGAAGAAGAAAAAAGTGATCATTCATCAAAACAATGCACTGTGTCACAAGTTGATTGCAACAGTGGCAAAACTACATGAATTGCACTTCAAATTGCTTCCACATCCACCCTATTCTCCCGATCTGGCCCCAGTGACTACTGGCTGTTTGCAGACTTCAAAAAAATGCTGCAGAGAAAGAGATTTGACTCCAATGAAGAAGTGATATCAGAAAAAGTAGTGTAGGACTAATAAACAAAGACAATTAAGAAAAATAAATGTATTATGGGATAATGACAATTGTCGGACAGTGTTCTTTTAGTAAAGCAGAAAAGAAGCCCCTTTCAATATAGCCATCATAATAGTATAAGCACCAATATCACAAAGCATGAAAGAGGAAACCTACATTTTGCACCAAAATCCAGTGCAAATTTTAAGAAATTATCATTATAGGAGGCCTAAATGCAAAAATAGAAAAAGAACAAGAAAGGAATAACCAGCAAGTTTGGACTTGGATAATGCAACAAACTGGGTCCACTGTTGCACAGCAAACAACCAAACAATTACCAATACCAAGAACATCTAAGGCACTTGTTAACATGAAAAAACCCAGGAGGTGATAAAAAAGAATCAAATAGACAACCCAACAAGAAAAGATTCAGAAATGCAGTTCTACACAAAGTTCCAACATGCAAACTCAGATTGAAATTATGAAAATTAAAGAAATCCAGATCAACACTTAATCTTCAACACAGCAGACTCTAGGATGCTTGAATTTGTAGACATATATGCTGATAAATTTAAGGACAAATATAAAAGCTTAGAAGAAGTTAGGAATTCAAAGTGGAACACCTTAAGAGAAGCATGAGTGACATCAGCAAATGAGATCATTCTTTAGTAGTTAGCTACTTCAATAATTAAATGAGTAAGGTTATAAAAGAGAGAGAACAACAAAAGAAGAGGAATTAAGAAGATAACAATTGACATTGCATTTAAATATTTGGAGATCAAAATAGACTGGAAATTAAGAGGCTGGAATAGATTTCTGCAAGTCAGAAGTGCAAGAAAAGAAACTGTGTTGTGGACTAGACAAAACACTTAAAAAAGAACTTCAGTCACTCTAGTGTATTTCTAACAGACATCATGGTGAGTAGTCTAAGCAAGATTCAAAATTATAATCACTAGGAAGCAAGTTACAACAGCAGTTATGAGAAATCAACTCTCATACAAGTTATAACATGAGTGATGAGAATATTGAAATTCATACTGAGTATAACAAATAGGAAATAAAAAATACTTGTTACTTCAGCACACAGGATACCAGTGACAACAAGAATTTGAACCATGTTGATTTAAATTTTTTCTGTTTGGTGTGTGTAGAAAAAAACTAAAATAGGTATTCTTCAAATATAGAAGAAATATTGGCTGATGTGATAAAAATTCAACAACATGAATGCAACAATGCATTGACTGGGAAGATAAAAAAAGTTAGCACTAGTAGAACATGAAAAAATACTGTAACTTGGTACTACCAAAAAAAAAACAAAAAACAGGAGCAATTTGTTTTGAAGTAAATAAAATTTTTATTGAAAAAAAAAAGCTCTTTATTTAATGCCCATTGGAAATATATTAATTTGATGAAGATTTTATCACATATGCTGGAATCCTTAAGGTGTGTAAAAGATTCACGTTAAGTGAATTGATGCCATATGTTTAAAGGGTTAGTTTTAGTTCCAGGGTTAATGGCAAAAAAAAAATACAGAAATACTAGTGAGAATTCTAACAAAACTTGAACAGCATAATATACTTACACTACAGATGATGAATTGGATGAATGACAAAGAATCCTAACTCTAAGACACAATGCTGAAGAAATTCAGGAAAAAGTATATGCATACATATAAGCAAAAGGAAAAAGAATTAATCCATGTTTCAGATGTGAAAGGTTACATCTTGGAGATGACTGTCCCTCTAAGAATTAAAAATGTTACAAGTGTAGAAAACTCTGACATATAGTCACATTGTAAAATTAAACCAAGAAAATATTTGTAAACAGCATTATGATGGAAGAAAAATAATCAAAGAAAATTTGTGAATGTGAAAATTAATAATGTGTATTTGGTAGTGATATCACAATGACTAATGAAGCCACATGGAAAGAAATCTGAAAACCTGTATTAAAAAGGACTTTAAAAGTCACCAGGTGTGTATCGGGTAAGAAATTATTTTTTTATCATTATTTAATAACTTTTAACATATTCTGTAACAAGTGTGTAAAAGCTAAGACTTATGTGTAAAAAAAAAAAAAATTGCTACAAGCTGATTTGTTACTGACTGGATGGAATTATTTGAGTTATGGAATTTGCCTATAAATCTTTATTGCAAAAATGTAAGTGGATCAGTTTAAAAAAAAAAAAGAGTACAAATTTAAAGGAAGAATTGAAAAACTAGTTTTCCAGAAGTAAAGAAAGATTTGACGCTAGTATTCAAACCAAAATGGAGTGTATCATTTGCAGCATTGGATCAGCAGAGAATTAGACAGACTGGAAAAAATAGGTGTAATTGAAAAGATTAACCATTCAAAATGGGCTGTATCAACAGTGCATGTAAAGAAAAAAATAAGAAATTTTCTGTTTGCACTGATTTATGACAGGATTAAACAAGTGTTTAGAACCCTATAACTACCCATTATCAAGTCCAGAGGAAATTTTTGCAAAGTTAAATTGTGGGAAAATATTTTCAAAGCTGCATCTTTCTGAAGCCTGTTTACAAATACAGAAGAATATTCAGAGTTAACAATTATAAATATGCATAAGGGATTGTCTAAATTCGACAATTTGGTATAAAAGAAGCTCTAGTTATATTTCAACAAACTATAGATACTATACTTGCAGACTGTAAATTTTTGCAGTTACATATCTGTATTAATTAAAAGTGTATCTAAGAAACAACATATTAGGCATGTGAAAACAGTTTTTGAAAAATAAGAGAGTATGGGTTCAAACTCTGTGTATAACCCCTCCAGTTTGAACCAGTCTAAACCTGGTCGGCAGTAACCACATAATATAATCCCTGCTACATGCCACTTACACTAGATGATATGGTCACACTTAGTGGCTCAGTCCTCAGGGTCTTAGGACAATGTGTTAACCACAGGACCATTCCAGTTCTGGTCAATATCATCACTGGTCAATCTTGTTGTTGGTCACTGTCTGCTTCGCCTGTGTTGTACCATCTATGAGTACCATCTTATTAAATTACGATTTAGGATGGGTTACCAACCTGCCAAAAAATTATTACATGCGTATGGTTTATCAAGATTGATAAAAAAAAAATAGTGAACCATTTCAGAACACTGTCATTGCAACATTAAAGAGTAAGACAGAAATAAAAAAATATATTATGCAAAGTAGTATGAAAATTACTAGTTACCTTGAAAGAAATAAGAGAAAAACAACACATGATTATCGTGGAAATAAAAAACAAAAAAAAAAATGTAAGAAAGAAAACAATCCAGACTTGAACACTTGCTCACTATGTGACAGAGAACTATTATTTGCAGAAAGAATAGAAATACCTAGTATATTGCAAAAGTGAATATTAAATGAATTCCAACTTGACATCCAGGAATTTCAAAGATGAAATCTCTCATGAGAAGCTATGTGTACTAGACCAAAATGGATAAAAACATTGAAAAAGCAGTAAAAGCCTGCAGAGGTTTTGCAGCAAAATCATCTACTGTGAAAATACAACTTTGGTTAAAGACAGATACTCTCTGGTCAAGGCTACACATAGATTTCACAGGTTCAGTAAACAGATCACATTATCTTGTGGTAATGGATAGCTTTACTAAGTGGCCTGAAATTTGTAAGTGCAAAAAAAAAAAACAACTTTACAATGAATTTTTTTACACAAACTGTTTGCAGGATATGACATTCTAGTTGTCATAATCTCAGATAACAGTACTCAATTCACTACTCAGGAATTTGAAGATTCTTGTAAAATTTTCTTGATTGAACATATTAGTACTCCCATTGTATCGCCCAAAGTCAAATGGACAAGCTGAACAGTTTGTGAGTACTTTTAAGAGTTTTCAAATAAGCAAATATTGAAAAAGTGGGTGAAGAAACACTACAAAAATTCTTGAGAGTATACTGGATAATGCCAAATCCCAATACACTGTCAGGCACATCACCTGCAGAATTAATGTTTTCAAGAAAAATTAAATTGGTGTTCAACAAGCTGTTCTTCTTCTTCTATGTGCCCTGTCCTTTCAGGACATAGGCGATCATGGTTCTCCATGTCTCCCTATCCCTGGTGGCTCTTAGTATATTTTCTCCTGTTACACCTTGCAACCCCCGTTCCGTCATCCACCTGATCAGGCCCTTCAAATATGTTATCCATTGCCTTCCTCTGTCTCTTTTTCCTTCTATCTGGCCTGTCAGTATCAGGTTCTCCAAGCCTTCCTTCCTCATTGCATGTCCCAGGAACTTCATTTGTCTCTTCCTGGTGCTTACTATTAATTTTCTTTTCGTTGCCATTCTTTCCAACACCTCATTGTTACTTGCATGCTTGGTCCACGATATCCGCAACATCCTTCTGTACAACCACATTTCCGCTGCTTTGAGTTTTTTCCTCATTTTCAATGATATTGTCCAGCATTCACTGCCATATTAAAGAACTGACATCACATGGCAATCTAACACTCTCTTCTTTGTTTCTAGTGAAATTTTCCTGTGTCGTAGTACTTTACTCAGCTTCTGGAATGTGTCCTTTGCCATGCCAATTTGCCTTCTAATCTCTGTGTCGCACTTTCCATCTCTTGTTAGTACACTTTCTAGGTATTTAAATTTTTGTACTTGCTTGATTCTGAAATCCCCCACCTGTATTTGGCATTTTGGGTTGCTCTTTTGCTGATGACCATGCATTCAATTTTCTTAAAGTATATTTGTAGTCCATTTTTGTCACACTCCACAAGACCTCCTTTCTGTAGGAGGTCTTGTAGTTTTCTTTTCATGTCTGCAATCAGCACTGTATCATCTGCATACCTTATGTTGTTCAAGTTGTGGCCTCCAATAACAAATCCTGGCGTAGCATCTAGGGTCCTCAAAATATTCTCACTGTACAAGTTGAACAGATCTGGTGAAAAGACACATCCTTATCTTACACCTCTTTCTATCTTTGTAAATCTGCTGAAATCATTACCTGTCTGTATGCAGGCAGTTTGCTGCCAGTAGAGATTCTTGATTATTCTGATGTCTTTCCCAAAAATGTTGAGGCTGCTGAGCATCTCCATCAAGTCTTTGTGTCGAATTTTAGCAAATGCCTTCGGATAATTAATAAAACATAAGTACAAGTCCTTCTTCATTTGTATTGTCCTTTCAAAGAGTATCCTAATCATAAATATGGCGTTCCTTGTTCCAGTGTCCTTGATGAACTTGCACTGTTCCTGTCCTATCTCTGGCCTGATTCTGCTTCTCGCTTATTCATCAGGATTCGGACAATCAGTTTTGTAATGTGACTCATTAAGCTGATAGTTCTGTGTAGTTTGCACCTGGTTTCTTCGGCAGTGCTATAAATATTGACTTGCATAGGTCATCTTGTATTATTCCACTATTATAAATTTCATTTATTATTTCGGTAATTTTTTCTATGCCGAATTCTTCCAGGGCTATCAGCAGCTCTATTATGATGCCATCTAGACCAGCTGCTTTGTTTCTGTTCAGTTTGGCCATTGCAGCTTCCGCTTTGGACTTTAATATTTCCGGTCCATCCTCCTCCTTGTGTATTCTCGGTTGCTCTATCCTGTTGCAAAAGAGATCCTTTATATACTCTTCCCATCACTGGAGTATTTCCTCTTTCTCCAATATTATCGTTCCATCCTGTTGAGGATCAGGTTTTTTGTCCTATCAGTTCTCTTATCTCTTTATGCATCTCTGCTTTATTGGTCCTGCTCAGTCTCTCTACTTCTGCACATTTGTCGAGCCATTCCTCTTTAGGCTGTCTGCATTTGTTCCTTATCTCCCTGTGTAGTTTCCTGTATTCTCCTCCATGTCTTGGCATTATTTTTTGTTTTCTTTGCATCATGTTGAGAATCTCTTCAGTCATTCACTTGTTTTTTTCTTTTGGATCTGATTTCCTTTGGGGCAATGTTGTTCGCTGATGTCACCATTGTTTCCTTTAGTGAGTCCCATTTTGAGTGTCCTTTTCCAATTTGTTCTTCATATTTCTTTCTCACGCTGTTAGTGTCTTCTTTCTGCAGGTTGAGGTCATTCATGAGCGTGTTGTATTTCAGCCTTGGTGCTGGGCTTCTTCATTCTTCGAAGTTTTATCCTTAGTTTGCAGATGACTGGGACATGGCCACTTCCACAGTCGGCACCTGGATAGGTTTTGCATTGAATCACTGCATTTCTGAATCTCTTGTTTGTAGTTATGTAGTCTATTTGGTTTTTCGTGTCACCTCCTGGGCTTCTCCATGTCCATAGACATTGTGGGTGTTCTTGAAACCCGGTGTTAGTAATAACCTGGTCATTTTCTATGCACCATTGGACACATTTTTCTCTTTGTTCGTTGCGATCTCCTAGTCCAAAGTTGCCGGTTGTGTCTCCTTCGCTCTCTTTACCAACCTTGGCATTCAAGTTACCCATTATGATCCTAATTTCTTGGCTTTCGCACTGAGCCTTGGCACTGTCCAGTATAGAATAGAATGATTCTATTTCATCCTCAGTGCTTTGAGTTGTCGGTGAATAAACTTCAAATTTCTTTGTCTAGTATTAAGCCGACCCCTTTTTCATTGTTTTTGCCTTCTGCATAAATTATCCTGTAGGTGTCACTGCTGAGCTCTCCATTTTTAGGCCCTCTGGTTTTGCATATGCCTAGAATATTGATCTTCAGTCTGTCCATCTCATGCTTGACATTCTCTAGTTGTCCACAATTGTTAAGTGTCCTGACATTCCATGTATCAAAGGTAATTCTTTCTTTGTTGCGCACAGTCGCAGGGTAATGGTCTAGAGACACCTGTTGCTCATGTTGTTCTTTCCCGGGCGAGGGATGAGTTTTGGAGTAAAATGTCCCCTTTACACTGTTGGTGCTAATAGTCGCCAGATGACGGTCAGGTGGTACCTGTTGCCCATGCTGATCCTTACCGAGCGAAGAGTTGCTTCCTTGGAAAGCAACCCTCTTCATGCTGTTGGGTTTCATACATTTGTCGTGCAAAACCATGATTGAGCAGGGGGTAGATAGTGGAGTGGTATCCTGTTGCCTTCTCCACAGTGATTTATTGAGTCATCACCTCTAGTTAGCTGGCTGTTGGCTCCTTGAGAGTACTTCCACGCTTTGTAGGTTAATTTTTTTTTTTTTTTAACCTACAGGGTTGCTAACATTAACATCCCTGTGGAAAAAAAAAAAAAAAAAAAAAAAGGAAAAATAAATATTAAGTATGTACTTAGTATAAGTAAAAAAAAAATTTCCCTCCACTTGAGTGGTTTATATACATGTTTTTTTGTTTTATTTATTTATTTTTATTTATTTATTTTTTGTTGAAAAAATGTTGAGATAACAACAACTCACTAAATCTGAAAAGAAAATATTAAAACAAAGCATGGAATATGGCGAAGTAAGGAATATTTTTTTTCCTAGTCTAAGAGGACAAGGAAACGTGTTTTCAAAGCAGTAGATTAACATTACCCGTAAACAGAAGATTGAAATTTTCTTTGAATTTTTTGTGCTTCTCAAAGACAGAAATTCTGTTTTCATTTGGATAATTCCAGTTCGTCTACACTTTAAAAAGCACCAGTCAGAGATAAAGGGTAACACGCGGTTTTGAAGTGGAGGGGTAGAAATACAACTCTAAAATATTTTACATTTTGAAACTCAATTAAATTTTAAATTAGACATTATATTTCATAAACTGTGGGAAATAATAATAATGATAATAATAATAATAACAACTCACTAAATCTGAAAGGAAAATATTAAAACAAAGCTTGGAAAACATCAGAAATAGGTAATTTTTGAGATCAGCTGCTAATTTGAGATTATCAAAACAATCAAACTTGCCATTGAGACTGTAGTAAATAGTTGTTATCAATAATTGTATATCAACTTGAAAACTGATGACATTGCAAAATTTGTTAAGAGTGGCCATTCAAGAAAACTTTCATTTCATATTTTGATAAGAAATATTGAGTTAGTTCAAAAATTTGGCCAAATATACTATAGCTTTTCAACTTGTGATGAAAACCAGTATGCCAAATTCATTGTTCTAAAACTTGAACTTTTTCAGCAATAACCATTCAGCAGTTAGAGAAGTGAAAGTCATGTTGCTTATCTGAAGGAAGACACTGCAAGGTGAGTTGCTTAACTAATCAGAGTTGATTAGAGTCTTTAGTCAGTTAAGTGCTATATGTTATACACATTTGGGCAATCATGTCTTGAAAGAAACATGACTGACTGGAAAGATTTTCTCACAGTAGGTTATCATTACTTTCTGTGATTTAGAACCTTTAGTAATTTGTCAAAAAGAGGTAGAAGGCTAATAAGTCAATAGAAAAAATCAATTTGCCTGAGTTCTTAAATTACAGAAGACAATTTCTAACAAGCAGGAAAGCAAAAAGTAGGAACCTGTTCAGGAGCACATTTCTTAAGGACTATTACAAGGATACCATCAAGTCTTCATGCTTTCTGGGGATCCATTTTAGAGATGATAGGAGAAACCATGGACAGAAGCATATAATACAGTCAAGACTCAGTTCTAATCAGGCAAAAATACTTCAGATGAGCAAAGAGTGAAAATGGAGAAGAATTTACAATTAGAGCATTTTACTTTATCTACTAAAAAGGAAAACATCTCAAATTAAGAGAAGAGAGGTAAAAGACTTATTTATCACACTATTAAAGAGCCACCAGTAGTCACGTGGAGAAAGACTCTTTGAGAACACATTTGCAAACACACAAAAGGGTGTCTGTTATGATCAGAATTAGCACATTGGTACTGCCAGAAAAAATGATTTCTGTGTGCTACAGCAGCTGAACAGGTAGGTGTGAACTGAGTAGAAGGTTTCATCTGATATTTCCGAGAAAGCACCAAAGTGTTCATAACAACATTTACCCAAGAAATCTCAATGGTACAATTATCAAAAGGAAGGTTAAAAATTTCACTCCAAAGTTTCCACAAAGAAACTCACAAACTGGTACACTTTATTTAACATATATATCAACTTAAAATCAGGATATTAGTCTTTGCAATTTATCACTTACAGAATATATTTTTGTAGAGGGTAGATGTTATTTTAGTATAGAAATTTAAACTAGTTATAAGTATATATAATAAGTACACTTGTTTTTAACTATATTCCTTAGTATCTTTTAATGAATAGCATAAGGCTTGATAAGCTGTAGAAAATGAATCAGTCAATGAAAGAAAATTTTACACAAAATTGGGATTCACAGTGGTAGACAAATCTATGTATATAAAAATGGATATGTCTGTGTGTATCTCCATTCTAATGAACCCAACTCCTCCAAAACCCTTGGTCAGATTTCAACCAAAATTAGGTCACTTGTTGATCATGGCATAAACCTTTGATGTACACAAAAATTTTTTTAAATTGATTGACAAGGTACAGCAGAAATTTGTGAAATGCTTAGAATTTATGAACTCTTCTCATTCAAGATGCTTTATGCGAATTCAACCAAAATCAGCTAACCTGCTGTAGATCAAGGTTCAAACTTTTGATGTACACAAAAATTTTTCGAATCAGTGTACAGGGTTCATCAAAAATCAATGACAAACACAATTTCAGGTGGTCCTTTGTGCACTTTTATGCATTTCTTCAAGATGCTTTACTCAAACTCAACCAAAATCGAGTCACTGGTAAATCAAGGTTTGATGCCTTGATATATGAATTAATTGACACATAGGGTGCATCAAAAGTTAATGGAAAATGTTGCTTTTTGTGATTGTTTATTTCTCTAAAATGCTTAGTTATGTTCCAACAAAAATTGGGTCTTTTTTTTTTTTTGTTGCTTCTATTTTATCATATGCCATAACAATTTCGCATTTTCTACAAGGTGCCAACCTCTTCCAAGTTACAGGGAATGTTGCATCCACTTCTGCGTCACAGCATCATCGCATCACTTTACAGGCTCCCATAATGCCTGCCCCAGTTCTTCCAATTGTACATACATCATTTCAATTTATTGGAAAAATTGACCAAGCATGAATCCCGTTTTACAAATACAACAAAAACCAATACTTACTTTGCAGTAATCTCATGCTGGAGCTTTCTGAATAAGCATTTGACTTTACCATTTCAACATAACCACTAAAAAACCCCAAGCAATGTCAGGCTATACAGCTAGTATAATATAAATCACAAGAACTCTTAAAAATCAGATTTTCAACAAGAGATATTTCTTATAAAAAAGATTTAGATATACTATAGATTAAAAGGAAACACAGAATTTTGAAGAAATAAAATTAAAGCTTTAAGCCATCCAAATTTTTTAGATGATGCATTTTCATTATTATTAATTTAAGGCTAGTTTGTCTTTCATTTTTATTTTGTTATTCTGAGAAATAAAATTGATTGACTGGCACCTATTGGACAGCCTCCTTAGTGGACTCTGCAACAATTTTGTGAACTTAGAACAGGGTTCTATCAACTCACATGTGATACAATTCATTGATCTTGAGTGACCCAGGCAGCATACTTCAGCTGTGTCCTCTTCTGTTATTTCTTTTTTACATGGGTTTACTGCTTTGTTTTAAGTCAAATTCAGCCACAAGTTTTCCAATCATTTCTGTCGTGCTTTTTATCATAACCCTCTTTCTAGCGGTCCTTGGTATGACGGTAAACTGCATCCGACAGCAAGACCCCTGATTGGGAGGTTGTGAAGATCATGGAACCACCTCTTAATTGCTGTTGTTCCCAAGTCAACCCAGACCTGGAGTGGTAGCACTTGTTAGGGTCCCAGCTATGAGTAAATAGTTAACCCCCAAACCAAAGACAGAATATAAACCTTTCTAGAAATAGATACACAAAAATAAACTTTTACAGTAAAATACATATTTGAAAAAAAAATTATTTCCGTAATATATTTTTGAATACAAAACTATAAGACATTCAGTTTAAAAAAAAAAAATTTCATAAAAATCTGACTCAACCGAACTCTTGCTCTGTTGGCTGGGGCAACAGAATATGCCAACTGCACCTCTGTAGAGTGGTAAGACCCCCCTCCCCTCAAATAGGGCCACCTGTTGGCTGTGGGTGGCAACACATGTCTTTAGAACAAGATCCTGGTGGCTGAGCACTCTGTGACCTGGTTACCTAAATGGACACATGACCTGCGACACTTCACTTTGGCCCTTACTGGGATAGATGGGTGGTCAGATGGGCCTGATCCAATCAATTGGCTGGTCACGTCAAGCCCTCTTGCAGAGGGTGTTTTTTTTTTTTTTAGAACTCTGAATTAAAAAGTGGTGGCTGTAGGGTCAATCATGCTGTGGAGAGATTGATGTTTCCCTTTATAAATACAACACTGGTTGAGTTGTCTTCTTTGGAACGAAAACCCAATGATCTCAAATTATTAGTTTTTTTTTTTTCCTTGCTGTGAGTATACTGTGTAGCTCTGATTTGTCAAGGCGAATGGGTTTCCCCCTTGACATTTCCCATTATATGGCTCTCTGGTGGGTGGGAAGCACAGTCAATGAACTCATTAAAAAATTCTTATGTATTCCAAAAAACAAAACAACCCGAAGTGAAAAATCAAAAAACCACAAAGCGATTCAGAAAATTATTCAGACAAGACTTCCTTTCCTCCATTGTATTGTTATTGAATCAGTAGAAGAAACCCCAATTACAAAGTTATCCCCTTTTATCATAGAAAAAACAACCAACTCTATAATAAAACTAAAATCTGTGAAAAAATTAGTAAATAATACTTCATTAGTAGAAGTAACAAAAAAACATTCAGATCTTCTATTAAAACAAAAATCATTTCATAATCTGGCAATAAAATCTTACCCCCACAATTCTTTGAATTCATCAAAGAGTGTAGTGAGAAGCCCTGATCTTTCTCTTTGCACCATAGATGAGATAAAATCCAACCTCAGGCCTCAATCACTATTAAAAAGAATAAAATAATACAAACTCATACATACATGCTCACATTCAACACTCTAAGAATTCCAGCAGAGATGAAGATAGGATACACTATAACTAAACTAAATATATATAAAATTATAGAAAAATTATCAAAGACTCTACAGCAAAACAACATATGCCAATATATCCAAACTCACCAGCAACCCAACTCAAACCTAAGCAGTGGTTCATCATGGAATGATAAACCTACTAAAAGAAAGTATAAACATCCTATCAACTAAGCTCCCTGTTGAACCAGTTCTAAAGAAAAGCTCTGAACCTCTAACTAATGAAACTGATGTTCCCCAAAATCCATACAAAACAACAAAAAAAAACTCAAGATTCCATACTACCACAAACAAAACTAATGAATCTCTTCCCACCTGCCTAAAAATAAATAACATTGAAAGCCCATCACTAATTCTAAAAGAAAGATCTCCTAGCAAACATAAAACAAGAAACACACTAATAGAAACAAGACAGATTTCAACTAATGGAGATGGAAAATTCCTCAAAACAAAAAAAACTTTAAATATTTAAAGACCTAACAAAGCCAGATCCAAAACCATAGAAAACATCGAAATAAACGAATCCAACCAAACAAAAACTAAAGATGCAAAACATTATTCAATGGAATTGTAGAGAATTAAAAGCTAACATAAATGATCTTTTCCTACTTATAACAAAATACCAGCCCACGGTTATCTGCCTACAAGAAATCTTCTTAAAATCAAATAAAATAAAAATAAAAAATTACTCACAATATAATTACATAAATGAAACTCAACAGAAGGCATCTGGAGGTGTATCAATTCTAATAAAAAAAATGACATTCCTCAAAGTAAAATACCACTAGAATCCAAGCTTCAAGAAAAGAAAATATTAAAAAACAAATCTCAAAATAAAAAATAAAAAACCCCACAAATCACAAAATCAAAACCACTAATACCAACAAACCAACCAAACAAAAACTAAAGAACAAAACCTAAAATCAAATTCTCAACCATGGGTCAAAAAAATGGTACTGTTGTGGATTGAAAGCAAATTTAAATGAACTGCTCCTACTATTAACACAAGAACATCTTACAATCATCTGCCTCCAAGAAACCTTCTTGAAACAAGATGATAACATCAATATTAGGAACTATCAGATGTTTAATTATACCCATAACTCCGGAGGCAGGGCTTTTGGTGGGGGTATCGGTTCTGATCTGAAACGATACACCCCACAGTAAAATAAATATAACAACAAACATCCAAGCAGTTGCCATTAAGGCCACACTATGTAAAACAATGACTATATGTTCAATATATATCCCACCAAATGATGACATTGACAAGAATAAATTGAAGAGACTGATTGACCAATTGGCTAGACCTTTTAGCTTATTAGGGGACTTGAATAGTCACAACATTCTATGGGGGTGTAAAGACACTAACAAAAAGGGCAAAATGCTAGAAAAGATTATTAACAAAAATGACATATTCCTACTTAATAACGGTGCACCTACATATGTCAACCTATCTAGCGATATTTAAGCATATGTAATCCATTAGTATACATGGACTTTGCATGGAACATATACAATGACACTTGTAGCAGCGATCACTTTCCAATTCTGATCCAAAGCTCAGAACCCAATAGTCAAAAAGCACCCCGATGGAAATTAGATAAGGCCAACTGGCAAATATTTAAGGAAAAATTTAAAACAGGCTGACCCATATGGAGACAAACAATGACAGAGAAGAGCACTTCACAGAAACACTAATAGAAATAGCAAAAGAATGCATTCCTAAGAGCTCAACACCCAACAAACATAACAGACCCTGGTTCGACAATAAATGTAAAAAAGCTTTCAGATTATGAAAAGGTGCTCTAAAGAAATTTCAAAAACAGCCCACTACTTCAAATCTGATAGAATATAAGCAAAACGGACCTAAAGCTCACAGTGTGATAAAGGCAGCGAAAAAAGAATGCTGGCAAAAATATGTCAGCAAATTGAATTCCTCCTCTGAACCGAAAGCAATATGGGAGATGATCCAGAAAATTGCAGATAAACATCAAGCAACACCAATTAAACACATCTTCAAAAATAACTCCATCATAACTGATAAAAAGAACATAGCAGATTTGCTAGCTGAAACCTTTTCCCAAAATTCATCTAGCTAAAATTACAATGCAAAATTTAAGACAGTCAAACAAAATGCAGAACATTACAAGCTAAACTTTAAATCGAAAAACTTTGAAAAATACAATAACCACTTTTCACTAACTGAATTAAAAGATTCTATAAAAAGATCTCGCAATACTGCTGTAGGACCAGACAAAGTTCATAATGAATTCTTCAGGCAACTATCTACAGAATCATTAAAACTGCTTTTAAGAATTTATAAACTCTGGACAGAAGATGAATTTCCAGGCATATGGAGACAAACTATAATAAATACAATTCCAAAACCAGGAAAAGACAACTCAAATCCACAAAACTATAGACCAATCTCATTGACCAGTTTATGCAAAATAATGGAGAGGATGATAAACGATAGACTGGTTTGGTATTTGGAATCTAATGGCCTTATTTCCAACCTACAATGTGGATTCTGTAATAAAAGAAGCACAACAGATCACTTGGTTTGCTTGGAAACAGCTATAAGGGAAGCATTTATTAGGGATGAGCATCTTTCAGCAATTTTTTTTGATCTAGAGAAGGCTTATGATTACACATGGAAATATGGAATAATGAAAGATGTATGTGATCTTGGTTTAAGAGGTAGATTCCCACATTTTATCAAGGGGTTCTTATCAGACCGCAAATTTAAATTCCACATCAGACCCACTCTCTGATATAAAAAACCAGGAAGAGAGTTCCTCAAGGCAGTGTACTATCTGTGACTCTGTTTAACATAAAAATAAACAACATAACAAAAACCTCTGGAGTTGATGGATCTTTATATGTGCATGACCTCCTAATATGTTACAGGTCAAAATATATACTCACCATTGAGTGCAAATTCCAACAATGCCTAAACGAAATAAACAAATGGGCAACAGAAAATGGATTTAGATTTTCTCAAACAAAAACTAAATTTTTGTCATAAGAGAAAACTACACAATGATCCTAGTCTGAAACTTTGAAGGACAGAAATCCCTGTAGTAAATGAACCCAAGTTTCTGGGGTTAATATTTGACAAAAAACTGATGTTTATCCCCCACCTGAAGTACCTGAGGACTAGTTGCAATAAAAGACTATAACTGTTACGTGTGATAGCCCACACAGAGTGGGGAACAGATCAAGAAACTTTACTGAAGTTATACAGGTCACTGATTAGATCAAAGTTGGATTATAGTAGTTTTATATATCAGTCAGCTAGAAGGACTTACTTGAAGATACTAGATCTGATCTGCCATGGAGGCCTGAGATTAGTGCTTGAAGCCTTCAGAATGTCCCCAGTGGAAAGTCTATATGCAGAGGCAAATGAGGTACCTGCAAATATAAGGAGTCATAAACTGGCTACCCAATATTACACCAAGCTGAAATCATGTCCACGTAATCCTGCATATGATGCTGCATTCCATCCAAAATATAGTGAATTAGTTGAAGCAATAGAAAAAGCTATAAAATCCTTTGGCCTTTGACTAAAATCAGTTCTACAAGAATCAGGAATGTCTGTCGTAAATATCCATGAGCACATCTTGTCTGAAACCCCACCTTGGACTCTTAAAAAACCCAAAATGATCTTTGAACTGAATGAACTTCCCAAAGCAAAAACCCATCCCTACATTTATTAAGAAAAATTTTATAATATTCTCCTGGACTACCCCGACCATTTACATATCTTTACAGATGGCTCCAAGGATCACAGTAGAACAGCATGTACAGAAGTTCTGAATGAAACAATACACAAAAAGGCTCTCCCAATAGAAAGCTCCATTTTCACTTCAGAAGTCTGTGCCATTGACCTTGCTTTCAATATCCTATCAAAAAGTAAACATAAGAAATTCGTAATATTTTCAGACTCACTCTTCATTTTAACATCACTCAGTAATAAAAAAGCTTGAGAACCCACTAATCACCAAACTGCTGAATAGACTAGATTCATTGTCTAGCCATAAAGAAATAATTATGTGTTGGATCCCAAGCCATATTGGAGTGAAAGGTAATGAAAGAGTAGGCTTAGCAGCCAAATTGGCCTAAACCTGAGTTCTGATAATATCAACATCCCTTATATTGACCTGAAACATAAAATCAACAAATTATTTTATGCAGACTGGCAACAACACTGGAATAATAACACAAACAACAAACTCTTTCAAATCAAGCCCACTTAGGGAGAGTGGACACCAGTTACTAGAAAGTCAAGGAAAGAACAAGTTATATCCAGATTACGTATCGGCCACACAAGCCTCACTCACTCCTTTATACTCAAACAAGAACAGCCACCACAATGTTTGACATGCTAGACAACTTGTACAGTCAAACATATTCTTGTGGAATGCGGAGCCCTTGCTAGAAAGCGATACTTAAAAACCAACAATATGAAAGATATATTTGAGAACACATGCATGGACGACGTTCTCTCCTTGAGAGAGAGGATTATACTTAAAAATATACCAGGTCACAATTCTGAAAAATCCAACTAATGTAAAAGTTTGAAGGTCAGGTGGAAATAGCACAGTGGATGGAAGTGCGGACTGTGAACGTTGTGCGCTGGGTTCAGGACTTATTAAATCCGTTGTGTTTATGTGCACACTGATGCCCTTGGAAGGGATGTGGGCGTCCTGCTTCCTCCCAGTTGTCTGTAGGGCATTGTATTGTGTTCAGTATGATCTTGTAACCAAGGAACTATTGTGATCAGCAATTAAAAATTAAAAGGCAATTAAAAATTAAAAGGCAAACAATCTGAAAGCAAATAGGTTTGAAGACAAACAACTTAAAAAACAAAAACAAAAAAAAACTGATTTTCTGCATTAAATGACCCAAATAAGGTCAATATGCTGGTTAAACAAACCAACCAACCTTTTTTTATCAGTAATCACAGTCAATCCAATTGAGAATTGTGGTAAAATTTTATCCCTTTAATCGTTGGCATCCAATTCAGCATCATTGATAAGGTTGAGTTCTTTTTCCATATCATATAGCAACTTTGGCTATAATACCTTCTATACATAAATGTGACAATACAGTTGGCATCGCATCAACAACTTCTTTCTCTTACTTGCCATGTGTCTTGTATTAGGTCCTTTGTTCTGATTTCATCCACAATATTGGTCTATATTTCTGAGATGAGGTAGTATTTGCACTGTTTACATTATTTGGACTATTGTCCTCATCTTTGTTGCCATTTGTACCACGTTTTGGCCACTGTAGTCTCTAGCCTTCTTCAGGTGCTAGGAATTTTTAACCAAACCCTTTATTACGATCACTGGTATATCATTCTCATTCCTTGTGTGAAGCCTCTTTTGGTAGTCATGACTTATAACTTATCTCCTCTAACCAGACTCTCTAAGTTACTTATTTACCACTGCTGTAGCCACACATATTGAACTCTCAGCTCTTTGGGTCAAGTCATTGGAACTAACCAATGACTATATCCACTGGACCATGTGTCCTTAAGGACAAGAACAACTGAATTTCTGGGAATTCTAAACCTATTGTTCAGTAACCATTTTTAACCAGAGTTCATATTGCAATTTTGACACTAATGAGTTTCTCCATATTACTGGTTCCCATATTGTATTCATCACTGCTTGGTTGGCTTAGATTTTTGTAGCCTAGCATATACACTGATTCCTTAAGTTTATGTAGTTTCCACTGGCGTTCTCTATCTATTATTTCAACTTCATCCCATAGGGAGTGGTGATCCCCTTTCTCCCTCCATATGTGGAGGGAGAAAGGGGATCACCTGATTTTTCTATCTCCCCTCATGTTACAGCCTTGCAATGTTTTTGTAGCCTTACCTTAAGGAGGCAACCTGTTTCTCCTTTATATTTCTTTCCACAGCTACATGGAATGGTGTACACACAGTCCTTAGTCATGTCCTTCTATGTTGAGGGCCTTACTTGGGAGAGGTACCTGCAAAATGTACCACATCTGAAGATCTTCCTGATGTTATATGGACCACAGATCCTTTGTATTTTCTTTAATAACCCCTTCAGGGTAGACAGACTGAGGCTGTTTTCTGAGAGTTGTTACCCTCATGCACCTTCCCTTTTATGTTCAAACATGGAAGGGAAGGTGCATGAGGATAAAAACTCTCAGAAAACAATCTTGGTTAGCTATCACACAATAGCTGAAAAGTACATTACGATGCATGCGGTAGTGATCATTTTCCATTTGTGCTGAAAAACTCTGGATCTTTACCAGATAAAAGAATACCATATTGGAAACTTATGAAAGCCAACTGGATGGAATTTAAAAACGCATGTGCCTTAAACTTATACCAGAAGCCAATGTAGACAATGCAGAGCACATCGCTTATTTTACAAGAATACTTCTTAGTATTGCAGAGCAATACATATCAAAATCTAAACCTGTCAAACATGACAGACCTTGGTTTAATGACAAGTAAAAAAAGCAATCAGATTGCATCGTGTAGCCCTACACAAGTTCAAATTACATCCAACCCAAGAAAATCTGAATATCTACAAAATAGAGCTAAAGCATGCAGAATAATTAAAGAATCCAGGCGTTCCTCATGGAAAAGCTTTGTATTCAATATTAGTTCTAGCACCGAAACCAAAACCCTATGGAACATGATTCATAAATTCAGTGGAAAAAATAAAAGCACTCCATTGATACATTTATGTCAAAGTAACTAACAAAGAGGATATTGCAAATTTATTAATACAAAATGTCTCTCAAAACTTTTCCTCAAAAAATACAAGTAAACTATTTCAGAATATCAAAATAAATGAAGAGAAGAAAAAATTAAATTCCTAATAAAATAAAGAAAATTACAACCAGGCTCTTACTTTACCAGAAATATTAAATTTTATAAAAGAAATCACAACTCAGCACTCAGCCCAGACGAAATTCACTATGAAAAATCCTACCAAATGTTTTTTGAATTATCTACTCAAAATTTTCAACAATGTACTTGGTAATATTCACAGTTTCAGGAAACAAGCTACCATAATTCCAATCCCAAAGCCTGGAAAGTACTTAGAAAATTCTTCAAGCCCAATTATACTTAAGAGTTGCTCATGCAAAACATTTCAAAGAATTGTTAATAATAGGCTTACGTGGTTTCTTGAAGTTAATAATAAATTTACTAATTTTCAATCTGGCTTCAGAAAGAACAATCGATCACCTGGATGGAGTCTTTTATCAGAAATGCTTTCATTAAAAAGGAACATTTATCAATAGTTTTCTTTGACTTAGAAAACACTTATGATACCTTATGGAATTATGGTATCACCAAAGACTTAAATGAAAAGGATCTTAAAGGAGATTATCAATTCTTACCAATAACTTAGTGACAGAACAAACCTTTAATGTTCATGTTGATACCAAACTCTCAGGCCTAAATCTCTGAGTGTCTTTTAAGGAAGCGTATTAACACTTCAATGTCAAAATAAATGGCATTATTAAATGCTTGAATCCTGGAGCTGTCTATTCACTGCATGTAGATGACTTTCTAATTTGTTACAGATCGAAAAAATACCCATACAATTGAACAGCAACTCCAACGGTGTCTCAATAAAGTAAACAAGTGAGTCATAGAAAATGGATTAAGATTCTCCAGACAAAAACTCAATGTATACACTTTTGGCAACTCCAAAAGCTACACCACAATCTTGAATTAAGACTGAGTAGTACAGAAGTGCCTATAGTAGTTCAATACAAATACCTAGGAAGAATCTTTGAAAAAAAAATTATCCTTCATGCTACATATAAAATATATTCATGAGAAATGCAATAAAGCAATACAACTACTCAGTCATCTCTTGCAATGACTGGGGAGCAGACAGATCAGGCATTGGTTAGATCCAAATTGGATTATGCATGCTTTATCTGGGGTGCAGCAAGAAAGAACTTAATGTAAAAAAATCTTAATCGCTTGTTCTAGAAGACTTCAGTATGTCCCCAATTGAAAGCACATGAACCATCTTTGGCATTAATACAACTTAAGTTAACATTACAATAATATGGCAAACTGTGTTCATTCCCAAATAATTCAGCATACAACTGTGTTCTTCAACCTTAATATGAAGAATTATATAAAGGAAAAATACCATTAAACCTCTTGGCATCCACAGAGAAAATAATTTCAATAAACTTAAAATAAACACTTATTCTTTCAAAAACTTCTCTCAAGTCAATAAAACAACCCACTGTAATATTAAGTCTGGTAAATCAATCCAAAACTGAAACTGATACATCTGTATTCATGGAAAAAGTTTATATCTTATTAAAAAAATACAAATTGTAAGTATATATATATATATATATATATATATACACACACACTAATGGCTCTAAAACTATTGATAGTTGGATGTTCAGCTATACTGAATGAAACCATATTTCAAAAGTACATACCAGACAAATCCTCAATATTTAGTGCAGAAGCTATGGCAATAGATTCAGCCTTAGATATTATCACAGATGGTGAGTCAGATTTATTATATTCTCAGAATCTGTATCTGTTCTTACATCACTGAAGTATAAAAACCTGACCAATCCTGTAATCACCAAATTTTTAAACAAAATAAATATATTTTGTAACTAAAAACACATATCTGCTGGATCCCTAGCCATATAGATAAATGGAAAGGCAAGTAAAGCAGCTAAAGAATCCCTAAAAATGAATATATTAAAAACAAAAGTCCCTCACACAGATTTCCAAACAGTATTCATATATCTTAAATAAGTGGCAAGAGTTATGGAATACTCACACAAATAATAAATTGTGCAAAATCAAACCTACATTTGGGATAACACCAAGCTTTTCCAAAGAAAAGTAGTCTTAGCAAAAATCAAAATTGGCCATACCAATATCATACTTTCATTTCTTCTTTAGGATGAGAATCCACCAAAATGCATAGTATACCAGGAGACTTAGACAGTAAAACATTTTTATGATGAATTTGCCTGTATCCGTGAACACCTTTATAAGAACTTAAAGAATTTTTCAAAAATATTAATGAAAAAACCATTTTGAATTACCTAAGGAAAAGTAAGTTATAGACCAAAATTTAATCCAGACAACTTCAATGATAAATGAACTATAAAACCAGTTTTCAATTAGATTACACAAATTTTAAAACTAAGATATTATTGAAAAAATACTGACTTTTTCAGCATTAAATTTATCAAGTGGGTTGATCTGTTGGTAAAACTAACAAACGAACAAAACCAAGCACTTTCTCTCTTTTACTTTCACAATTCCGATTGCTCAAAATTACCAAACTAATTTAATTCAGCTTTGTGGATTCATGCACTCATGGTTGGGAAACTGTCCCTAAGGAAGTTTGTGAACACTGTTGTTAGGGACCCTTCAACAGGATCTGTAGTCATCTGTTTCTAGGTCCACTGCACCTTTTCCTCATAATATCCCTTTTGTATTCAGTAAGATTTACCTTAAGCATAAAAAGAAAGGCAAACTAATTCAAACAAACATGTATGTAGTTACTTTCAACATTCCCAAAATACCAAAAGAAATTTTGCCCTGTCAGCTGGGGCTGTCGGATACACCGACTACACGTCTGCAGAGAGGTAAGACCCTGCCACCAATAGGGCCACCTGTTTGCCATGGGTGGTGACTCGTAATGTCTGGGAACGGGATCCTGATGGTTCAGGGTTTTGGCAGTCAGGGTTAGGTATTTCCGATTTCCAACACACCACTTACCTGAACTAGATGAGCGGTTGGAGAGGCCTGATCCACTCAATCAGCTAGTTAGGTCAAGCCCTAACACCTATAACAATACCAAATTGAATACTTTGGAAAAAATGTACCCAAATGAATTGATGAATGAATAACAACTCAACTTAATGTATAGTGTTACAAACCCATTTGGGTCAGCAACACATAAAATACAAGGGGAGTGAATTAAACTATAACGCAAGATAATTTTACACAAATAGGAAATTTATTTGAACACACAAAAATATTTAGCAAAAGCACAGGTATAAAGTGACATAACTATATAATAGCGGACACTAGAACAGGTTCAACTTTGTACTAGTTTTACACAATATTCAACGGAAAATAAGAGGTGGGTCTAACGAGGAAGATATTTGGAGAAAGTTTAGGTGGAATGGAAAGTAGTCATTTAATTTGGCTAAAGAAATATATATATATATATATATATATATATATATATATATATATATACACAGCTAGGATTTGGTCAGAATGATTAACGAAACAATCTTTACCTTTTACGGCAGCAATGTAATATATTCATTAGATGTTGAGGAAGGTTTTCGTATAGAGCTTTATGAAAAGTTCTTTCGACATCTTGAACAAATCAACTGAGCGGGGTCTACGTCTGGCCTATAGCACCTACAACTCTGGGGTTTTCTACTATTTCTTCCTTTTTATATAGAACCAGGGGCCTATATTCATTGGTCCTCTCTTTCTCTGTTTTTTTTTTCTTTTTTTCCCTGTAACCATAGTTACCAGACTAGTTAATCTCTTTTTGGGAAGAGTAGAACCTGACCAACTGACCCAAATCCTACTACTCTCCGTTTTGGGGTGGTAGAACCTTGACGCATGACCAGTTACTACTACTTTTTTTTGGGATTGGTGAAAACCTGACCAAATAACCTGGTTACTACTATTTTTTTGCTAAGGTGACTATTTTTAGTCATGACCCAAGGCCTTTGTGGCAAGGAAATACTTCTAACTTCCTCGTTACACTTCCCCCCTTTTAGAGTAAAAGTTTTGAATTACAAATGAAAAACTTTTATAGAAAAATTTAGTTAAGTTTACACACAATAATTCTTTTTTTGGGAGGGGGGGCAATCAGTCTTAACGCAAGTTTTGTAAAACAATAAGTCCGATTTGTAGCAAAATTAAACTACCACAATTTGTAATATTATACTCTAGATAATGCTTCTGCAATAACAGTGTTCCTTCCTTTAATATGTTTTATTATAATGTTGTATTCTTGTAGGAGAAGACTCTATCTTGTCAGTCTTTGATTTTTGTTGTTCATTTTTTGAAAAAA
This sequence comes from Ascarosepion bandense, assembly GCA_037127315.1. Classification (NCBI taxonomy): domain Eukaryota; kingdom Metazoa; phylum Mollusca; class Cephalopoda; order Sepiida; family Sepiidae; genus Ascarosepion; species Ascarosepion bandense. The sequence goes on from JBBBDQ010000192.1 coordinate 904,406, forward strand.
AGTTAGTGGATTATGGTCGGTAAAGACCAAAACAGGATACATAGTGACACTGAAATAGAAGTCAAAGTATTGTAGCATTGTTAACACCGATAAACACTCTTTTTCAATGGTAGAATAATTCTTTTGGTGGGTGTTTAACTTTTTGGAAAAGTATCCAATTGCTCTGTCGATACCTTCATCATCTTCTTGGGTTAAGATACCACCCATTTTGACATCACTGGCATCAATTTGTAATTTGAATTTTCTTGTGAAATCTGGGGTTGCAAGAGCTGGGCCATCCATGAGTGTCGATTTAACTTTGTTGAAAGCCCTATCACAGGTCTCACTCCATTTGTATTTTACATCCTTTCTAAGAAGATCCGTGAGAGGACTTGCTATTGATGAGAAATTTTAACAAAATTTTCGGTAGAATCCTGCCATACCGCGAAATCTCATTAATTGTTTTTTGTTGGCTGGAATAGGATACTCTAGGATAGCATCCACATTTTCGGTGATAAGCTTAACTTGTCCTTGATCAACAGTATGGCCCAAGTAATTCAATTTTGCATGACAAAATTCACTTTTGTTTAGGTTCATACTTAGGTTTGCCTCTTCTAGTTTAAGGAAGAGTTGTTTTATGATGCGTAAATGTTCATTCCAAGTAATACTGTACACAGTTACATCATCTATGTAGACATCACATCCTTGAATGTTATGTAGAAGGGAATGCATCATCCTTTGAAATGTTGCTGGTGTGTTTTTCATTCCAAATGCCATAACCTTGTATTGGTATAGTTCATCAGGAGTCACGAAAGCTGAAATTTCTTTGGCGTTGTCAGTTAAAGGTACTTGCCAATAACCTTTCATCAAATCGAATTTACTGATGTATTTTAACTTGCCACTTTTGGTTACTGCATTTACTTTCCAGAAGTCTGTAACAAATCTGTAGGTGCCATTGAATTTTGGTACAAGAATACAAGGCAAACTCCACTGACTGTTACTAGGTTCAATGATGTCATTCTCCAGCATATACTTCACCTCTGCCCTCAACTAATGAAGTTTGATGGGATTTACTCTGCAGAAATGCTGCTTGATGGGTTTTTTGTCTCCAAATACGACATCGTTCACTGCAAACGGAGTTTTACTAGGAACATCAGGAAAAAGATTTTTGAAATCACTTACCAAACCATGTATTTCTTTCCTATTTTCATTTGACAAATGTTCAAATTTTACATTCAAATTAGACAGTATTTCTGAGTTCTTTAAATGACTACTTTGACTTATTTCCCCCTCCCTGACAACTGTATTTTCATCGTTATCTAAATCATGTTCAGATGAATTTATTTTAGTAATGTTAGTTACTGTTGTGACTAGCTTAACCATATCTTTTATTTCTGTCAATGTAACTTTTTAACATATTAATGTGGCAAACTCTTTTTTTTTTCTTTGATCTGGGGTGTAGATGATATAATTGAAATCGTTTTTCTTTTCTATTTCATATGGAACAAAATATCTTGCTTGTAGGGACAGCTTCTGGAAAATGAGTTGAGGTACACATAATTGTTAGCAAATATTGATTTCCTATTTTCATTTTAGGAAGTGGACCAACACAATCCACTAGTACTCTATTAAAAGGTTCTTCAAATGCTGGAATAGGTTTGAGGGTTGTGGGCAGAATCCTTTGATTAGGTTTTCCGACAATCTGGCATGTGTGACATGAGTTACAAAAATTTACAACATCATGCTTAAGTTTCGGCCAGAAAAAGTGGTTTAAAATTTTCTCATAGGTTTTATTTATTTCTAAATGATATGACATGGGGGTATCATGAGCTATTTTTAGTATTTCTTGTTTATAAACTTTCGGGACTACCATTTGATTTATTATCTTCTACTCCTCATCTATTTTAGCATCCAGTGGGCACCATTTTCTCATTAAAATGCCATCATTCATATAAAGACACTCCCTAACTTTCTTTGCTTCTTCTTTAGGCAGAGCGCTTTTTTTCAGAAGACAAATTTCTGGGTCTTTTCTTTGTTCTATTAAAATTTGGTCTCTGTTTAATTCGTCAGTTTTTTTGTCTGTCTTATTTTCTTTTGGGAGAGTTGATTTTATTCTTTTATCCGTACTGTTTTGTTCTAAAAGGTGGGATATAAAGGTTTTGTTTAATTGTAATTCCTCATCTGGTGTCTCTAGGTTTTCATTTACTAAGAGTTGCTTTCTTTTTGCCACTCTGGTAACTGCACATTCAGGTTATATGTTTGGATTTTCTTCCATTTCATTTCCTAGCAGCAGAGACACTCCTTTAATCGGTAGATTTGGTCATACACCCACGATAACTGGGCCATTTATTAATTCTGATTTTTATGTGAATTTTGTGTAGGGGAGCATTTTGTACAGTCATCCCTATTCCTTGTAACAACACAAAATCACCGGTGAAGGTAGATTCTGATAATGGTAGGACATCTTCTAATATTAAGGTTTGAGACACACCAGTATCCCGCAAGATTTTTATAGGCTTAGCCTCTTCAGGATTGTTGATATACATAGAACCCTGGGATAGAAATGGCACATATTTTTCCATGTATGAGGTTTTTGTTTTCTCATTTATCTCTAGCTTTGGGAGAGAAGATGGGTCAACATTATCATTTTTTGTTTTATGCATGATAAAAGCATGTGGTTGAAAAAAGTTATTTTCTTCCCTTTTTCTTTTTAAGTTTCAGCACTCAGATACAATGTAATTATTTTTTTTGCAATAAGTGCAGAAAATTTTACTGTCGGGACAGAATCTTTGGGTGTGTCTCTTACTTTTTACCATAGTTTTATTAAATACACTCGGAGAACGAGACACGGGTAGCGTTTTTGTTTCTGTAAGAAAGCCTGACTGGTTCTTTGTTATTTTATTTTTTCCCAACTCTTGTGAGTTAAGCTATATGTATCAGCGGTTACTGCTGCCTCATTAACGGTTTTTACCTCTCTCTCTCTCTCTCGTCAATTCGCATTTGAATTTCTTGTGGGACACAGTGTTTGAATTCTTCAATTAGAATAAGTTGGCATAAACTACTATATTCATCATTTACTTTTTTTGCTCTAACCCATCTATCAAAAAGATCCTCTTTTTCTCTGACGAACTCGATATAAGTCTGCCGCTCGAATTTTTTATATTTTCTAAATTTCTGCCTATGTGCCTCGGGCATTAACTTGTAAGCATTTAATATGGCATTTTAAATTTTTTTATAATCTGTGGCATCTTCCATACTAAGCGCAGAGTATACCTCGGTGGCTCTTCCAGCTAAAACGGTTTGCAATAATGTTGACCAGTTGAACGTAAAGCCATTTCAAGTTTGTTGCTATTTTTTCAAATTGAGGGAAATATTTGTCGACTGTTTTTTCACAAAAACTAGGAACTAATCTAATATGTGTGAAAAGAAACATTAGAATTTTGACTTCCATTTTCTTGTAATCTTAGTCTTTCTAGCTCTATTCTCTCCTGCATTTTTAATTTTTCCTTTTCCAACTCTAATTGTATTTCTAATTTCTTTAGTTCTACTGTAAGTTGTATATCATTTTGGTTGTTTTCTTCATTTATGGTAGATGTTTTAGAAGGTTGTTATCCATTAATTTACCTGCTACGAATTTTTTTTATTACAGCTTTTCTCATTGTTGGGTTTGTATCTAATTCGAAAAAATCTGCGATTTCCACTAGTTCTGCTTTGTGTAGTCTCATATTTTTTGCCCAGGTCGGTTAAACTGAGAAAATTTTCTACGGAAAGGGGCATGCTTTTTTGGTGTTTTGGTTTTTATATTTTATGAAAGATATTTAGATACAGTTACTTTCTTTTGCGAATTACGGATATTGAGCTTATTTTGTTTTGTTTTTACGATATTATACGAGCCCTTAATTTCATTTTTTTTTTTGTTTTAGTTTATCAAGATGTATAAGCTCCTAATTTTGTTATATTAGCATTGGACGAGACTCCCAATTTTGTTTTAGCGTAGGACGAGCCCCCAACCTGTTACGAACCTGTTTGGGTCAGCAACACATAAAATACAGTTTAGTTGGAATACTGCTGAAGAGAGTGAATTAAACTATAATGCAAGATAATTTTATACAAATAGGAAATTTATTTTAACACACAAAAATATTTAGCAAAAACACAGGTATAAGGTGACAGAATTTTATAATAGCAGACACTAGAACAGGTACTAGTTTTACACAATATTCTATGGAAAATAAGAGGTGGGTCTAACGAGGAAGATATTTGGAGGAAGTTTAGGCGGAGCGGAAAGTGGTCATTTAACTCAGCTAAAGAATATATATATATAACTATACACAACTAGGGTTTGGTCAGAATGATTAACGAAACAATCTTTACCTTTCACGGCAGTTGTTCTGGATGATAAGGGTTTCTTCTTGGAAGGTGATTGGGTTGATTTTGTTTTTAGGGTATTTTGCTAAATTGAGTAATACCTTTGGTTGAGTTAGGAGCCAGGGAGGGGTCTTTGATAGGATACTGTTATGTATGGAGGCTGTATTTATTTGAGCTTCATTGGTGAGTTTCTTCATTCGTATCCCAAATGCTTTTATGATATTTTTTTTTCATGTTAAACAGATTTTCAGGTTTAGGGTTGAAAGTAAATTGGTATGCTGGGTTGTTAGGGTATGACTTTAGCTTTAGTAAGGTTAGATTTTCTTGCCTCAGTTTTAGTGGGGCTTCATTGATTTCTACATATAGGCTGTCAACAGGAGATGTTTTGTAGTCTCCTAAAGCCAATCTTAGTCCTGTATGGTGAATGGGGTCAAGCATTTTTATACATGATGTTTGGGTTGATCCATATATGAAACAGCCATAGTCATGTTTTGAGCGCACAAGTGATTGGTATAGTTTGAGGAGGGTTCTTCTGTCTGCTCCTCAATCAGTGTGGGCTACTACTTTTGGTAGGTTTATAGCTTTGTTACATTTTTTTTTCAAGTGTTTAATATGTGGAATAAAAGTAAGTTTGCTATCAAATATAATACCCAGAAATTTGTGTTTTTTGACAACTGGTATTTGGCTTCCATTCAGTATTAGTTCAGGGTTGGTGTGCATATTTCGGATTCTGCAAAAGTTCATACATTGAGTTTTTGTTTGTGTTAGGGTGAAATGGTTTTCCTCTATCCATTTTATTTTATTTATACAGAGCTGAAGTTTGCATTCTATTGTTGGAATGTATTTAGATTTACAGCATATCAAAAAGTCATCCATGTAGAGGGAGCCGTCTGTTCCTGGATTAACATTTATTATCATATTATTTTTTTAATTATATTATAGATTTTAATGTTAAAAAAGGTTACCGATAGGATGCTTCCCTGCGGGACTCCGTTTTCTTGTTCCTTCAGATCTGAGAGGATTTTACTTATTCTTACCCTGAAGTGCCTACACTGAAGGAAGTTTGTAATGAAGATTGGCATTCTGCCTTTCAATCCAAGTTCTTTTAAGTCCTTTGCAACACCATACTTTCATACTGTGTCATAGGCTTTTTGGATGTCAAAGAAAATTGCTGTCAGATGTTCTTTGTTTAAGTATGCTTCTCTGATAAAAGTTTCCAGGTGGATGAGATGTTCTAGTATACTTTTACCCTTTCTGAATACAGTTTAGAAGTTTGTTATGAGTTGTTCTGATTCTAGATACCAGTTTAGTCTATTGTTTATCATTCTTTCTAGTGTTTTACTTATGCAACTTGTTAGGGAGATAGGTCGAAAATTTGTTGAATCTTATAGGTCTTTTGTTTGTGTGTGATTCTGGTATGGTTCTGCTTAATTAAATTTAGGAATTGGTATTATAGTAGATTCCTTCCAGGAACTAGGTACATTTCCGCTGATCCATATTGGTTGAATATTTCAAGTAGGTATTTCAGTGATATTTCAGGGAATTCTTTTAGAAGTTCATATGGGATTTCATCAGGCTCTGCTGATGTATCATGGGTTTTGGCAAGGGCTTTCTTTAATTCGGATATGGAGAAGGTTTAGTTGTAATTTCAGTGTTTTGGGATTTGAAGTTAATTTTTTTTCTTTCTTCTGTTGTTCTAATTTGTTTGAAGTTTTTGGTTTGTTTCTCTGATGATGAATTTTTTGAAAAATTGTCTGCTAAAGGATTCGCAATGTCACTTTTTTTGGTAATTTTCTTACCGTCTTTAGTGAGGTGTGGTATAGGGTGGTTGTTGTTTTTCTCTTTTATCCTTCTCATCATATTCCATACATTTTGTATTTATGCTTATTTTGGATACATAATTCCTCCAAGTGATTCATTTTTGTTCTTTTATGGTGCGTTGTGCTATGGCTTTTTTATTTTTAAAGTAGTTTAAGTTTTCAGTTGTTGGACTCAGTTTAAATTTTCTGAGTGCTGCCTGCTGGTTCCTTATGGCTTCTCTGCATTCATTGTTAAACCAGGGTTTGTTATACTTAACTTTATTGGTTGATTTTGGGATATTATTGTTTGCAATAGTTTTTGGTGAAGTAGGTAATGTGATCTTTATCTTTAGCTTCAAGTATTAGTAGGCTTTGACATTGTTTCTGGAAATCTTCCCAGTTGGCTTTTTGGAGATTCCAACGTGGTGATTTCTCTTCATTATTGGGTCCAGTGTTTTCTAATATAATTGGGAAATGATCACTTTCACACAAGTCTTCATATGTTTTCCACTTCTAGGTATATGCTGGGGTCACATAATGTAAGATTGATTGCTGAAAAAGTGCCTGTTGCTGGGTGTAAGTATGTGTGGTTTGGTTGTTGAATATACATAGGTTACTTTTGTTTATTATGTTTTCTATTTTTTGGCCTGTCTTGTTTGTTTCCCTACTTCCCCATATATTGGGGCTGTTGAAATCTCCTAATAATATGAGTGGTTTTGGAAGTTGGTTAATTAGGTGTTCAAATTCGAATTCATTTATTGGGTCCTTTGGTGGATATATATTGAGCATATTATTGTTTTGTGCAGTGTTGCTGATATTGCAATTGCTTGCATGCATGTTTATTTGTCTTTGTGGTATTTGGTTGTTTATTAGTATTGATGTACCTCCTGAGGCTCTGTCAGTTTATTTATATAATTATAAGTTGTATAGTTTTTGATATTGATTGAATTGTTTTCTATTAGTAAGGTTTCTTGTAGACAGACAGCTGCAGGGTAAAAAGTCAGCATTAATAATATTAATTCATTTAAGTTAGCTTTTGCACCTCTAATATTCCACTGTAAAATTTTGTTGGTCATGTGTGTCTGGTCTTTGGTTTTCTATTTCTATTGCCTTGGATCTGCTTGTTCGCAAGTAGATTTGGTTTCTATTTCCATATCTTCCAATTCCTTGGTTTGGGTTGTTGGTTTGTTAGATCTTATGTTTGACTTATCTCTGTTGTTAGAGGTTGATCGGGACCTTCGCTTTGTTTTTTTTGTTGGAGAATTTTTCTCATTTGTTGTTTTTGTTTGCTCAGAGGATGTTTTTTTTTGTATTTGTTTTTGTATTTGTTTTTATTGCTTGATTTTATATTTAGGCTTTTGTGGGGGATTGAAAAACTTGCTTTATTGTGGGGGCTTTGTTCTTCAAAGTCTTCTGTTTCTAATATGTTACAGCTGTTGTGGAGAAGAATTGGTTTATTTGTATATTTTGATTGATTTGGTCTGGTTCTAATTTGTTCCCAGGGATTTGTTTCTGGTTTTGGTTGCTTATCTGGGTTTTAGTATGTAGATGCTGTTATTTGATTTTTATTAGTTGCTTTTTGAGTTTTTTTTACAGTTTCAATTACATTTTTAAGTTCAGAGACTAGTTTGTTGAGTAGGTCTTGGTTGTTTGCTTGTTTAGCTTGGTTTGGTTTATGGATGATTTGTGCATAAGTGTTTGTTTTTTTGATAAGAACCTACTATTCTCCTCACCTCTGGGAAGGATACGTCTTTCCTGTATCTCACTTCCCTGACTTCTTTTACCTTTTTAAAAATTTTACATATTCTAGAGTAAGCTGGATGATCTTCATAGCAATTCAGACACTTTATTTCATTCAGTATGATTGGATTTTGTTGTGTTGCTTGGTTTGGGTATAATTAGAAGATAACACAAACTTGAATTAATGACGTTTATTTTTTATATAAAACTTTAGGTTTTTACATCAAGTTAACAACTGTTAATTTTTGTGTGCCGATACAGGAGCAGACTAGCTGAATGCTCTTCACTCAGGGAGGATAGTAGTAAACACGCCTATCCATTTTGGACTCTAGTCGTCAACTGACAAGCTTCTTTCCCTTTTCAAATCTCCTACACAAAACTACTGTCCTTAACTCCTACACTCTTACTCTTACTCTTACTCCTACCAAAAGAAATGGTTCCTTATTTTGCTGCCCAATTTTGAATTCTTGGCGTCAATGTGTCTACCTTTTTTCTCTTTTTAACATACTTGCCATTTTATGCACCATAACAGAAGTTCCCCCTTTAGAACGGTGTGTACTAATAATAATAGTACTTGTTATATTTCTTCCAGGAAACTTTTCAACCTGAACGAGATTTTGTATTTATCATGGGAGAATCTTCTTTTTATTTCTTGGATTTATTTCTTGTTCTGAATCACTAAGCATTTTGTTTTTATTCATCTTTTCTTCTACTTGTTTCTCTACTATTTGTTTTTGTACTTCTATAAATGGTTTCAACCTGTCCACAGAAACTCGACTATCCATATCATTATTTATCTTCACCAGAAAATATTTAGGTGTTTGCTGAAGCACTGTGTAGGGACCTGAATAGGGTGCCTCCAATCGTCTTCGAATACGATCCACTCTAATCCAAACTTTATCACAAGTTTGAAGTTTTTCTGGGACATAAGATTTTGCGGACTTATTAACTCTTTTGGTGAAGTCTCTCACATCAATTTGTGACATGGTTTTATGTAAATCTCTTGTGAACTTTTGAGTTATAGCCTCCTCGCTTGTGCTATCTATTATTAGCTTGGTAGCAAACATTGTGTGCCTGTAACAGCATAAAAAGGAGAAAAATCAGAGCTATTGGGCATACTGCGAATCCCAAGAAGTACTATTGGAAGAGCTGAGAGTCAGGACTCTTTTTGTGCTATAATAGCAGTTTTAATGGTCCTGTGCATTCTCTCAATCAAACCATTGCATGGTAAGCCGTCGTACATAGTCTATAAAAATGAATTATTTTTGCTACTTCACTAAACAACTCGCTTTCAAATTGTCGGCCTCTGTCGGTTATAACATGCAGCAGGACACCCCAACATGTGACCCATGTGTTTAAAGGCCTCAGCTACACTAGCTGCAGTGATTTCACTGATGGGTTGTGCTTCTACCCAACGAGTTGTGCGGTCAATACATGGAGGATATATCTATATGGGCTGATGTAACTGCTATTTGGGTGTTTTGCTGGTGGGAGTGGTCCTACTATATCTATGTGGACTGTGTGAAATCTAGCTGATGGTATTTCTAATGTCTGTATAGGTGATTTTGTATGCTTGTAGACCTTTGCTTGTTGGCAGGCTGTGCATGATGCACAAAATTCTTTGATTTATCCATGTTTGGCCAGTAATATCTAGCTTTAATCATCTTAATGGATGATTTAATGCCAGGGTGATTTATGGAATAGATACTATAGAATATGGACTCACACAATTTAGATGGAACAAAAGGTCTGGGGTAAGACGTTGATAAGTCACACCAGATAAATTGGTAATCTCCAGGTATGGTGAATTTTTTTAAGTCCTGAAAAGATTGAATTTCTGTATCAGATGCCTGTGCTTCTGCAAGTGCAGGTAAATCACACACATCTATTTGTACAGCAAGAGTTGGTCGGGATAGACAATCAGCAACTATATTCTGACTACCTTTTACATGTCCAATATCTGAAATAAATTCTGTCAGGATAGCTAATTGTCGTTGTTGTCTGTCTGATTTAGCAGGGTTTAAACTATAAAATGCACCACTCACTGGCTTATGGTTAGTAAAAAGTAGCACTTGGTGACCTTCTATTAGGTGACGGAAGTGCAGCACTGACAAATAAGCTGCTAAAAGTTTGTGATCGAATGTAGAATATCTCATTTGTGTTTGCGTTAATTTTTTAGAGAAAAATCTGATCGGTATTGGATTTCCCTCTACCATTTGGTGCAATGCCGCACCGACAGCATAATTACTACTGTCAGTGACTAATTGATACTTTATACAGTTAGGTTCAGGGTGAGCTAATGAGGATGTATCATTAAGTTCCTTAATTATAGAATTGGAAGATTGTCGTTCAGATTCATCTAATGGGAACAAGACTTTAGGGGATAACCTCATTCTCTCAGATAGGGGTAAGACTACCTCTGAAAAATTTGGTATTAATTTTCTATAAAATCCTACCATTCCAAGAAATCTGTATAGCCCTTTTGCATCCTTAGGGTAAGGAAAAGATTTTATTTTTTCTATTTTACTAGTTGTAGGTCTAATGCCATCTGTGCTAATATGAAAGCCTAAGAAATCTAGGGAAGTCACATTGAAAACAGATTTTGTGGCTGAAATTGTTAAATTGTGTTCATTTAAAACATTAAAAACAGTTTCAATGTCTTTTTTATGAGAAATCTCATCATTGCTGAAAATCAAAATGTCATCAATATATATAAAAACACAATCAATGTCTTCAAAAATTTTGTCCATATACCGTTGAAATGTAGCTGACGCATTTTTTAATCCAAACAGCATATAATTATATTCATAAAGACCAAATGGGGTGGTGAGAGCAGTTTTTGCTACATCGTCTAGATGCATTTTAAGTTGGTGGTAGGCTAATATCAAATTGATTTTGGAGAATCGTTGTTTGTTCGCAAGTTTTGCTGAAAAAGAATTTATATTTGGTATAGGATACCTGTCACTCTTGGTTATGCTATTGAGAGAACAATAATCTCCACAACATCTAAATCCTCCGCTTTGTTTAGATACTATATGTAGTGGGCTAGACCACTCGCTTTTGGAAAGGGAGATCACTCCGTCTTTTTGTAGGGTTTTAAATTCGTTACGCGCGGCTTCCAGTTTTTCTACATTAAGCCGCCTGGGTTTTGCTAATACTCGTGTACGACTTCCTGTGTCAATTCCGTGGTAGACGCCGCAATATTTTTTGTTACTGTTCTTATGTGGTGTGATTAGGTTCGGATATTTTTCTTTAATCATGTTCCGTATGAATGATGGAGCTCTGTTTCATTTACGACTAGATTCACCGTTGATGCAGATATTTTTATACTTTTTCTCTGGGTTGTTGTAGGATCGTAAATGGTTTTGTTACTGCAGTCTACTATTAGACCAAACTTGTTGAGGAAATCCAGTCCAAGGAGTGGGTTGGTGATATCAGCAATCACGAATGTCCAAGTAAGAGATCTCCTTAAACTGGGTATTCCAATTTCCAAACTCGTTTGTCCGTTGCATTTTATTTTCTGCCCATTTGCAGTGGATAGTGATATGGGAGTCGGTTGTAATGTAATACCATTTACTGCAGAAGTTGGTAATATTGAGATACTTGCACCAGTATCTACAATAAATTTTAATTTGGTGGTTCCTAATTTTGCGGTAATTTCTAATAGCGGCGAACCTCGTGGGACTGAACTTGTTCACCCTATTAGTTTTCTGAATCACTTCCCGTAGGTGTTGCTGGTCGGGAACTAGGCAACATTTGTAGATTGTTCTTTTTGGGCCATTTACACCAAGGTTTACATGTTCTTGCTTCATTCGCGAAATAAATATGTGCTCTGCAAATTTTTGTCCGTTGATTATTCCGATATGGCCTGACATTTAGTAGCACTGAAGTGTCTTGGCTGTATTTTCTTTTATAATTTGTTTGTGAGTTATTCTTAGCAGATAAGGGTCGCTGAACAACAAATGCCTTATCGTTATTCAATAATGGCATCAGTCCATCTGCTAACCTGCCAAGTTGGGTCTGGTTTAAATCTTTTTGCGAGGCTATTACTGGAGCTATTGTTGATGGTAATGCCTGCAGGAATTTGTGTCTCACAATGTCGTTGCTAATACCTATCTGTTTAGCTATGGATATCATTTCGTACAAATATGTCGACGGTTGTCCTGAAATAGTCGTAGCTGACATTAATTTTTCTAGAAGCTCTGGTTTTGTTTGTTTGTGAGCTTCTATCCGGGTCCATTTTAATTCCTCGTAGTCTTGTGATGCGAGGGTAGCATTTGGTAGTTTACCCACTTCTTTGGCTGGTAACGATGATATCACTGTGTAAAATTTTGTTTTCGCCACTGTCACATTTCACAAGTGAAACTGGGCTTCTAATATCGTAAACCATCCATTTACAGCAGTTTCCATGAATTCCGGGCCTTGATATTGACTTGATGCATCGTTTCCTCTCCTGTCTGCTCCATTTATCCTTTTATATGTGTATAAATTTTTTTTGTGCATGAGGTTGCTTTCTGTTCATATGTCATGGTCACCACTGTTGTGTTGCTATGGTTTGGGTATAATTAGAAGATAACACAAACTTGAATTAATGATGTTTATTTTTGGTATAAAACTTTAGGTTTTTACATCAAGTTACAACCTTTAAATTTTGTGTGGATACAGGAGCAGACTAGCTAAATTCTCTTCACTGTGGGATGCTAGTAGTAAACGAGCCTATCCTTTCTGGACTGTAGTGGTCAACTGACTAGCGTCTTCCCCTTTTCAAATCTCCTACACAAAACTACTGTCCTTAACTCCTACTTCTTACTCCTACTCCTACCAAAAGAAATGGTTCCTTATTTTACCGCCCAATTTTGAATTCTTGGTGTCAGTGTGTCTACCTTTTTTCTATTTTTAACATACTTGCCATTTTATACACCATAACAGTTTCTTTACACCACAATTTCCACATATTCTGTACCCTCTACAAGTTTCCCTGTGGTGCTCCAAATTTATGGCACTTAAAGCATCTCGGGGGCTGGTATGTAAAGGTCGACTTTTTGGATTATGTATCCAATTTTGATTTGTTTAGGAATTGTAGGGGTATTAAATGTTAGGATATAAGTATTTGTGGGTACGATTTGCCTGTTCCTTTTTATGTTGATCCGGATGTTATCTATTACTCCTTGTTTTCTCAGATCAATTTTAATTTCTTCAATTGTGGCCCAGGTTAGCTCATGACTTTTTATGATGCCTTTTGATGTGTTTAGTTTTTCATGGGCAAAGACCTTATATTGGTGGGTGTGGAACTGTTTAATTCCTAAGAGATTTTGAGCATCTCTGTAATTATCTACTTCAACTAAAAGATTTCCAGTTTTCATTTTTTTTTTTTTTTTTTTTTTTTACTGTTTTGGGCTTTCTCTTTTGGGATAGAATTTTTTTCAATTAGAAATGGAGATAATTCACTTATCTTTTTTTTCCTTCTAAGGTTTCAACAACTATGAATCTTGGGAAGTTCTTTCTTTCTATATATTCAGAAGAATTGTTTTACTCTGATTTGGATTCCCACTCATTGTTTGAGTTGGAGACATCAGAAATATTGGAGTGCATTCTTTTGGTTTTTCCATTGTTCTTTATCTGGTTTCTGGGTTTTTTTTATTAGGGTTTTCAGTCTCCATGTAAATATGTTTGATTTTTTTTTTTCTTTTCATCTTTCTTGCCCCTCACCCTCCTTGGAGCCCAAATGTGGGAGATTTTAGGGGAGAAACCCATTCGCCCTTTCATCTCAAGGATACAAAAAAGGTATACTCAATTAGTTGAGTTTCTACCGTCATTTTCTGATTCTTTCTTCAGTTTTGGTTCCCAGTTTTATAAAAACATTGGGTAAGGAACAGTCGTGGTTTCATCTGAATAATTGATTGACCCTTACCACTGCCTTCTAATACTTACTTGGTTTGCCTGTGTTTGTGGTAAGAGTAAAAAGATATTGTAGTATCTTTGGATCTTATTTTTGTATGTTGTAGTCAACATTTGTGAGTGTTAGGGTTTGACATGACTAGCCGATTGATCGGATCAGGCCTCTTCGACCGCCCTTCTAGGCCAGGTAAGGGCCAAAGTGGTGTGTTGCAGGACTATGACCTCTTTGCGCCCAGATCATGGTCTGCTCAACAACCAGGATCCCATCCCCAGGCATCACGAGTTGCCACAAATGACCAATAAGTAGCCCCATTGAGGGACTTTTACTCTCTTCAGAGGGGCAGTCAGTGTATTCTGAAGCCCTGCTGACAGGACACTAAACTAAAATCAAACACAAATATGCCATAAATAATGGAAGCGTCTTGAAGGTAAGGGGATGTTCATTTTGAAGTTGCTGCTAACTAAGGTCAGTAAGTCAAGTAAGTACTTTGAGAAATGTCTTTGAAGAGGTCAATAAGTACTTATGAGACAGGGAAAAAGAAAGAGGTCAGCATAGTAGCCGCTCGACTTAAGTCAAGGGGAGGCACTGATAACTCCATCCTATCACCGTCTGTCTGTCTAATGATGCTTTGTCTCCATTTTTATATTTGCCTTTTGGATCAAAACGCAGCTCGTTTCGAATTTCATCCTTGTATTTGATTCCGGGCTTCCCATTGGCTGGTAAATAAAATTCGCATAGGCTCGCGAAGTGGTAATTTGATATTTGGTTAATTTTTATTTTTCAACCGGAACATCTGCGCAAACTCTCATGTGCACGACGAGTTTTATTCATTTACCTTCTGGTCAGCATAGAGCTAACATTCGGTCTCACTTTTGCTCGGTCAATATCACCACAATTTAAATAAATATCTGGATTGATTCTTTTTTTTTTTTTTTTTTTTTTTAATAATATTATCTTTAAATTCAAACTTATACCAAGAAACCACGATAGTCGACCCAAACAATCAAAATTGAGTTTTTTAACAAAGCAGCTGAATATACCATTGACGCAAACAATCAAAATTACTACTATTTCATTACTTTTAACAAATTTCTAATTTTTAATATTGCTAACATTTCATTACTCTTAACGAATTTTTAATTTTTATTAAAGCAGCTTTACATTCTGAAGCAATTAACATATCGGCCACCCAAATAATCAAAATTGCTAATATTTTTATATACAGGTATGAATTAATTGGGGAGGATTCCAAAAATGTTCAATTCAATAACAATTGAGGTAATTTATTCGACTTTCTTCCATTCTATTTGAGCCCATATAGTGACTTTTTGATTTTCCACACATAATTATCATCTTTTTTCAAAACCTCCTGGCGGTTCTATGTATATTTTTGTTGGACTGAATGTTTCTACATAATCTTTCCCGTATATATGAGAGAACCTTTTAGCTCTAAAATGAGCCTTTATACACTGGCAAGCCACCCTCAGTCCGCTTTACAGTATAAATCAAACGGTTGCTGATAATATTTTTAAAATCTGGGGCCTTTTCAATTTGAAAGTATCATTTGATACTAGGGATTTCATATTTTTTCGACTTCTTGATAATTCTTCGGGATACATTACACCGAATAGTCAATGTCGCAGACATTCCATTGACCCATTTCAAAATAGTCTGGTTTTCTTCTATTTCTTGTCAGATAATGTGGAAATTTGCCCCTCCTCCTTGGTTAAACCTTTTAGCTCAAGGTCTGCATCTGATTTTTCATTGCCCATATCATCTGGTATAACATCTTCCTTTAATGGTGTATTTTTTTTATTGTTGAAATTCTAAGCACTGATTCTTAGTTCCTTTTAAATAACGTAATACTTGCTTAGCTCTTGTTAAATGCACAGTCCTTGGTTTACTTAAGTTTTTGAGACAACTTAGTAACCGTATACCAGATGTCTGGCCTTGTTAATGTGATAACGAAAATAAGATTTCCAATCAATATTCTGTATTCTTTTTCACACGGCACTATACCATCTTCATTATTTATAATTGTGTTTAAATCCATTTCACATGGAGTAGTTCTTGTTTTACCAATCTTTTATTAAGATCCTCCACTTGTTTAAAGGAATCTGTAAATCTGATGCATCTGGTCTTCCTTCTTATTTTACTTTGTAGAATAAATCATGTAGGCCGGACTTGTTTTGTCATAACCAATGAATATGCTTCCTCCACTTTTGGATCTTATTTTACTCTTTGGTTGACATGTGTAGCAAATTGTGCCAAAAATATACACACCACTTACGTTGGTTTTGTAATTCATATAAGCCAGCCTCGTAAGGAATCTTTTTAATGTTACTATTATAGCAACGGTTTCTTCTATACATGGCTGTATTTAATGCATAGACCCACAGACTTTTTTTTTTTTTTTTAAATATTTCATAATAAGTCCTGAATATTAGTCAACAAAATTTAATACATGTGAATAGGTTCCGATTCCTATTGGTGAAATGGGACCAATTAAGTTGCAATAAACTCTGAACAAGATGGCTGTTGTTCTTGGGATTTAATCCCTATTTCTAAATTTTGCCATTTTCCCTTTGATACAATGTTGTAAACCATTGGGTGATGTAATTTTGTGTTTTTGCAATCTTTTAACATCAGAATTATTACAGGGGCCTAATATTCTATGCCAAGTCCTTAAGTTGTGGGTGGCTGGTTTTACAAATGTAATACTTTTTAAATAATGCAAATGTCCATTTTGTTGTATATTAAATTCAGTCCAATCTGGGTATACTAACTTTGAATTGCCTCAGTGAAAATATTTTACATAAATTTAGGGATATATAAAGCCCCTTTTAATAAACATTTAGAAATATTTCCTTTAGTATTGCATAAATAAATACAGGCATCACCTCTTTTTAAAGCTAAATTATTAACACTGGTAGCGTCAGTCAACTCAATAAGGTGGGAATCTGGCTCAAAATTGAAGTCAAAATTAAATTTTTTTTTTTTATCTGTAATTACATGATTTATCGCACCTGTGTCAACTAGGTAAGAATTATAACTATTGGGTATAGTATCCAACCCAAACAAAAAAGCACATGTTCGCTCATTCAAAAAAGCTTTTATATTTTTACAAAAATCACTCCTTTTATGAAACTGACATTTTTCCCGTACATTTTTCCACAAGGAAAACAGATAGTATTTGTTTCTCTATTATTATTATTATTATTATTATTATTATTATTATTCCTGTAGTTTTAATAGTTGTTTTTGTTGTTGTTTTTAAGCCCCTTGTTTTCATATAAAATAATCTGTTACAGATTCATTTTCTTGTCTCCTTAACAAAGTTAATTCTGTATATAATACAATAATTTTGGATTTACCTTTTGATGAGTAACCTTCACGCAATATTCTTAAAAGACAAATTCTGGTCATCCAGGCGTTGTATTAATTCGGCGAACATGCTCTCATTTCTTTCCATGAAAACATCATCTTCTTTCTGGTCCTCTTGGCCAAGAATGATGTCCAGAAGTTTTCGTATTGTAAGGTAGTCTAGAAATTTCATTTCCTACAATTAGTATTTTGATTCATCGTAGCCTGGGCACCATAACCTCTGTTGGTAAAATTCACCATAATTTATGGATAAAGTGCAGGGATCAGTTTATGTATTGATCATAATAGAGAATCAATCTCCCAAATGTATATTATATAGCAACGACAGTCCATAATGGTCACAGAGTAAGGGATTGAAGGTAATGTTGACAACGTTCCTGGATATAGAGTAACCTCTTGGCACGTAATCTGTTCAATGAAACAACGTCAAAGATCATCATTCTCAAATCAGACACTCTCCAGAATCGGATTTGATGTCCAATACTCGGAAAAATATGGCTGCCTTTTATACATGTCGCATTGAATATTTTGAGCTTCCTGATTGGTTAAGCCTTCTATTGGTGAACTATAAAATGAGTTGACTCATAGGGGTCTGTGCAGTATATATGTAACCAAAAAAATCCAACATGGTCAACATGCATAAAAAGAACATCAGAAAAAAACAAAGAAATTTTCTACTGCTTATCCCCTCAAAACCAATTACATCTCTGGACCAGGAACTCAAACTCTCTGCCATTCGAGCTGCAACTACTGATTTTGGTCCCTTGGGACCCTGTATTTATGCCCATGCCATGGTGTGGGGCCCACGGTTGCTGGGTGTCTAACCCATCATCTCAGCGACCAATAGAATGCCAGGGTTAGCTGCTACTCGTTGTTGCCTCTGGTTTATCCAATGGGATTAATATGCTTTCCATGACATCAATTGTTGGCCATCTCCCCCTTTCGGCACTTGTTTACAGGACTAATGGAATTCTTCTCTGTCTTATGTCATCTTTCCATACCCCTTTTCTGGGCTGGACTTAACCAAATTTTCTCTCTCATGAAACAATTTCGGGGTTTTTTTTTTTTTTTAAACAATCGCTATTAACCTTTTTGAACTGGCTTCACTCAAAACAAGTTGACAAGGGTCCATTGACATTGTTACCCAGATAAGAATTTCTCTGCATCTGTGTTTTTTTATATCCATTTCTGAGTCACCTATATTTTCAAGTGACTGGAATGTTTTCATTATCTGGTCTTACCCTGGTGCCAGTAAAAATGTTTCTTTCTCTAAATTACTTCAGGACCAGTGTTATCTTAATTCTTTTCACAATTCATGCTAGCAGGACAATTGGATACAATAATTATTAATAAAAGTGAAATTTCTTTTTCGGCTTTTACAAATGCCCGAGAAAAAATAACAATTGAATTTAGGTTTAGAATGACAATTGTTAGCTTTCTTAGGTAGGCTGAAATCAACATCTATTGTTTTGTGGCATTGAAACAAATTTGAGTCTTTTTTTCTTTCTTCTTTCTCTGGTTTAAAATAACAACCGAGAAATACCATCTGATATTTTTCATTTTTCTTTTCTTTTCCTTCGCTCCTATTCGGAGAATAAAGATAAATGTCTTTTAGTGCATTCTCCCCTTACTTATAATAGTAATTAGAAGATTTTCCAGTTATAGTTAATAATTAATAAAATTAATCACCTCCATTTTCCTTTGATCATATTTGGAGAATAAAGAAAATTTCTCTTAGTATGTTCTCTTATGATCTATAATAGCAATTAGAAGATTTTCCAGTTATAGCTAATAATTAATTAATAAAATTAATTACCTCCGATCCGCTCCAGAATATTGTTATACACTAACACTTACATCAGTGAGGATACTGTTCCTGTAATGGATGTCAGTGAGCACCTGTTATGCGTTGTACTATTCAGACCACAAATGTTAAGAAAATGGCACCAAAGTACTATATTTGGAAGTCTCATGGAAGAACATCTGCAGTAAAAATTGAGAAGCATGATCTCAGATATCACTTACATGATCATAGAGCAAAGCAAAGTTTGGAACATTTCCCAGTATGTGGGTGGCTTCATTTGGCAATTGGAGATATAAAATTCAGATCAAACCTAATCACAAGAAAATTGCTTTCGGTCATCACATTTTTATATTAGAAACTTCTATTTATTCTTCTATGTCAGAGTTGTACTCAAACACAAATGCATATCACATCAAAATGTTCTAGCAAATTTATGTTATGAAAGTATATTTAAATATTTTTCAGGTATTTAAATATTTTTCTGTTGTAGATTTTATTTTACTTTCTATTCTAAGAATGTTTTCCTCTTTGCAGCCTGCAGTAATGTGTACCTGAATGTCCTTGAAAATGGTGAAAATGATGACAGCTTAAGTCAGGACACAGCCAGTACCTCATCAAGAACCCTGGATTCTGCAGTGCTTCCATCTCCTTCTTTGACATCTGACCATCAAACTGGCAATGGACAAACTGCCCAAGCAAACAATTAGACCCAAATCTACCAATCAACAGCTTGATGATATTTTTTTTTCAAAATCAATTTTTTTCATCAATTGATTGAACTAGTTCTTTCATCATTCATTTGAACAGAATTCTGTATTGTTTTTGAATGAGCTAAATTTGGGTAATTGTTTTAATAAGAGGAGATACTGGATATCATTTATAAATATAAATAGTGAAAAAGCAGGATAGTGAAATAATTTTTGAAAGATTCAAGATGTTAGATGTTTTGAATGTCCAAGAACATTGCTAAATTGTATAGGGTAAATTTAGTATGTACTATGAGGGAAGAGCAGCCAGAATTTTTCTCTTATGTAGCATTTAATATTCTGCATTTTTTACTTTCATAATATCTCTTAAAATTTACCTTCACCTTTTTCACTTTAAATTTTTGTATTCTTAATGCAGAGCTGTCTGTGCATATCATAAGGATTTCTCCCATTCCTTTTCAAGCCTTTGACAACCAAATTTATTGCTATTAAAAAAAATAAAATGGGACAATACTAACTTAATTTTAAACAGATTATATTATTCTGTATATATATTTAGCTTATACTAGTTGTAATTAACTAATATTTTGCTTCATATTATTTGAACAGTTAACTTCTAAAAAATAATTTCAAGCTTTGAGATTAGAAAAGTTATCAGAAGTTAATCTTGAGTAATATATTCATATAGGACAATCTATATCTATAGGAATACTCTCATAAATAATAAAGATTATAACTGTATGTCCTCAATTTATTTTCTATAAAGAGAAAATGGCAAACCTGTAAAGACGGAGAGGATAATCCAAAAGATTTTCTTCAATTAATATAAATTATTAATTAGATAAAAATAGACAACCCTAACGACAACCCTAACGGAAGGGACTCACTTCTAGACCTCTGCTTCATTTCCATTCCAGACTCTTGCACTACCAGACAACTCTGCTCACTCGGAAACTCTGACCACACTGTAGTGTCCGTCAATATTTCACTCCACTCCCGCCCGACCCATGATACCCAGACAAGTAGAATATCCTACTGCTATCAAAGAGCAGACTGGGATTCGTTCCGAGACTTCCTCTGTGACATCCCTTGGAACAACGTTTTTAGTCTTCCCATCGAAGAATGTGCATCCGGGGTCTCCTCCTGGGTTAAGGCTGGCATCGATGCCTTCATCCCTGCTAGGAAATTCCAGCTTAAATCTCATTCGTCTCCATGGTTCTCACCCGCTTGCTCGGCTGCCATTGCCCACCGGAATCATTTCTTCCGACTCTATCGTAACTACGCGTCGGACCAAAACAGGCGCCTTTTCACTTCAGCTCGTAATAAGTGTAAAAGGATACTTAACAAAGCTAAGATGTTGTTTGCTGCCAGAATGAAGCAACGCATAGCATCCTCTAAGTTCAGCACCAAAGACTACTTACTGGCGACTCTGTAAAAGAGTACTTAACAAGAGCAAGTCCACAATACCCCCGCTAATCAACAAATTTGAGGTCCTCACCTCCCCGGCAGATAAGGCTGAATGCTTTGCCTGCAGATTCTCGAACAATTCGAGTCTGGACTCATCTGGAGTTTTTACACCCGACTTCTCACCTAGAACCAAGGCACAACTGAATGATGTCCACATTACCCCTTCGCTTGTCTCTAAGATGATCTTAAAACTTGACCCTCACAAAGCGAGCAGTGGTGATGGAATCCCAACCAAAGTCTTAAAGAAATGTGCCCCTGAACTCTCCTCTGTCCTTTTTAAGCTCTACAACCACTGCCTATCTGCTTCCTGCTTTCCTGCCTGTTGGAAATCTTCCTCTGTAGTTCCTATATTTAAAAATGCTGGAGAATCCTCTGACTCTGCAAATTACCGCCCTATCAGCCTTCTTCCGATCTTTGGCAAAGTGTTCGAAGCCATTATCAACACCGAGGTGGTTCAGCATCTCACAGCACACAGGCTCCTCTCGGACAAGCAACATGGTTTCCGCTTCACCAGGTCTACTGCTGATATGCTAATGACCATCACTGAGTACATATATCAGGCACTCGACAGGAATGGCGAAGCCCGAACCGTTGCATTGGATATATCTAAGGCGTTCGACAGAGTTTGGCATGCTGGCCTTCTATGTAAACTGCGGAGCTATGGTATAACTGGACATTTGTTTGAACTAATCCAGTCATTCCTCTCTAACCGCACAATGAAGGTGGTATTAAACGGACATGCTTCCCAGAACTACCATACAAACGCAGGTGTCCCCCAAGGCTCCATCTTAGGTCCTACACTCTTCCTGATATACATTAATGATCTCCCTGATTCCATAAGAGCCCAAGTAGGTTTGTACGCCGATGACACCACAATTTACTCTCGCCTCCTACAAAAATCTGGTGTAGGCGTCAAAGCAAACCTCCCGAGATTGAAAAAGACCTCCAATCCATAATGGACTGGGGTAAGAAATGGCTAGTAAATTTTAATGCTTCTAAAACAAAGCTACTCTCAATTAACCATCATCGACAATCTCACCTACCTCCCATTAGCATGAACCAGGCTTGCCTCCCAGAAAGTAAAACACTATGCCTCCTTGGTCTCACACTTTCAGCGGACCTCAAATGGAATGACTATATCGAATTCATTGCTAAATCCACTGGTATGAAAGTCGGTTCTCTGTGTAGGGCCCGGAAGTTTTTTCTGTCTAAATCTATCCTGCACATATATAAATCTACCATCCGCCCGTGCATTGAATACTGCTGCCATATCTGGTCGGGTGCCCCTGCTATTCTCCTCGGGCTTCTTGATAAGGTTCAGAGGAGGGTCTGTAATGTGATAGATGCCGACTTGGCAGACCGCCTGCAGTCTCTCTCCCACCGGCGCGACGTGGCTTCCCTGTGTCTCTTCTATAAATACTTTCACGGCTTCTGCTCCGATGAACTTGTGCCCCCTAAATACGAATTTGCACGAGATACTAGATTAGCAACTAGATCCCACCCTTTTACAGTGACACCGATAAAATGCAACCGCAACTTCTACTCCAACAGTTTCTTTCCTCGCACTTCCCAACTGTGGAATTCCCTTCCACACGATTGCTTCCCCGACGGATACAATCTCCAGGAGTTTAAATGTAAGGTCAATAAACACCTCCTAACACACTAACCTGCTCCCATTCCTCCTGACATTCCCTATGTCTAACATTCATTCCTCCTGACATTCCCTATGTCTAACATTCATTCCTCCTGACATTCCCTATGTCTAACCACTCCTTCTCTTTACCTTCCCCTATGTAGCCCCATGCGCAATAGTGGCAGTGGAATGCCTTGCTTGGGGTGAGATGATTAAAAAGAAAAAAGAGAGCTCGATGGATATTATCCAGAGCATTATAAAATATTGAGAAGAAAACTCAACGCATATTTAAATGATTATAAATGAAGATTTATTTTGACAGTGCAAGTTTACTAACACTGTCTTGTTCAGACCACTGAAAAAAAAAGTTTTTGTTTTGTTTTTCTCTCAATAGTTTGAATGAGACAATGCAAGTAAACTTTCACTGTCAGATTAAATCTTGATTTATAACTGTCTAAATGTGTGGAGTTGTTTCCTATCTGTCTGTCTGTCTCTCTTTCTCTCTCTCTCTCTCTCTATATATATATATATATATATATGTATATATAATATGCTGGAAAGATAATCTGACCAAATAGTCAAGCATCAAATTCAAAAGTTTGCTTGAAATTCTGAGATAAAGTAATAGCATGAATCTGTACTTGTTTAAAACCTGTTCCATCATATTTTTTTTTTTTTTTTTTTTTTGTCCAAGGCAAAATGAAGAGACCAGACTACTACATCATACCTATTAATTGAGATGAGTAGGAGTTATCGTCTGATCTTTAGTTAAGGATGTTGATTTTTTTGCTATCACTCCATGAGTGGTGGTTGGGGGTTTCAGTGAGTGTCCTCTTATCCCAACCTCTTTAAGGATTACTGTGTGTAATACATGTTTGACAAAAGCTGAGACCTTTGTATTAGTGAAATATATTGATGAAAGATGAGGATACTAGTTTGAAGAAATTAATGAACCAGGTTAATTTGATATGGTAGATATTTATTTATTTTTAGGGCAAATCATTCAAAATTTGGGGTTTCTTGAATAGATAATTTGGGCTTTCTTTTGTAGTATAAGATATTTGCAATAGTTTCCTGAATTTTTATTAAAATACTAAAAGGTTTCTACTGTGTTTTGAGTCACTAGTTTAAAACAAAAGTGCTAAGAACTTTTGTATACACTAAATCATATATCAGTTACATTTTGTTTTTGCTATGAATGTAAAAAAGAAATTAAAACTGCTATTTTATATTTGAGTGTCATTGTCTGAAAATTACAAAAGCCAGAAGTTTCCATTCATTAAATTGCTGTCTAATATCTAAGGGAGTTTGAAGGCATGGAACTATAAAACAAATTTCCTATTTATGATTGTTCACTATTGAAATCCCCATATTATATACAAGTGAGTGCTGAAATATTCTCAACACAATCCACTTCCCAAACATCAGATTTTTGGAAGGTCCACTTGGTCTAACCAAGAACTTTTCATATTTGTTAAGACTATCAACAACTGCAACTAAATAGAGAAGTAACATGGAAGATGGGGTCAATAACTGCTGCGCTATAACAAACACTTCCTTATATAAAATACAAATATTGTTACTGATGATATTTTTTGTAAAATAAATTTAAAACATTGCCAATCTAGTCTTATGCTTACATTTTTAAAGTCTAGGTACCAAAAAGAAAGCTCATCAGAAAGTGAATGAAACTGAAATGCCAGGTCAAAACTGATAACATTTCAGATTCTTCTTTGAATTTTACCAAGCATCTTTAAATATACAGCAGAAGTATCCAACCACATGTGAAAGCAATATTCAATTCATGTAGACTTAAAAAAGTGTAAGATAGATTTTGGCAAGAAAAATTGTCTAGCACGATACAGGGAACTTTCCTGGCGACAGACCAAGCAATTGATTTGATATAATCTTTACATTTCATGGCTGTAGAAAACATTAGCCCATGAAAGATTGAAGGAAATAAGAAAAGCATATTTAGAGGATTAAATTTGGTATAGCAGATTATCTCTGCACAGAGAAGGGTTTATAGTACACTCTGTGCAAAGATCTTAAAATATTAAAAAAATCAGTGAAACAAAAAAAAAAATGAAATCACCTATTGTTGTAAGTGCAATTGCTTATGAATTGTTCGAATGTGCTGACTTGCCAATATTTATTATTTATTTTTTTTTTTTTTACGGAACTTTACTCATTACAGTTTATACATTTGAAAACAGTTGTAGAATGATCAAACTTGCAGCAATAAAACTAATATTATTCAATATTCATTTGGCTAAACAATCTATTTTTTCCATAGTGTTTTTTCTTATAAATTACGATGCACATACATATAGATGGACACCACTGCTCTATTCTATATATATATATATATATATATATATATATATATATATAGCATGGTTTTATGGCATTGTTTATCAAACACTGCAGTCAGTTTGTTTTGTAAATATGTATCTTTTTATGTCTTACTCAACAGTGATTGATAAACTTTTTCAAAAGTGAACATGAAATGAAGAACAAATTATATTTTAGAACTAATTATTTTATGCAACTATTGAAATGAATTGTAAATTTTTATTTGTTAAAACATAAAAATGCTTGAAATAAAAAATTCAATAAAAAGTAAATATTTATTTTTTCTTTTATTTATGACTTCCATGAAGGTTTTACTCATTAAAATTTTAATTGTCCAAATTGTCTCTAAAAGACAGTTGAATTGACTATTAGTCATTTCCATTTTGCAATGCCACATTTTGTTTCCTAAAATAGAATAAAACTCATTTCACTAAGCTAATAAAATGCAATGACTAAGTAGTATGATTAATATTATTGTTTAGAAGGTTGAATTAAATAAAGATTTGACCATTCTTGATATGACAACCATATATTATCTAGCATCATGTATTTTGATGTAGTATTTTTTTATTTAAATGGGTAAAGGAAGTATTTTAGTGTCAATGAAGGACTGTGTGGACATCTTAGTTTCCAGTGTAAATGGTATAAGGAGGTGTGTATATGTGATATCTATATGAGACTGTGTGGGTGATGCATGTATGTTATGATAACTCCATCAGAAAATCAAAATTAATTCTGATTTAGTTTGTCTCATAATATATGTATACACACAACATATATATGAGTATAACAACCAAGATGGGGAAATTATATATACAGGGTGTTCATAAAGTCTGTGTACACTTTAAAAAATGAGCTTGAACAATTAAACTTGAAAGATAATACAGTGTTTCAACAAGATGGAGCTCTTTGTCACTTTGCTCTGCATGTTAGACAGTTTCTAAATCAGGAATTTTGTAACAGATGGATTGGAAGGTGTGGACCATTTATATCACCAGATTTGACTCCATTAGATATTTTTTCATGTGAAAACAATTGCAACCAAACCTAGATCATTAGAAGATTTGAAAGCTAAAATAACTAATGTGATTTCAGGCATTACTGTAAATCAGTTGGTAAATGTTTTCTGTGAACTGCAAAATCGTATTACCCTTTGTATTGCTAATGCTGGAGGACATGTGGAAACTTAAAAAAAAATTTCAATAAACCTTAAAAAAATATAGTAAAGTTTTGTAATTTGCTTGAAGCATTGTGTATGGTTAGGTCTTGAAGGCTGTCACAATGCATTTAATAAAATAAAGGAAGGTAAAGAAGTTTTTGGGTATTACCTATTTATTATACATTAATATTTTGAGATCTAAATCTCAACTTTAACATGGCAGAGGAGCGTGTGTCTGTGCCTTTCAAGGTATGGTCATTCCTGGCTGCTGCTGTCATTAATTGTAGTGTGTGTGTGTGTGTGTGTGTGTGTGTGTGTGTGTAAGTGTTTATGGTGTGTATATATATATATATATATATATATATATATAAAATGTATGATTTACAGTTAGGACCTTTTTCTGGTCTGGTGATATCACTGTTTTAATATGTGGTTTATCTAAATATGTGTGACCTGATCGTTAGTTTGGCTTTTGCTTAAGTTGAAGAGGATTTATTTTATTACTGTTGTTTTATCTATCTGCTTTATCTCGTGGTGTGTATATTAGTAATTTTTTTACTTTATTTTGTATGTGTGTGTGTGTTTCCGTGTATAGTGTGTTATAGGCACCTCCACTATTGGGCGGGGGGGGGGGGAACAGCATAGCATAATGAAAACGGCCACAAACTTAATGAAAACAAAGTTCTATTGTTGATGTTATTATTAAGATGAAAGACCAAGTTATTTTTTTTATATATTTTTTTTTATTGAATTGTTAGATCCTTTCTAACAAACAGCATATCTTAATGAAAAAGGCCACAAACTTAATGAAAATTTTTTTTATCAAATTATTATTTTGTTGTTAATTTTGTTTTTTTATATTAATTTTTTTTAATCCTTTCTAACAAACAGCATAGTGTAATGAAAAAGGCCACAAAATTAATGAAAATGAAGTTTTATCGCCAACATGTTGATTTTATTATTAAGATGAAAGACCAAAGTATTTTTTAATTATTTTTTTGGAATTTCTTTTTATTAAACCTTTCTAACAAATAACATAGCATAATGAAAAAGGCCGCAAATTTAATGAAAATAGTTTTATTGTCAAAACGTTGATGCTATTCTTAAGATGAAAGATCAAAGTATTTTTGTAATTATTTTTTGAAATTGATTTAATCCATTCTCACAAATAGCATAGTGTAATGAAAAAGGCCACAAACTCAAGAAAGCAAAGCTTCACCATCAAAACACTGATGTCATCAAGATGAAAGATTAAAGTCTTTTTGTAACTATATTTTTTTAATCCTTTCCAGCCTGTTCAAAATTTTAGTTAAAATCTTGTTTTGTTTACGTCATCGCCTTCTACAACATTTGATGTTAACTCTTTTTTTTTTTTCGCTTAGTGGAAATAATAAATTTAATCATTAAGCTTTTAATTAAATCTAAAATGAATGCTTTTTCATTTTAAAAATTTAATTTTCAACGTAGGCATCGAACCTCTGTGCTGGAATATTACCTAAATGAGTATGTGTTTAGTGTATAGTATGTTGGAGTGTGTACATATATATATGTGTGTGTGTGTGTGCATTCCGGTATGAGATGTGTATATATATATATATATATATATATATATATATATGTGTATGTGTTGGGGTATGGGTAAGTGTGCTGAGTATGTGTACATATGTTTATTTGTACGCATCAAAGTGTGATAGCGTGTATGCATCTTATTGTTGTGGTTGGTGTGTGTCGTGTGTGATAGCGTTGATTATTGTTATGTAGTCTAGGTTGATCTCTTGTCAATTGTTGATCTGTGGGTGCAGTTTAGTTATTATTAAGGACTCTTTTATGCGTAAGTTTCCTTGGTTCCGCTCTCTAGCTTTAATATTGACAATTATGTTTTTGCCTGTATTTTTGCATTTTTTTAGGTGTTAATGGAAAGATGATGCTTGTGTATGTAGGTGTTCTTTTATTCTAATGTGTAACAGTCTGGTGGTGCTGCCAACATAGAATTCCTCGCATTTGGCACATTATATGCGGTACACGACATATACCTGGTGGCATATACCGCTGTCAGGAATTGGACAATTGGCCAGTGTGCATGTGATGTTGTTTGTTGTGGTTGGAGTTGAGGTGTTTGCGAAGAGTGTGGCCGTAGTTGGCCAGCTGTATGTCCAATCCCTTTCTGTGGATAGCTCTACGTATTTTTGCGGTTATGTTTTCACTGAAGTGTGGTAATCTCAGGAAGCAGGTGTTGGAGAGGGTGTGTCACCTTGGGCCTTTATTACCTTTCCATTCCAGGCGATCCACAAAGGACTGAAGGTAGTCGTTTGTCTTCAGTATCTCCTTGAAATGTGCAGTGTGGGTGTTACGGTTTTCTTCTTTGCTGCACTTACCCTGAATATGTGTGAGCTCGTTTCTAATGTACCCGGTCTTAGCGCTGAGAGGGAGGGCTGATTGGTAGAGGACAAACATATTCCTGCTGGCAAGCTTTTTGTAGAAATCTGTGTGAATGTCACCTCTTTCTGATACTTTTAGCCTGAAGTGCAGCAGTGATAGGCATCCAATGTTATCAGGGTGTTCGATTGTGAATTTTATTTTGCCGTCCATACTGTTGAATGTTGCTACCATTCTATTCGCCTCATCATGTGATGAGTATGTCATCGATGTATCTTATGAATAAAAGGCGTATGAATGGCAGGTGCTGAGGGCGCGATGTTCAAGTTGATTCTTGTATGTGACGGCAAGTAATCCCGATAGACCACTGGCCTTCCGATGGGGTCCAGCCTGTTTATAGGTGCGCCCTTGGAATGTAAAGTAGGTGTTGTCTACTATAGTCGTCAGGAGTAGGTGAATGTCTGCTGGGGTGAGGTTGTTGCAGTACAGGCTTGAAGTGGTGATGCATTCCGTTATTAAATCGACCGCTGGTTGAGCTGGTACTGACATGTATAGTGAAACAACATCAAGGCTAAATGCATATCGGTTATGCTGCAGCTAGTTTTGATGGATTCCGTGTAGTCTATGGATGACTTCATTGGAACTTTTGACATGATGGGGAAGGTGGAGAGTATTACTTCTTTCTAATCCTTTTCACAAATTATTTCTATCACAAATACAAATAAAATTATAAATGTTATAAAGTGCATACAAACTTTATGGACACCTTGTGCATATATATATATATATATATATATATATATATATATATATATATGATTGTTTAATTAGTTTTTGGTCATAATAAGATTAGACCAGTGCACATTTGTATTAAAAAGTGTTCAATACAATTATATTGTAGAACTTTTGAATATTTTCCATTTGTAAACGAGTTATTATGTGACCTAGGTTTCTACCATGAGTGGTGTCTTCAGGTGATTTGCAATAACTGATTTTACTGTTTACTGTTTTTTAAGAACTCTCACATAATGGAGTTGTTTTTTTTTTTTTTTTTTTGAACGCTCACATGGCAGGGAATATTTCAACGCGCAATTTTTAAAATTACAAGAAATTATAACATTTTCATTCATGGTTGTATGAACCTAAGAGGTATTTTTTTAGTATGGTTACACTTAGTCATAATTTCCGTTCTTTCATTCAATAGTTCATTTTTGTTTGGGAATAGCATAAGAAAAGTTACAGATTTTTATCCAACTATGGATGAAAATGTTATAATTTCTTGCAATTCTAAAAATTGCGTGTTCAAAAATTTCCTGCCTCATGAGTGTTAAAAAAAAAAACACTGTTACATGAGCATTCTTGAAAAAAATGGTAAACGGTAAAATCAGTTATTGAAAATTGCCTGAAAACACCACTCATGGTAGAAAATGTGGTCGCGTAATATCTCGTTTACAAATAGAAAAAATATATATATAAATGTTTGTGTTTGTGGTTGTCCAGAAAGTTTGTACTGATTTTTAAGGGAAATTAAAATACAAAAGAAAATTATGCCATTAAATATTTATTCAACTAAATCTGAAAAATATTGTACAAGCGTTCTCCATTTTTCCTTCAACTTAAGAATTCCATCTTCCTAGAACTTTAGTGATTTCTCGACAAAGAACTCATTCAGGTGTTTTTTTTTTATATCATCCAAAGATTTAAAATTTTTACCATTGAGATTATTTTACAAGGACCTAAGTAAATGAAAATCTAAAGGAGCAATGTCTGGTGAATATGGTGGGTGGGGGTAACACATTTCAACCAAACTGCAACAATTTTTGCTGGATAACCAAAGAAATGAGGTCTGGCATTATCCTGATAGAAAACAGCACCTTTCCTGTTCACCAATTCTGGGCATTTTTCTTGAATTGCTACCTTTAATTCATCCAGTTGTGTGCAGTACTTTTCAGAATCAATTGACTGGTTACTTGGCAGAAGCTCATAGTTCAGGATTCATTTCCAATCCCAGCAAATGTACAGAATGATGTTCTTATGATGAAGACCTATTTTTGGGGTGGCTAAACTTGGCTCATGTTGCTTACCCCAGGACTTTTCCCACTGAACATTGTTGTAAATGATCCATTTCTTATCAACAAAAAATTAGAATTATCATGGGAGACATGAATGCCAAAGTAAGCAAGGAAAGGAAAGGTGAACTAGTTGGCAATTTCAGACTAGGAAACTACAATGGCTGCAGAGAAAAATGGGGCCATTGATGCACAGTGAATGATCAAGTAATAGCTGACACCTGATTCCAAGAACACCCAAGATGATTATTGACATAGAGAAGGCTAGGAGGAGAAATTAAAAAACCCAATCAACTGCATAACTATCAACAAGAAATTCAGAAATACAGTTGTTCACTGCAAAACCTATCGAAGTGACCACCTTTCAGTTATATGTAAACTAAGGATGAAACTTCAGAGACTGAAGAAGTCTAACACAGCACCTAGACTGCAAAACAACACATTTATGAATGACTTGAACCTAAAAAATATGTGGACAGTGTAAAAATAATAAATGAGGAACTAATCTGAAATGAAAACTTGAAATGGGACACACTAAGAGAAGCGTTAGTGACATCAGCAAATGACATCATCCCAAAAGAAAATGGATATAGAAGGAAAAATGAGTGGATCACAGATGAGATTCTCGGCATGATGCAAAGAAGACAGAAAATAATGCCACGACATGGAATGGAATACAGGAAACTTCACAAGGAAATAAAAAACAAATACAGACAAGTTAAAGAAGAATAGCTCAAAGAAAAATGTGCAGAAAAAGAGAGATTGAGTATGAAAAATAAAGGAGATATGCATAAAAACATAACAGGACAAAAGACATGCTCGTTAACAGGATGCATAAAATCTAAGGATGGAATGCTCATAATACTTCAGTGATGGAACAAATATGTCAGAGATCTCTTCCACAACAAGATAGAGTAACACTGAAACAGTGACAAACCAGAAATATTAAAAACTGAAGTGGAAGCGGCACTAGCCAAATTGAACAGAAAGCAGTAGAACCAGACGGTAATGTAATAGAGATGCTGACAGCCTAAATAAAATATACAACAGTGGCAATATGCCAGAAGACCTAAAAGTGAATTTGTTAAAGACACTGTAACAAGGAACATGATATTTATGCTCAGAATGTTATTAGAAAGAACATTACAAATGCAGAAGTCATGTTCCTGTGTTTTATACACTATGCAAAGGCATTTGACAAAGTATGCCACAAAGACTTGATAGAGATGCTCAGCAACCTTGACAAATTCAGGAAAGTCATTAGAATAATCAAGAACCTATACTGGGAGCAAACTGCCTGCATAAAGACAGAAAATGAGTTCAGCAGATATACAAAAATAGAAAGAGGTGTAAGATAAAGATATGTTTTCTCACCAAATTTATTCAGCAATTCTGAGAGAACTATAAGTCTTGCCAGGATTTGTTATTGGCAGCCACAATCTTAACAATATAAGATATACAGATGACACAGTGATGATAGCAGACACAAAGGAAACAACAAGACCTTCTACAGAAGGTAGCAAAGGAAATCAAGAAGAAAGGATTAAACATAAAAACTACAAGAAAACTGAATTCATGGTCATCAGCAAAAAGAGGAACTGAAAATGCCAATTACATGTTGGAGATACTATAATCAAGGAGGTGCAGAAATTTAAATATCTGGGAAGTGTTTTAACAGAGGATGCAAACTGTGACCGTGAGATCCGAAGATGTATTTGTATGGCTAAAAATCCATTACAAAAGCTAAGCACATTGAGAGACAGGAAAATTTAATTGGAAACAAAGAAAAAAAGTACTATACTGTTATATGGTATCTATCCTCCTATATGACAGTGAATGCTGAACAATCTCATCAAAGATGAAAAAAAGACTTTAACCAACTGAAATGTTGTTTTACAGAAGGATGCTGAGAATACCATGGACTAAATATAGGAACAACAACAAAGTTTTACATATATAAATATAGGGAAATGGAGACAGGGGAAAGCAATATGTCATAGACTTAACGGGCTTGAGCAAGTGGATGGTAGAGCAGGGTTTGGGAGAAATACTAGGAGAAAAGTTATTAAGAGCTACAAGGGGTAGGAGGATATGGAGGGCCATGATTGCCTATGTCCTGAAGAGACACAGCACATTAAGGATACACATTGACATGGGATGTGAAAAATCATGTATTTTTTCAGCATGAATTCACCCACTGCTGACTAGAGATCAAAAGAACTTTTTATTTTTGAAATTGACATGTGAATAAAATTTATTAATTGTTTAAATTTTAAAAAACTGAAAAATTTTTCAAGATTCTACTAAAATGTATTTTATTACTGAAAAATAATTTACTATTTTTCTTTCAGTTGCAAATTCAATGAGTGTGAATTTATTTTTGATGGAAATGTTTACTTGTCTGACACCTATGCTTTTCCTCTCTTGTTGAGTGAGGGTATTAGCAAAAAGACGCCTTCATATTCTTTCTCCCTTTCTTTTTCATCATCTAGATAAGAAAATACAGAAGTAACTACATGTTCATGAACTCATTCTAATCACGGAAACAAACCACAATTCACAATAATTGCCAAATATGACTGACTGCTAAAAAATATGACCGGGTTTTAGCATTTTGACTTTCATGAATTGAGAAAAGAGATGTGTGGATAGTGCAATTTCAAAAATTTCAAGACTTTTCAAGAAGTTTTTGAGTTATTACTTCTTTGACCAGGGCTTGAAGAATCCTGGAAAGGGTCCTGCCAATTTTCCAGGACTTTTCAAGATTTCCAGGACATGTACAAACCATCAGATGAAAATGTACATCCATGAAAAGAACGTAATCGGTCTTTCTCTTTCAATCTCATTTGTATCATCTATTATGGAGATAAAAACGTACATTCATGAGGAGAACATAACCAGTTTTTCTACATTACTCATACATTACCCTTATTTGTATTATCAGTTACAAGATGAAAATGTATGTTCATAAGGAAAATGTAACCGGTTGTTTTCTTTCTCTCATTCAAATCTTATTTGCATTATCGATTTCTGAGATGAAAACATAAGTTCAGAAGAAAAACCTAACCAATATTTTTCTCCCATCTGTTACAGAGATGAAAACATGATTTTAAGAAAAATGTGATGCCTTCTTTAATACTTTCAAATCTTGATTACTTAAATAAAAATGTATAGTTGTAAGAACATTTCTATATATTTTATTATTTTCAGTCCTGTGCTATAG
This sequence comes from Ascarosepion bandense, assembly GCA_037127315.1. Taxonomy (NCBI): domain Eukaryota; kingdom Metazoa; phylum Mollusca; class Cephalopoda; order Sepiida; family Sepiidae; genus Ascarosepion; species Ascarosepion bandense. The sequence goes on from JBBBDQ010000192.1 coordinate 938,368, forward strand.
ATCACTAAGATGAAAATGCATAGTTCAAAGTAAAATCTTTCTCTTTCTTCCTCCATCTTGTTTTTTTCTTTTATGTATGTCTGTGTGTGAAAACTACATAATTTTCTTTATGGTTTCAAACTTCAAAGACTGTTTCTCTTTCCTAGTTTTTTTGTTATTCAAATTTAATTGGTCCCTTTATCTGCCTTTTCATCAGTCTTAATTTTTCTTACCTTGGTCAGCTGCCATTGCTACACATGAAGCACAAACCAATCAGTCTTATTCTGAAATTCCAGATACCATGACAGTTGCTTGTAATAGGCAACATTTTAATAGTATCCATAATTTTGAAAAAATCAAGTTTTATTTCTTGTTTAGAAACAGGATTTACAATCAGATTAAAGATCTTCATAAGTGATATATTTAATATATTTTGTAAGTGAAAATTTTTAATTTATTTAACAGTACCAAATTATGTTTTATTTTATAAATACTTATTGCTGTTGTATTTCTTGTAAGTGTCCATGTCTTTTGTTGTTGGAAGTCCAGCTCCATGCTTGCCACGCCATACATAAGCTGAGTAAATATCATCTGAATACTTGTTTATGGGTGGCAACTCAACTTCGTATATACTGTCTAGTTTGAATGTACTAATTTCATACCTAAAAACAAAGATTAAAAGTTTGTGAGTTAAAAATTTTGAGAAAATTAATATAAAAATATTTTTAAATAGTGATTACTAACAAAACAATGAGTTTTCAATTTGGCAAAAACAAATCCCATTTTTTATTAGAAAAAAAAAAATGATTTCAACACAGTTACTGTTCAAGAAAAATTTTACTCACAAGTCATCATTTAATCTTGCTCTTTTTGCATGTTTCTCCAATGGTGATGACGGCTGAGAATATGACTCTCTAAACTTGGCATACCTAGTAAATGGTTATAAAAATATAAAAAGTTAGATAAAAAATATGTAAGTGTATATTTCTAAATATTTATAAGTATATATTTCTGAAAAAAGAAAAAGAATTACCTGTCATACATTCCTTGTTTGGAAGGCAAAATAATACTGAAGTCATATACTGCCTGTGTTGTAGTAAATATATCCTATGAAAAATAAATCATAATAATTAAAATATGATTAAAATAATTCAAACAAAGTTTAAAGTACCTCTGAAGAGGATATTGTGAACTGCTTTTGTTAATACTTTGATTAAAATATATATGAAGTTAAATACAAAGTACATTTGAGAAGTTTTGAGACTTTTTTAATGAGGAGCAGTTTAAGGAAAGAAATTCCTAGGTTATTGTAATCTTAGTATGATTATAACTGTACATCTAATATGCTGATCTTCAAATTTTTTTTATTTCAAATTGAAGATGACAGATGTAACAGCTCTTTGATGATGCCCTACTAAACACAGCTTATCACAGCTTCTCACCTACAGAATACAGTCAGGATGTGAAAACTATTTGGAAGCTTATATAATAAGTTTTGCATTGACACAGATTGGATATCAAAACTGTCCCTTACTCTTAGTACAGTTCAGACTTTACTCCCTCTGATTTTTAATTGTTCTCCAAGCTAAAGGACAAACTCAAGGTCCTGAACACCAACACTTCCATGGCATTGAAGTTAGAGGATCTGACTTTGAAGGAGATCAGAGCTTTGTATTTCTTTGAAATTAATAGATACATACTGAAATGTCTGAAAATTTCTAGAATGGACTTTGTATCTTTCCAGATTGATAAGAGTTATTACATTAATTTGAAATTTTCCAAAGCAGTTGTTATATATAAAAAATATTTATTCTGTATTATGAATTTTGAGAAACATGAAAATAATTTTACATAGTGTTTTGGCATTTACATTTTAAATATTTCTATACCACATTCCTGTAAATCAATCAGTATATCAATTTTCCAAGTTTAGAATGCTGAAATAAATATTACAATTCAACATTTACATTATCATATCAAATTGTGCTGTCTATGTTTTTACATTTCCACACAGAGTTGATATAATCTGTTAAAATACAGAAACCCAACAGGTGAAATTTTGAAAATTTCAATTGTTGCTTACTTCTGAACAATTCACTTTAAGTTACTTTGTATTATAAAATAAAAATTAGTATCACATTTAAATGTAACAACACAAGGTTTTTGCTATAAAGTTAAATGTTCATAAGTGTTACAAAGAATCAACAGAAAAATATGCCAAAAATATGTAAAATCTATTATAGAACAGAAGTGTTGATATGTGCTTTAGACTTTAATATTTTGGTTACTTTTCTTTAAATATTTGGATTTACATACCTTGAAAGAGATCAGTTTACTGCCCAGAGTAGAATTATCTGAGTAGGAACTATCTGAGAGATCCACATCTCCCTCCATTTCATCACTCTCACTGCTGCTAGCACTCTCTTCTAGAGTCATAATATTTGAGCTTGCAGAGTCTTGCTTGGAACTAACAGATACATCAAGTCCATTACCACTTTAAAAAATAGATAATATTTTAATGCAGGAATGGTAAAAGTGGAATATTTGAAAATATTTGGTTTATTTAACACAAACAATATTTACTAAATTCTATTTACTAATAAACTATTTTACAATAGAAAAAAATAAGAGATTCTTTTAATAAGATCAAACCAAAATGCAAATGAACATTCTTGTTATATTCATCATTTGTTTTGTTACAGTTAAGGTGTATATATATATATTTAATATCCAAGTCTAGGGTAGGTATGGATGGAATAAAATTCTGTATCTGAAAAAAAAAACACTATTCTTAAAAAAGTGTTCAATACAAAGTAGAGCAAATAATATTTATTTATAATTTATAACATAAATATGCTATAATATCACTACAAAAATAGCCATTTTGTTTTGACACTGTGTCTTATCAAGTGATGAGGTTTAATTCAAGTTGAAGAGTTTTAAAAGGTTCAAAACTAGCCAAACCCTCTTAATCAGGGAGACGTTGTTACGTATTCAGTGGTGACCAATCAAAATACAAGCAATTTTTAATTTGAACATAACAGACTCTAAAAGCAATTTATTGGGGCATTAATGTTTATATTGGACTAAAAGAGACCAGCATGATTGACTATTAGCTTCACTTTACAATAAAAATTTAAATTTATTAAAAAAATATATATTATTACAAATTAATGTTAGAAACTACAAATTTTAAATTCTAAATTTAACATAGCATTAGACTTAGATTATTGTAAAGTTATACAAATATGAAATGAGGAAAAGAGATAACTGCTCACATACAAATATAAAGAGATCTACATATAGACAAATATATACATATACAATATTATACTGGTATACGCACACACAGATACATATACACACATGCACATGCACACACACACACACACACACACACACACACAGAGCATTTTTTAACTTTTGTTTTAACCAATGTGTCAATTTATTGGTAAAATTTTAAAGCCAGGTTTGGAAAATGTCTGCAAAGGCTACAATATTGGATACAAATAAGAGTGAATTCATAAGATGGCATGGACCTGACATAAAGAAGGTCAAAACAGACAGTCATATTTCAGTGCAGGAACAAATAAACATAAATATATATATATCTATATATATATATATGCACAGAAATACACAAGCAAAAAACAGAATACATACTTGAACAAAACTCCACAAAAGCATCATATACACAATCAAATATTAACATTAATGCCCTAATAAATTGTTTTTAAAGTCCATTCTTATGTTCTTCAAATTAGAAATTACTTGTATTATGAATACGTAACAATGTCTCCCTGATTAAGGGGATTTGGCTAGTTTTGAACATTTTAAAACTCTTCAACTTGAAATTAACATCATCACTTGATAAGACACAGTGTTGAAACAAAATGGTTATTTTTGTAGTGATATTATAACATATTTATAAATTCTAAATATATATATATATATATAATTTTCTAAAAAACATCAGCAACAGCCTGGTGGGTATAAAAACAGGCAAACTCTTCCTGTTTTTCCTCATTTCAAAGTGTGCACCGTTGAATTTTCACACTGAAGATGCTACACACACAAATACTGACTATTCTGTACTAGACAGCATCTTGAACAATACAGACAAGGCCATTTCCTCTCATCCATTTACTAACATATTTGTGTTTTGTGAAGTGGCTGGAAAACTGACACAGATCTTGCTGGTGTTCATATCATGAACTTTTCAATCACTGAATCTCTCATGCATGTGGTGGATTTCCCCATGTGTTTTCCCAATAACCCTAATGGACTCAGCTCACTGCTAGATCTCTGTTTCACTTCTATCCCTGATTTTTGTCATGCCATGTAGCTCTGCCCTCTTGGCAGCTCTACCCTCTTGGCAACTCTGATCATGCCATGGTTTCTGTTAATACCTCCTTCTACTTCCACTCCTTCCAGGAACCTCATACTAGCAGAATATTCTACTATCAAAGAGCAGATTGGGAGACATTCTGTGACTTCCTTTGTGATATCCTTGGAACAAAGTTTTTAGTGCCCCTGTTGAAGACTGTGCATCTGAGGTCTCCTCTTGGGTGAATGCTGGCATTAATGCTTTCATCTCATCCAGGAAGCTCCAACCTTGAGCCTCATTCTTCTCTTTGGTTCTTTCCTGTTTGCTCAGTCGCCATTGCCCACAGAAACCATTTCCTCCAGCTTTACTGGAATGAAGCGTCTGACCATAAGAGGCATCTTTTTGTCTCTGCTCACAATACATGTAAGTGAGTACTAAATGATGTGAAGCTGTTGTTTACTAATAGAATGAAGTAACATATAGCATCCTGCAGGTTTGGCTCTAAGGACTACTGGCAGCTCTGCAAAAGTGTGCTAAACAGCAACCTTTGATCCCTTCAGTACTCAATAACTTTGAGGTTCTCATGTCTGCTGAGTGCTTTGCTTGCAAATTCTCTTACAATTCCACAGTTGATTCATCTGCAGTGCCTACATATAACCCCTTCTCTGGTCCCTAACATTATTTCTAAGCTTGACTCCCATAAAGCAAGTGAATGTGATTGTATTCCAGTCATTGTCCTTAAGAAAGGTGACCTTGAACTCTCTCCTGTTCTTTCCAAACTCTATAACTATTGCCTTGCTGCCTCTTGCTTCCCTACTTGTTGGAAGTCCTCCTCTGTAGTTCTGGTCTTTAAAAACTCTACTCTGGAGAGCCCTCTGACCCTTCTAAATATTGATCTATCAGTCTCTTATTGATTTTTGGCAAAGTCTTTGAGGCTATTATCAATGCTGAAATGATTCAGCATCTCACATCCAACAAATTATTTTCTAACAATCAGTATGGCTTCTACTTCACCAGGACTACTGCTGATGTGCTAATGAGCATCATCAAGTACATATATCAGACCCCTGATAAAAATGGCAAAGCCCTGGCTTTTGCCCTGGATATCTCAAAAACATTCAATAGGATTTGGCATGCTGGCCTTGTGCATAAACTACGGGGCTATGGTATAACTGGACAGTTGTTCAGTTTAATGTAATCATTCCAGCCAAATTGTAAAATGTTGTCATTCTAAATGGGCATACTTCCAAACCCTTTCATGTTAATGTGAATGTCCCTCAAGACTCTATCTTAGGTCCTACATTCTTCCTGATGTAGCTGGTTCCCAAGTTGGCATCTATGCAGATGACATCATCATCTACTCCTGTCTCAATAAGACATCTGCATGGGCTGACAAAGTAGATCTAGCTTCTGCTTTTGGAATGGACCTCCAATCTGTGAAATGGCTTGTAAATTTTAATGCTTCCAAAATGAAGCCATTCAGCTTTAACCACCAGAGGGAAGCTTTCCTACCTTTCATTAATATGGATCACACTAGTCTTCCTGAAAGTAATACACTGTACCTCTTCAGCCTCACTCTCTCAGCTAATTTCAAGTTGAATAAATACATTGAATCAATAACCATATCTATTGCTAAGAAGGTTGGGTTACTTTGTCGAACCAAGAAGTTTTTCTCATTAGAATGCATCTTGCACATTTATAAATCTACCATTTGTCCGCGCATTGAATACTATTGCCATATCTGGTCAGGTGTTCCTGCTGTTCATCTCAGAGTTCTCAACAAAATCCAAAGGAGGATTTGCAATATAATCCTGATTTGGCTGCTTGCCTTCAGTCACTTTCTCACTGACAGAATCTGGCTTCCTTCTGTCTTTTCTACAAGTATTTTCATGGCTTCCGCTCTAGTTTTTCTGTTTTAGCCAGATCATACTCTTTCCATCTGAAGATGTTGGAGATGCTGTTTATCAGGTCTAGGCAACCCTCACTTTGTATACAAAGGAAGTGTTTGCTTGGGCTTGCTTTGCTGAGTCTCTAGCATATTCAGATGTAATAACTTTTAGTAAAAATCAAAAAAGTTTTCCCCCTTCATTTCACCCATAACAGATTTTCTTTTCATAATTTTTTCCCCATTTACAGTTCTGACAAGAGGGGATGAAACTGGTTGACTGGTATTTTTGTTTTAAAATTTGGCATGGCCAATTATATGCTAAATTTTAAAACAAAAATACCAGTCAACCAGTTTTGTTATAAAATTTTATTATGAATAAAATAAAATTTATATATATATATATATATATTTAGTATATCGAGGCAGCAAGTAATTTTCTAGACATATGCTATTAAATATAAGAGACAATGAATGTCTATTATGTTTAATCATGAGCCGTTCTAAACGTCATATTTTTGCTTTAATTTCAGTTGAAAATAAAGACAAAAATTCTCCAACATTTGGATAATTATTTATTGGTTTTCTTCTAAGCTTTCGGCTCACATGAGCCATCTTCAGAGAGGTAGTTTAAACTGAAATATTATAAAATCCACCATCACCGACGATTTTATTTTGTGTTGACATAAAACTCCGCTTGGCAACGGCAATAGTTACCAAAAATAATAAACGCAGTTCTTAAGTTTGCGATGTGGTTTTATGACGTCACACCGCGGGATAGCGCGAAATGACAACAAAACAAATGCAGTGTAATGTGTTATGTCTGGATTTAAAGGTGATTTTATTGAGTGTTGGTTGTTTTGATTTGATGTACATGGCCTCCAATATCTGCAGGTTCCTCTTACTGTGTGTATGTGTAAGGATCACCGTATTGTTGACCAAAATCTGTCTGATATTTAAAACAGGAAATAACATATTACATTGCATTTGACTAGATGGTTTTATTGTCATTTCGCGCTATCCCGCGGTGTGACGTCATAAAACCGCATCGCAAACTTAAGAACTGCGTTTATTATTTTTGGTAACTATTGCCGTTGCCAAGCGGAGTTTTATGTCAACACAAAATAAAATCGTCGGTGATGGTGGATTTTATAATATTTCAGTTTAAACTACCTCTCTGAAGATGGCTCATGTGAGCCGAAAGCTTAGAAGAAAACCAATAAATAATTATCCAAATGTTGGAGAATTTTTGTCTTTATTTTCAACTGAAATTAAAGCAAAAATACGACGTTTAGAACGGCTCATGATTAAACATAATAGACATTCATTGTCTCTTATATTTAATAGCATATGTCTAGAAAATATATATATATATATCATCACTCATTCAGTACTAGCTATTGGGTGCGTATAATGATAATATATGCGCTAAAAGTCGACCTTCTTCCATCAAACGCCCATAGTCTAGAGGTAGAATCACTGACTGACGCCAATTCGGTCAGGTTTCAATCCTGGGTTAAAAAAGCAATCGGAGTCTAACTGTACTGATGAGCTGTGATATAGCGGAACAGATCTGTCTGTGGATGACAATATATATATATACGATCATGAAATTAAACACTTTTCATTAAATATATATTTAAATACTTTAAGAAAAGGTACAACCCTGACTTGATTAGAAAATTAAATAAAATTTTACTGATTAGGTCTAAAATTGGAATACTGAAAGCTAAAACAACATTTTTACAATTTTGTCTTCAACACCAGGTTTGTCTTCCTTTTATTTCCTATTGGATTAGGTGGGTAAAGTTGATGCCTGGCTGGAAGATAGAGAAGGCCTTTATTAAAGATTTTCTAGCCAGTGTTTTGGCCTACAAAAAAGATATAATGTGTTATGGCATGGGGCATGTAATTTTTTTATATATTTTGATCTGTTTTGCCCATTATGTAGGTCTGATACATGTGCATTGTCTTTCCAAGATGGCGTGCAGTTTTCAGAATAAATTAAAACATCTTAATTCTAAGAGATTTGGTTGTGTGGTTGAACCAAATGCTACAAAAAATTTAGTCAATTTGTCTTCTTCCCTCAGTTTGTTATTTTGGCCCATGGCCTAGACTCATGGCCTAGCATTCCTTCTGTTTCTCTTAATAGAGAACAGATTTTCTCTATGTTTGAAGTATTTTATGCTCAACTCTCTAGGGTTCAACCCTTGTCTATAGATGAATCCAGTGTCTTTCCAGCCAAACTGAATGACTTGACTCATTCTTATGCCAGTTCTCCTATTTCTTCCTCTGAATTGAAATGGAGAAGTGAACATCACCGGATTATTAATTCCTTTAAGAATAACCACTCCTTGGTTATCATGAAACCAGATTACGGTTCTGGTGTCATCGTTATGGACTGCCAGGATTACATTAACAAAATGTTAACTATACTTAATGATCCTTTCAAGTTTTAACATCTTGGTTTCATTGACACCCATGATTATACTCTGACCTCTAAAATTTGATTTAAGAAGTGTCTTGTTAAATGGGTAAAAAGTAGTGTTCTTTCCTCTGAAATGTCTGAGGAATTAAGACCGTCTGGCTCCATTCATCCCCGTCTTTATGGATTACCTAAGATTCATAAAGAGGGTGTCTTGTTGGCACCCATGATTTCTATGGTTGGATCGTCTCAACATAAAGTTCCAAAGCGGCTGGCTATAATGTTGCAACTGGTTTTGCAGCATTAGAGTTCATTCTGTATTAAAGATTCCTTTTCCTTTGCTCAATTTATTCAGAATTTTGATGCCACTGATGAACTTATATGTTCTTTTGACATTTGCAGCCTCTTCACGTGTGTTCCTTTGTCAAAGACTTAATATTTGTAGTGATTTGCTATAACCCGAAGATGTTTTCCTTGAACTTATAAAATTTGCCACCATATCTGTTGATTTCAGTTTTGACAATATTATGTATTGTCAGATTGATGGTGTAGTGATGGGTTCCTCTTTGGGCTTTGTTTTGGCTAATATATTTGTGGGCTTTCATGAGGAGAGCCTACGCAGTATCTTTGTGAACAATGGTTATCCGTCTGACATTGTTCAATTGGTTATTCAAGGGAAGATTGCTGAGTTTAACAAAATTAAACCTGTAATGATTGGAAAATGTCCACTATCTCCAAATACTGTGGTTGGGTAGTGTTAGTGAGACCTTGATCAAGCAAATTTCATTAAGTTCACGTGAGTGTTATTATGCAGCTAACGTACATGTTTTGTTTAAAACTAGATCTGTCCTTCCATCTATGCATAAAGACATTCTACCCTCACACCATATTAATTCTGTTATTTACCATTTTAAATGTAGTTGTGGAGTCAACTACATAGGTAGAACAACACAGTGTTTGGGTATTAGGATTAAACAACATGTACCTGCTAAAATACTCAATAAGAATTTTTCGTTTGATGATACCATTTGAAATGCATATGGGTCTTCCATTGCGGATCATTTGATAAATAATCTGAGTTGTGCTACAGATTTTAGTGCGAACTGGTTTTCTGTTTTGGCCAGGTCACACTCATTGTTCCATCTGAAGGTATTGGAGATGCTGTTTATCAGGTCTAGGCAACCCTCACTTTGTAAACAAAGGAAGTGTTTGCTTGGGCTTGCTTTGCTGAGTCTCTAGCATATTATAAAAGTTATTACATCTGAATGTAATAACTTTCAGTAAAAATCAAAAACATTTTCCCCCTTCATTTCACCCATAACAGATTTTCTTTTCATAATTTTTCCCTATTTACAGTTCTGATGATAGGGGATGAAACTGGTTGATTGGTGTTTTTGTTTTAAAATTTGGCATATCAGATTATAGTAAAAAATTTCTTGTCTTTAATTCCATAATATATCTGTGTGTGTGAGTATTTTTTATTTAACATGTTTTTTTTTAAGAAGAAGTGTAATAATGGGATTTACAGTTTTAGTAAAAGGATTTTGCTTCCTTATACTTGTAATTCAATATAATCAAGTTTAAATGCAAGAAAGCATTTCCTCAATATCAAATAAAATAACAATATTCTATACTGATCATGAAAACATTAAGAACAGAGCACTAGTAAAACAAGCTTCAATAATGCTTATATTAAATGGGTACCTAAAAATAAACTTACCTTGGATCTTCTAAAGGCCGATCAAGGTTTAGCCTCTGAGAAAATGGACTATAATCAGTAGCATGTTTAGGCATTAAATTCCTAGAAAAAACAAAACAGAGAAAAAAGTTATTGATAAGTAGTACTACATTAACAAAAAACATTTATATTTTCTAGAAGTATAAGAAGATGTCATAGGAACATTTCCTATATTCATTGTCAAAAGCATGTCTGAATGAAGATGACTGAATGTTTAGAAATTTTAATAATTTTTTTTTACAAATTAAGCCTGCCGAGTCATCTACCATCAGTTATAATATATATATATATATATATATATATATATAGTGATGTAAATTAATAAATATACATATGAGTGTGCACATATGTATAGTGTTATTATTCAGATGTTAATAAAACAGTGCTCAATGTATGAACAGAGCTGTATTATATATCAATAAATATATATATTATCCTATGTCTATGGCACAACTTAGAGTTTCATGCATTATGCAATCATCAGGTGCATATTTTAAACAAGTGTAAACCGATTTGGTATCACACTGGAAAAAATACAAACCCTACATGAAATAATTAACAGTGAAAAGAAAGGAAAATTTTGAACTTGAAATGTACTGACTAGTCAAAAGATTATTTTTTTAAAAAATGTTATGTATATTCAGGGCATAAGCACAGAATCCCTTTTTTATTATCTGTGAATTGCTATGCCTTCTTAGGAAATATAGCAGAGGGGTTTTCTGTTGCTATGACCATAGTTTGAAATTCTGAGTTTTTCTTCTCAGACTGCCAGTGTCTAAGAGAAGATCAGCTAGAGAGATCATTCTGAAAGTGCACAGATTATTTTAAAAACAGCTGGTATATGAAATAAAAAACTGATTCATTAAAGATATATTAACAGCTCAGCTGAATATTCATCTGGCTAAATATAAAGTAATTATAACCAGTGATCTAAACTATTTTCAATCCATTTTCACAAATAATAGAATCATTTCTTTTGAGTATTCATAATATAACATTCTCCCTTCAGCCCAATTCATTTATATTTAAATTTTAAGAAATGATGAATTTAATACTATACAATAATAAATAAGCAATAAATAAAACAACACCTTACCTTATAGAATGTGTTACAGAGAAGCTAAAGAGGTCATCAAGAAAAGTTAGCTCATAAGGACGGTAATATTCATAAAACTCATCCACACATTCATCATTGGCTTTCTTTTTGGCTATTTTCACTTCACCATCCATACCCTTCATTGCTGAAGAAAAATGTGAAAGACAAAAGAATTTTCAAAATCATTATCATATGCTTTCTAAACAATATTTCTAATTTATGAAAAAGTAAAAATGTGTCAATAATATCAGCAAATACTTCATGTTTATTGCCAAAGCATTCATTAAAAACAACATCCATTTTGTCTTTAGTTATAACATTGTCTTAGTGGAGTTTTCTAATTTTTCCAATTCCAATTTATCAATGTTTTTATCAATAAAACTGATTGAAAATCTCTTAATTCATGTTTTTTTTGTTTTTTTTTTACAGTAGGGTTTACCCTGTACTCGAGGTAAAGGGTTATATTAAGGAGGCAAAGATAATGGTTGATAAATTGAACAGGTTAAGATTGTAGTGATCAGGAAAAATAGCCACTTGAAAGGCAGTGATTTGTAGGAAGAAACTGTTTGAGTAGAACCTACTTTCTGCCAATGGAATGCAGACAGAATGTGTATGATTTGCTTCTATTTAAATGGAATAGCAGGTCCTTGTTGTGAAGATTAGGTCCAGTGGAAATAAGAAATGTAGTTCATCTGAGCACTTTCCGTGGAAGTAGTGATAGAACAGTGAGAGACTTAACACATTGTGTCTGTAAGAGAGAGGTTGGAGGGTGGAAAATAATTTTCTGCAACAACTGCTTGGAGACACTTCTGAATTCTGTCAAGACTGGAAATTGAGGTCTGGGCAGCTCATGCCCAAATATGGCAAGAGTACTCCATTTTCAGACTGATCTGGCTCTTATAAAGATAGAGGATAGTATGAGGACTTAGGTACTTATTGGAGTGATACAGAGAGCCGACCATTTTACCTGCATCTTTTGTGATCAAAGATATATAGGAGTTCCACTCAAGGTCAGGTGTAAGTTTGAAGCCAAATATTCTCTCAAGGCACAGGGTCTACTCGAGGAGACATTTGTTCATTGTGACTGGCTCTAGTTTGAGGTCTGATTGGTAGTGAAGGAATGTAACCAATTTGGTTTTAGAGGTATTGAATGTAATCAGCTAGTTTTTTTTCCTACTAAGAAATTAGTGTTAGATCAGAAGAGAGGTAAGCTTTCAATCTTTGATATAGATGGGCACCTATATATTGTCATATCATCAACATAGATATTTACAAATAATCAGAGTATATTCCTAGATAGATTACTTATGTACATTAGAAAGAGGGTCAGTCCAAGAAGTGATTCCTGAGGTATGCCTGCATTGAGCACAAGGGCCTCAAAGAATTGGTGGTTTATAACTATCTTTAGGGATCTACGTGTTAGGAAGGATTTTATAACAGAAAAAATCCTTCCAGTGCTTCCATAGCTGGAGAGCTTGTGGAGAAAACTTTTGTGCCACACCTTGTCAAAGGCCTTCAAAATATTTAGTAGCTATGGTCCTTGTGGTGTGTGTATGTGTCATTAAGAGTCACACTAATCCTGTGTGTAATGGTAGGTAGAATGCCAGCAGTGGATCGAGCTGATCAAAACCCATTTTGCTCATTGTACAAAGCTTGTTCCTATTTAGATGCTCAATAACCTTGTTGATTAAAGCCTTAAAATGTTTATTGATGATACTGAGGAGACTAAGGGGTCTATACTGGAAGAGGGAGGATCAGTCACTTGCATTCTTGAAGACTGGGCATAGGCTTGTCACATTACACAGGCTTGGGAAAAATTTCTCCTTCAAGAAGCAGATAAATAACTTTGCCAGGTACAAGGATAATTCTGACTTGATATTCTTAATGAAAACCACTGGAATTTTATCTGGGTCAGTGGCTTTTTTGGGGTCAAGGCTTTGATAAGTCAAGAGTCGTTCTTACCGAAATGAGTATATTACTAAGATTGTGCTCAGTGAGACATGGGAAGTTGAGGAAAGGATGGTCTCTGTCATTTAACATAGAGTTTGAGGCAATGATCAAAGCAAAGAGCTTTACCTTATCTGTAAAGGAGGATATGACCTCCGGGCCATTTATAATAGTAGGCATAACCACTTTGTCTCTGTTTATAATTTGGTTAGTGATCTTCCAGAATTCGCAAGATCCAATTTGTTTCTTTTCAATCTTGGCCTAGACAGCTCACTCGTAGCTACACTTTGCATTTTCCATAACTCTCTTAAAGCTATTGTGGGTGGTTCTGAAAGAATTAAGGGCCAGACTACACTATTCACTGTGATAAATTTTGAAGTAGTAGTTCTGGTGAGCTATGGCTGCAGCATGTTCAGTGATAAACTAGAGCTGATTGTTTGGTTTTTGCTGGAAATTTTTGATGGATATAAAACACTCCATTCCAAAAAAAATCTATTCAGAGACGAGGGCAGCAATTTTGGGGGTAGTATTTTTGAAGAAGGTTGGGAGACAAACTTCTGTAATATAGAATCAAAAGCTGTTCCAGACTGCCTTCTCATAGCAAAAAAAAAATTCTTTGGAATGGTAAATCAGGCAATGTTATTGGTTTGGAGCCAATCTTGATACTGACAAAAGAATGGCCTGATGTGCCAATGGGGAGTAAAATTTTTGCTGAGTGTTATGTTAGAAAAAGGTTGAGACAGTTCACCTGCTGATCCGTCGCATCAATGATCTGGGTTAGTTCAAAGGCAACTAAGAAGTCTCTGCAATATTTGCCTTCCTCATTGGTTTTATTAGAGTGGACTTACCACTCTTTATGGTGAACATTAAAGCCACCGCATATGTGAAAGCTGGATGAGGGAAATTCGGTGAAGATATTGTCAATCCTCTGATATTCAATCAAAGATAACTGACCATTCACCCTGAGGCCAATACAGAGCAAAGATGAGTGTAGTACTATGGATAAGGGCCACATGGAAGCACATATACTGGAGATCAGAGCCACATGGAAATCTGTCTTTAGTTTAGGCAGTGAGCCCATGATAATTTAGGTGGGCATATTTCTTTATAAGAGATGAGCAGCCTGGGATTGTAAACTCATGCAATGGTATTGAGGCATTGATACCCCCATTTCAGACAGAAACAGGAGGTCAGGTTTAGACTAAAGAAGATAGAATTCCACTTCTGGAAAATTTGAACATGAGCTCCTTACATTGTTGTAAGCGATGATATACCTAGGGGTCTACATTTGTATTTTTGAGGTTGTTTTTTTTTTGTTTGTTTTCAATTTGATTGCTTTCATATTATACATTTCACTAATTGACCAAGAGATGTTGTAAATTTCTTGGCCTGACCCACTTTCCAAAACTTACTGTCCAAGGTGGATGCTATCCACCTTGGACAGTAAGTTTTGGTGGCAGCATTTAGGTGAATTAATATAATGAAGTCTTCTTCTTCTATGTGCTCTGTCCTTTCAGGACGTAGGCAATCATGGCTTTCCACATCTCCTTATCCCTAGTGGCTATTAGTACATTTTTTCCTGTTATACCACTGTTCCGTCATCCACCTGCTCAGGCCCTTCAAATATGTTATCTGCTGCCTTCCTCTGTCTCTTTTTCCTTCTATCTGGCCTGTCAGTATCAGGTTCTCCAAGCCCTCCTTCCTCATTGCATGTCCCACGAATTTCAATTGTTTCTTCCTGATGCTCACTTAATTTTCTTTTTGTTACCATAACATGCAAAAATAGCTGTACTATGACCACCCTGAGCATCTCTGATTTTATATTTGCAATAAAATAAAGGGTGATCTACTGCTGAGTCTTTTTTTTTGTAGTACTATTTAGCTATTATCATTATTCATTACATTTGTTAGGAATTTACAATAATTGTATTGTTGGATTATCTCAATAGTTTTTCTTTTTATAACTAAACTTTGACGCAAAATCTTCTATCCTTAAAAATATATATTCCCAGGGACAAGAAAACTAGTGTAAAACCAATAAGATAAAAATGATAAATATCAATTTGATAAGACTATAAAAAAATCTCAAGAGTCAAGAAGATGCAACAGATTTTGCTTCTTTTACAAAATTGTAAAAGTAAATAACTGATTGAGTAATGAAAATAATTTGGCAAACAATCAAATTTGTGAGGAAAATGAAATGCACTAAAAAATATCCATGATCTAGATGAACTGTGCAGAGAAAGTAAAGATTAAATATGAAAACATTTGCAAAAGTGAATTTCAATAGCTAGAGGTGAAGAAACAGGTGATATAACAATAGAATTTCATGAGTACAATGTCTTATATGAGAGGAAAGTTCAATTGCACTTTTTGTCATTGAATTTACGTTTACAGAACATATAATTGTTTTCTGACTTTGCAAAAGAAAAAATTAAAAATAACCCTAATAGCAACATCTTATAGTTGTAACAAGAAACTTGGCTCAGTTACCATCCTGCATGAAATTGCAGGATGGTGATTTGGAGGGACTAATAAATGGACAATAATTATTAAAATTCTTAAGAAAGTAGGTTGAATAATTGAGAAAAAAATTAAAAAGAAATGGGTTAAAAATTATGTTTTTAAATAAAGCGAATTTAAGGACAGTTCCAAAGAAAATCAAACCAAGAATTAACTACCTGAGATTCAGTAAAATTGAGCAAAACCAAGTTTTCCTACATTATCCACTTCCTACTATAAGTTACTATACATATAAGATATGATTAATGTGTTGTCTAAATTTCTTTGGTCCTGAGAAATTAAATTCAATAGACTGTTCACATTATACTATCTATCCAAAATGTGTGTGTTCTTATAGAAAAGATGGACCCAAATTCTTTTATATGAATAAAAGGCATTTGTTTTTTTGTTTAACTCTCAAGCTTGGGATTTGTTTATGTTGATGCAATCTACCCAAAAAACATCATTATCTTTACAGAAAGAGAGAACAGAAACATCTAAAAGAAAAAAGCAAAGACCATGTCGTTATTAACAGATCATCTAAGATTAGGATGGCCAGAGTGGAGAAATTAGATATATCAACACAAAATTTGGGGTGAGGATCTATATAAAGTTGAACCCACCAGGCACACTTGGAGAATCAGATCAACAGGTACAGTCGTCTGAGATATGGTCAATGCATAGTCTCACAAGAAACACACCCACGTATCTGTAGCTGAAGCAACACAGATATATGCATGACAAAAATTTGAGTGAGAGTTGACTAGCTGGTTACCTTAACATTTGTTACTAGATTTCTCAAATCACCATCTGGCAGTAAAGAACTTATTTTGTAGTAAATAATAGAGATATTCAACCAGTTTTTCTTTATATTCAATAAACCTGTTGTTAAAATTATCAACAGTGTTGTGCATGTAATTGAAGGAGTTCTTATTCCTGCTTGATTCCCAACATTGTCCTTAGACACAAAGAAACAAAAGTTACCACAGATATAAGTTGAGAATTATTCATAATGGGAGACTTGAATGCCAAGGTAGGTAAGGAGAGAAAAGAGGTAACAGTTGGCAATTTTGGACTAGGAAATTGCAATGACTAAGGAGAAAAATGGGTCCAATGACCAGGTAATAAGCAACACTTGGTTTCAAGAACACCCGAGATGTTTATGGACTGTGAGAAGCCCACAAGACGACACTAAAAACTAATTTGATTATATAACAATAAACAGGAGATTCAGGAATGCGGTCATTCATTGCAAAACTTATCCAAGTGTCAACTAAGGATGTGACCACCTCCCAGTCATTTATAAACTAAAGATGAAACTTTTTCAGAAGCCTACTGCAGCACCCAGACTGCAATACAACTGTAACATAATGGGCTTGAGCTAAGGGATATCTGAGTGGGGTTTGGGTGGAGTAACAGAAGAAAGCATGTTAAGAGCCACTAGGGATAGGGAGATGTAGAAGGCTATGATTGCCTGCATTCTGAAGGGACACAGTTTATAAAAGAAGAAAGACTGCAGTACACAACATACATAGATGGATCAACATTAGACTTTGCCATCAGGATCGAGGATGTGGGTTATACAGATGTCTAAATACCTTAGTGAATTTAACTACATTTAATTCAACATAAAATTATTTCCTGTCATAAGCATACTTTAGAATGAAAACTATTATGAAAACCAATCAAAATTATTCCTATCTGTCATTTGCTTTTGACTAGTGTACTAGTTGTCTTTTCAAGTCCAATAATGCATGGACTAATGTCAGTTCAATTTATTTATTTGACCACATTCCTTTTCTTTTCATTCAGCCATTTACAACTTATCTAGCATTAATATATTAACCCTAGTTCATCATACACAATTTAAAATTACTGCTAGATTTTCAACAATTTTACATACATGTACTAATAACTAAGAGACATTTGTATCAACACAAATCGCTTATGTAAATTTTGCCTATTTTATCATAAATTTATGTTATCAAAGTAATGTTTGCTGTTGACCAGCATTGCAATTTTAACAGACGCTTTCATTTAGCAATCTATTAGTGTTTCAAAAATAGGTTGATAGAATACAATCAATAAAGACAAACTAGACACCTCAGCTAAGCTAAATTGAATTTTGAAACTTTTAAGCATTCACATAAAATCAACAATATTTTGACTTACCTTCTTCTAGTGACATGGGCAAGTAAAATGGAACATTTGTGTCCCACCATTGACAGTAGCTGGTAAGAATAAAAATAGAACTTCATATATATATATATATATATATATATATATATATATATAGAGAGAGAGAGAGAGAGAGAGAGAACACAAAATAACAATTTTTTTTTAAGAAGAAAAAAAAATATTTCAAATAATTTTTCACAATTATTTTTCAAACTTTATCTTATTAATGACAGAGATAACTGAGAGAGAGAGAGTGCAGGCAATTTTTTCTTTTATTCTGACTCATAGTATTATATGTTGTCATTTGCACCAGCACTTTCATCTTGGTCATTATACTCATAATGTTCCAAGTGATGTATCCTCCATATTTCTTCATGTGTCTGACAAATTTACTCAGTAATCTTCTTTGAATTTTAAACTGAATCCTTCATAAGAAATATCTTCCCCAGAAGATTACTTTCCAGAAGTTACTGTTATTGTTTTCAATCAACACTACACAATTATGCTTTCCTTGTTTATAAAAGATTTCATGTGTTAATACTTATCCTCTTTTGATACAAAGGAGGATAAGTATTAACACATGAAATCTTTTTATTTGTTTCTTCTATTGAACCAGAGAATAAAACTTTTTGGCCCTACCAAGGATTAAAATCACAACTGCTAATTCATTAGCTTCTATGTCTCTTGGGCAATCTGATGGTGAAATTCTGGAAGCTTATTGCTTGTCATAGTGTCCTGCTCAGGTGGTGAGATTTTTAGTGTTCTTTCTTTCTTAATCAGAGGTTCCCAAATAGTATTCATTTATATGCTAAATTCAAAAAGTTTTATACTCTGGTTCAGTGAAAGAAATAAATAACACAAAGGTGGATAAGACTGAGGTGTATTAAATATCCTCAAACCATAGAAAGCAAAATGAGAAAAATCTATTGAATAAAGGGTTCAGTTTAAAATTTTAAGGTTAATGAGTTGAACAGACATGTGAAGGTCAGAGGGTATAGCAGCTGAAATATTGTGTAACAACCAAGATGAACATGCTAGTTAAAATAGTAAACCATTTAATAATGACAATTCTAACAATAATTCATAATATTCAATTTGTCAAAATATTTTACAGATTCATCATTAGATAGCAGGTAACATTTACACAGTTTATGTCAGAATAGATATTATTTCAATATACTGACATCTTTAGATGATTTTTACAATGGAAATTTATAAGTTTTACAATGCTCTGTTGAAACAATGTGGAACTGCAATTATCTCATAATGAAAGCCCATTTTTGTAAATTCTCATTTTCTGTTTATTTCTGGGCCCAATTTTATTCTTAATCAGTATAAAATTTTATTTTCAATATTACTGGTAACTATTGCATTTGATAGGCATCCAATTATTTATTGGCATCACTTACCTGATTTATTGCTTTCCTACCTTCAAGTTCAACATTTGACAAATATATCTTGGTAATCTTAAAAAGAAGGGCCTCCCACATCATGACATTACTGTTATTATCTTGTCAGTATCTGGTATAGGAAATATAGCCATATAAAGTATCTCAGTGGATCACCATTGTTGACATTCCTAGATAACCTTAAAAAAGTTTCTGTTGCAGTATTGTATAAATAAAAGAGAAAACCAATATTTTGTGTCTTTGTTGAAAAAGAAAATCAGAATCAAGTTAGGGGCGATTTTAGTAGGCCTTAAAATATGGTAATATTTTGTGCTTCTCTACTAGTCTTGACCAATCACAACCATTTTTTGTGTTCCTCTGGGTGATCTAACGCCTTGTTCCTGTGCGAAGGTGCATGATTTTACAAGGTATGCAAATGAGAGGCAGACATGTCGACATACTCTGTCAATGTCTCTTTCTCTGTACAATTCAACACAAAGTGAACACAGAAAGCATTGATGGAACAACATCATGGAACTGGTTGAATGAAATTGATAAGTATGGATCTTGAATAGATTTTTTAGGGCTGGTAAGTTTGTTGTGATTCTGCCAGAAAGGAAACAAAATATAATGTGAAAAGTTTTAAACTTCATACAGTGGATATACACATGAAACCTGGTGTAAAAGATAACAGGAACCTCACTGTAGGAAAGGTAGCCTCACAAAAAATGTAATCAACATAATCAAAATTAACAACTTATGCTACCTGACTATTAACTTTACATTTAAATTCTTGAAGATTGTAGCTATCAGCAAAGCAAGTAAATGGAAGGGAATTCCATAGGTGGGAAGTGCAAGAAAAGAAGCTGTTGGAGTAGAATTTATGTTTACAATTTATTGGTTTCACAGTAAAAGGGTGCTAATTGCTAATCTTGTGGCTCAAGTAAATTTATATATAGGGGGCACCAGTGAGCTAAGTTAATTGGAGCAGAAGCTGTGAAAGTATTTGTAGAAGAGACACAGGGAAACCACATTGTGCTGGTGAGAAAGTGACTGTATCTGAGCTGCCAAGTCAGGATCCATCCCATTACAGATTCTGGCTGAGCTTTTAAAGCTCCCTTAATAGAAGAGTTGAGATCAGGCTTGGAATTAAAAACACTGCCTTTGATTGCAATAAAATCCTGGAGTACTTCACTTGTCAAGTATACATTCAAGACAAGTCTTGTTGAAAAGTGTTCAAGAAAGAACTTGCAAGCTCATTTTGTTTTTTAGGAAGCCCAAAATTGCTCTACTTCCACTTGGATTGATGAGTCAAGAGTTAAGTTAACTCAGTTGTGTCTATTGAAGACCATTGCTTCCTTTCTGATTCCTTGATAGATTGTTCAAGATAAGAATCATATACAATGTCAATCTGATCAACAGCAGCAACACTTCCAACTATTTTCCAAGCCATTTCACACAATTCCCTAAATGGCTTACACTTAGAAAGAGGAACACTTCGTAAAGCAGACATGAAATCTACTATGACAGCTGTTCTCATATCATTGCATTTTTCCATGTCAAAATCCTCTTTTTCCAAGTATTTTCAATCTCCTGTATGATGATGTGTTTCTGATGTTTCTGCATATCATCTCCCATCAAATGACGAATGAGACAGGTCAGTAGGCCTAAACAGTGTTAACGTCCTTCTCTCGACTGTTTCACCCAGCTTCATTTCTTTGGTGATAAATTTATTTTTTTTAACGTCAAGATATTCCTTCATTCCATTTTTTAAATATTCCAACAATTGTTTTGAGACTTCAGGCAGCACAACCTGACCTGGTGTAAAATGGTGCAAATTCGAGGACACAGAATTAAGGTAAAGGTTTCCTTGATCTTGGATAAACACTACCATCCTTTCCCAGTTTCACATATTACACTAGGATAGAGTGGCTCAGCATCAGAACTAGCAAGATTCAATCTGATAATCTCAGCCATGATACTTGCTGATCGCTAGCACTTCATGTTATACTAGCTCCCATTTGGTGACAAAAGAGTCATGGTTGGTTTGGCATATTATGTTTCTGATTCCTTTCTTTGAACGCTGGATGGTTTGTTCTAACTACATATCACGAGCAACTGCCCTGAAATAGCCAGGGCTAGTTTTCACAACAAACTTACTAGCAATAAATTGGTCATACAACTCAGGATTCTTACTGGGAAGCTTTCTAATTTTCTCTATATACCAGGAACTATACTATAGATAGTTTATGCTTCCTGAAATGCAGAACATTAGAAGTAACTCCTGAATGGAATACAGATGGAGAGCCAAGTTGCATTCCCTGCCAGACACAATCAGGTTTTTCAGGATATTTGTGAGCTTAATAAGCCCATCCCAGTAGCAGCACATTTCAGAATTGGTTGTACATTGTCGAATTCTGTCTTCAAAATGCTTGAATTAGCTATGCTGTCCTCATATGATATTTGGCATTTCTCTGGATCTCTTGATTATAATGCTTCTTGAAATTTGATGATTTGAGGTGGGAAATATCTTGATGTTTGATGAATGCCTGTCATTTCAGTCATGTAACAGCATTTGATATTATCAGTAGGGTCTTCAGTGACCTCGCATAGTGCATGCTTTCAAAAACAATATGCAGTACTTTCACACCTAAAACTTTTGTTTGATTTAGACTGTTTTCTGTACTAATACCTCAGATGTACTTTCAAATACAATGAAGAATACATTTTGCAGTGTGAAAACTTTGAAGCATTGGTACCAGGACCTTGAACTGGTTGTCTCTTTGGAGGTATATGTACAATACAATTCTAAAGACCAGCTTGTCACAAAACACTGGCAAGTACCTTTGCTCAGCAACCTTTAAAAAGTTAAGTGTCACAGTGTAGACTTGTAACATTTATCGTTCATATGATATTTAAATAGAGCATCAACGCTTGAATTGCACATATGGTTCCAGACAAGATCATGTCAAATTTTGGTAGCCTCCATCATTCATGATCATCCAGGCTCTGTTGGAACACAATTTCCATCACTTTTCTTCTGGTACATTATGCAATGCCAAAGATCATATATGTCTTCCATTCTCACTCTCTTAAGTTTGATAGAAGTATCCATATTGATTTCAACCAAGTCTCATCTACTTTATAGCCAGTTCATAAAAAACATCAATCCCAGCTTGCTGAATGTAACAACACTTTTAATCTGTTCTGAATCAATGCAAACAAAAAATGACCACATTTGGTATATAAACAATCCTCAAATTGATTCCTTAGCAATAAACCTTTTAAATAGCAAAGAATAACTGATTGAATAACTGTTAACAGATTAGTAGTCATTAGTAGTTTCATTAATGATGCCTGATATTGATCCAGAAATTGCTGACTGACTACAATGTGGAACTACAATTATCACATAGTGAAGGCCTATTTTTGTAAATTATCTCATTTTCTGTTTATTTTTAAATCCAAATTCTTAGATTATATTTAATCAGTATAAAATTTCCTTTCCAATGACATATGATAGGCCTATATTCAGAAAAAAAGATTTTGCTTCTATAGAGAGTGACTGCCATTATTAAATTGGTGACCACTGCCTTCAATGCAGATTTTGATAGAAGTCACCCAAACTGTTTTGGTTTGCCAAGACCCAGTGTCACTTCGTATGCAAATTTGACAAATAAATAATGACTTTTCTATGGGACCCTATTGGACTAATGGTGGCAACTTCATTAGCAATTTTGTTTAACACTTGAACATAAAGGTTTTTACAAAGCAGTACATGAACCAATTGCTAATAGGTATATAGCACCAGAATAGACTAAGTAAGAGAGCAGACTATCAAGAAAGACAACTTTCACTTTATTGACATGATTATAGAGGGATTAAAAAATCTATTCAAATCCATACTTATCAATTTCATTCAACCAGTTCCATGATGTCGTTCCATCAATGCTTTCTGTGTTCACTTTGTGTTGAATGATACAGAGAAAGAGACATTGACAGAGTTATTACTAACACAAATGCAATAGAGTTAAATAAAGAAATATAAAAACCTCATCAAATGTAATAGTTAATAGTTATTGATAACATTCAAAATAAATAAACTGGAGAGATGCTTGATAGCAAGTGTGAAGGAATTTTATTGCAATATGATTAGAAATTATAAACAAAACAAAAATGAAAAAAAGAATATGCTGAACTAGTAATAAAAATTTGAACAGTGATTATACTGAATTTGAACATGGCAAAATTGTTCTTATGATTTCTTGATTGTGGCTAATTGTACTCAGCATTACAATCACCCACCAGCAGTGAGCTCAGTAATTCTTCTTTTTCATCTGAAATCCTTCATTAAAAATTATTTTCATAGAAAGAGACCCTTATTGAGGGTTGTTTGATTGGTCAATGATTACATAATGGTTTTTCCACTGGCCAATCAAAACTGTCCAATGAATTGCTTGCAGAAAACAAAGATAAAAAAATGATAATAATAATCCTAATAATCTTTACAATTTGGATTCACTGGTGATCTTCAAAAACTTTGTTGTTAATAGATTTTCAAAACAATTCACTTGATTAATATTATCTTCTTACAGTATCCTAAAAAATATAATTCTCAAAATTATTAAAACCTCTTTTTTTTAATAAAATTATATCTTTTGATTGATAGTCATTCTTCAACACTACACTACCACACTAGCCATAGTGTCACACTATACTTAAGTTAATTAGCAATAGAGAGATTCAGACCCAAAAGAGTCATAAGTCCAAGGTCGTAATACAATTGTTATAAATCAGTCTTGCAAGTCCAATGTTAGAAAATGTGTGTGTGTGTGGGGGGGTGTAAATTGTATGTAAAAAAATTCACATCACAACTAACCGAGCCACAACTACCTCTTCATCCATCAAAAGCCAAGCAATTCTGTGGTCTAGTAGCATTCTTTTATTGTAAAGGTAAAAAAGGTTGTGATTGGTCAAGACTGGTAGAGAAGCACAAAATATTACCATATTTTAAGGACTACTAAAATTACCCCTATCTTGATTCTGATTTTCTTTTTTCACAAATTGCCTAAGAGAACACAAATTATTTTTCAAGCCAAAACTTTATTTTCTCTTTTATTGATATAATACTGCACCAAAAAATGTTTGAAGGTTATCTAGGAATGTCAACAAAGGAGATCCACTGAGATACTTTATATGGCTATATTTCCTATACTGACAAGATAACAGTAATGTCATGATGCAGGGGGGCCCTTCTTTTTAAGATTACCAAGATATATTTGTCAAATGTTGAACTTGAAGGTAGGAAAGCAATAAATCATGTAAGGATGCCAATAAATAATTGGACGATATTGAGTGTGTTTATGTATGCAGTGGTATGTGTATCATACTAACAGAAGTATGAACTGTAAACCAGAGTCAACTCATAGAATATATATGAAGCTTTGTAATGACAAAATTAATAATAATATGCCATGAAAATCAATAGTTAAAACTAATCTAGGAATGATAATGTTTTATCTCAAAATTACAGATAGTATTCAGCAGTTTATGATTTCATTTTTCACTGAAATACAGATATTTGCCTATTTATTTGTGGAGAGTAAATATTCTATATTGACATTTTGAAAATAATTAACATCCTTTCATAAAATTTAATAAGTTGATTAGTACAAGAATAATGCAGCAATCTACAAATCATTTCCCCTTCCAGACTTTAATTTTTTTCCTGCATGAAAAACAGCTCAATACTATAATTAAGCATAATTTCTATAACATTTAATGAATAATGAAACTGTATACACAACACAAAATTTTTTCAACTTTTTAATGACAAAATATACTATAATTCCTATTAAATCCTGTGAATGCTGTTCAGGTAATGTCTCAAAAGTTAATATAAAAGTTAAAAATGAAGATAAATAAAATTTATGAAATAGTTTTATATCCAAGTACTTTTGCTATAAATTACAAAATGATTACTTTTTTGGTGCATTAAAGGAAAATTATGCTTTTACACTTTTGTAGATTCAAAATATTTCTAATATAAGTCTCTAACAGAATTATTCTCATTGTTTTACAAATATTTCAAAAACATTATATAAAGTAATATGCAAATTCAGTAAAGAAAAACAGTTTTTGAAGAGTTTATTTGGGAAAGAAAAAAGCCCAAAATATGTTTGGTACACTCACCTTTTTCTCACAAGTGGATATTTCCCAGCTGCATCAAGATTGTGAAGATAATAATCAGTAGGTAACTCCCATAAATTTGGACAGGCTTCATTTGGAGTAAAAATTCCAAGAAATAAATTGATTGACTGTTGCTTTTCAGCATCTGTATAAATATAGTCTGAGATTATAAATTTTGAAAATATTTCTGGGTAGTTAATGTCACACTGCTTGAGGAGCATGAATGACTAATTTTTTTATTTTATGTTGAAGTTTCTTTTTTTATTTACTTTCCAATTGGAAAGCCAAAAAACAAGTTCTAACATTCCAAGACTTGTCAATACAGCCAGCTAAAAAATATCAAATAAGAAATGAACAAGTTAAATACTATTATTCTAGTTGTATGTGAAACTAGTTGGGCAAATAATAGCTATGCAGGAAGAGAAAAATATGAAAGAGAAATAGGACTCATACTAAACCAATGAATAAAAAATGTGTTCTTGGATACTGTCAACTGTCTCTCAGAATTCTTTTAGTTAAACAGAAATGGAAATTGTTTAATATATTCTTTATAGCAGTATATATACCAATGTATATACAAAACAGAAGTTTTATAGCACACTGGACAATGCCTAGACTTAATGAAGATTGCAAGAAATTATCATCATCATGGAGACCACATAAATGCTAAAGAAAGAAAGGAATGAGATGGTGAAGTAGTTTGCAACTATGGACTAGCATCCAGTAACAAGTGTGAAGAAAAATGGGTCCAATGCTTGGGACTTGAAGAAACCTAGGAAACACAATGCACCAGACTGACTATGTAACAATTAATAAAAGATAAAGGAATGTAGTTCTACACAGTAAAACCCATCCATGTGCTGACTGTGAAAATGACTACCTTCTAGTTATATACAAACTCAGACTAAATCATAGTAATGTCCATGTTAACCAAAGCAACACCTAAATCATACACATGACAAGTATGCATAAAAGAAATAATAGAAGAAAAGATGCGATTATCAACAAGATGAATATAAACTAAAGAGGGAATGTTCTTAACAGAAAAAGAAAAATGCCCCAAAGATAGAATGAATACATTAAAAAACTCTTCCACAACAAAAGAGAGAAACCTACTACATTAAAACATGGAAGGACCCGAAATATTAAAGTCTGAGATAAGACCAACACTTAACAAGATAAACAGGAACAAAACAATAGAACCAGATGGGATTGTAATAGAAATGCTTGCAGCCTTAGAGGGTTTGGAGACTGACAAGATTACAGAAATAATATATGAAATACATGATAGTGACAACATACCAGAAGACCTTAATAGATCCATCTTTGTTGTATTGTTTATGATCTCCGTCAGAGAATTGGCTTAACTAATTAGATAATAATGCTTATCCAGATTTTGATAAACAGAGTGCATAGCAGAATTAGACAGGAACAGAAAGATTTCATTAAAGATACTGAGGCAAGAAATGTAATATTTATGATCAGAATATCAGAGTGAGCAATACAAATGTAGAAGGAGATATATCTATGTTTTCATAAGGCATTTGATACAAAATTTCATAAGCATTTGATAAGCTATGACACAAAGATCTATTTGAACTGCTAGGAAAACTTGATTTATTTGGAAAAAATACCAGAATAATCCAGAACATTTACTGAGAACAAACTACCTGGATATAGATAGAAAATGAAGTGAGAATTACATAAAAATAGAAAGGTACATAAGACAAAGATGCATCTTTTCACCACATTTATTTAATTTTCACAGCAAGACAATCACAAAGAGACTAGAAATTCTACCAGGATTTATTATTGGTGTCTACAATCATTACAACGCAACATACAAACATAACAGTTTTCATGGAAGACACAGGAAAAAATTAAAGGGATAACAAGACAAGGGAATAAAAGAAAATACAAAGAAAGGATTAACTATTAATTGTTAGAAGACAATGTCTGGTTGTTAGCAAGAAGGGTAGCCCAAGACACAAGTTACAAATTGTGGATGTTGAAATCAAGCAAGTATAGAAATTTAAATATTTGGGAAGCATTTTGATGACTGAAAATGTGACACTGAAATCTGAAGATTTATTGGCTTAGCAAAAGATGCCTTCCAAAAGTGTGCTGAATTGCTATGTAATATCAATCCTGGCAGTTAAAGCCTGTCAATTTCTCCACAAATGAAGAGGAGATTTGTGGTTCTACAGAAGGATGCTGAGAATGTCATAGAACGCAGCAGGAAAATTTTAAAGAAAACAGAAACAAAAAGGATGTTTATACTTAGAATAAGAAAGAGAGTTGAAATTTCTAGGACTGATAATAAAGAAATAGGGCTTAGAAAAATTGACACACACAGGACATATTGAAGACAATACAGCAGAAGAAAACAGCAAATAACCTACCTAAAAAGCTTGTGTAAAAACTGGCAGGACAGGGATTAGGAGAGATAGCAAAAAGAAATTTACTAAGAGATACAAAGGACAGGTAATTGTAGAGTTCTATGTTTGCTGCACATTGAAAGGACATAATACACAAAAGAAGGAGAATACAAATAGCATTTGGTTAAAAAAAAGGAAAATTTTATATGAAAGAAAAGAAAATCAATGATTTTTTAAAAATAAAATACTAGATGAATCTAAATCTCTGACCTGGTGTAAACAGGCAAGAGATCAAGATTTGGATCACAATTAGTTATAAAGACAGTAGAACAATTTCTTAATACTGATCTTTTTTAATCAGCTGAGAGAACCTCTTTAGCCTTCTATTGGTATAGCTGATGCTAACTACCAAGAGAATGACTCATTGCACTTTCTTCAGCAAATGTTTTTCACTGGCATGAAATGAAAACATTATATTGAATTAGTTGCTAGGTCTTCTGTTAGGAAAGTCAGCTCACTGTACCATGCTAGAAAATTTTTCTCTCCAGAATCTATCTTGCACAGAAGCCTACCATTCATCCATGCATTGAATATTGCTGCTATATTTGATCAGGTGCTTCTGCTATATATTTAGAAATTCCTGATAAAATACAAAGAAGAATTTACAACGTTACTGGCCCTGACTTTGCATCTCTGCTTCAATAACTTTCCCACCACTGTAACATAGCTTCCCTATGCCTTTTCTGTATTTTTATGGTAATTGTTTTCAGGTACCTCCAAAAAGTCGCTGAAAAAACAGCATAGTATGAAGGAAAAAGGCCCCAAACTAAATAAAAACAAAGTTTTATCGGTAAAATGGTTATATTATTATTAAGAGGATAGATCAAAGTATTTTTTTAATTATTTTTAAAAATTTTTTAATTATTTCTAACACATTCGAAATTTTGGTAGAAAATCTTCTTCTTTTGTCAGTGCGACACCTAAATTGACACAGTTTATTACATAAAAGAAACGGAATATTGCGCAATGCATTTTTTTGACTGTGAAAGACACATTAATTTGGAAATTCTTGCAGAAATCAAATAATGGTCAGATTTTTATGAAAATTTCAAGAATTATTCGTAATTGACTGAAATCAATATTGAAATAATTATATTTAGAAAATATAGGTAAAAATATTTTTTTACATATGTTAACCTCGAACCACCACCCACACCACCAATTAATTTCCAGAAATGTTTAAAAATTCAACTCTGGGCAACAATAAACCTAATATAATTAAATTCAGAAGTCATTGGGAATGCTAATCAACTGTCTTTTTTTTTCTTCAATATTGGTCTTCTTTCTAAAAAGTAGGCTCGAATTACGATAAATGCAGTAACTATGCCAATTTTTATTTGGATAAACATTTAATTGCTTTTATAAAGAATGTAAATTAAGCATATCATAGTCTGAAAAGAACAAAAAATTCAATGAATAATGAATTTTTACAAGAATTATTTTCATTTTTTAAAATTATTTTTAATAATAATAATAAATAAAGTTTCAAAAATATTTTAAAATTTCTTCCTCCATTGGGGCAGCTAGGGTATGAAATTAAAGCATGAAAACTACATTTACTAATTGAAAATTGAAAAGCTTAACACAAATGATTTAGCCATTAGATTTTTAAAACAATTAAAACCTTTTAATTGTGTGCATTTTGATTTCCTGTTTCTTATTTGTATGGATGGCCGTACGTGATATTTATAATTAAAAGGTCACATGATTCAAGGGTTATCTTCCCTTACATGAAAAAAATAAAATTTATACCAAATTCATCTTCTATGGCATTTTTTGGTCGGCTACTGTAAAACATATTAGTTATCACCGCTTGATAATGAATTGACAGATGTGATGATAAGGATACCGTAATTGAGGAACACTTTTTGGGAAATATTTCAGGCAGTAAGCAAGTAATTCTTGTTTCGAATCAACTTAAAGTAAGTTTAAATTCGGTAATTTGAAAAAAATAATGTCTCAGCTAGGTGTATTTTAATTTTGTAAGATTTTTTAAAACGGCTTCTGTTTACAATCGATGAAAAATAGTGGAAAATTTGAAATTTTAACAACTTTTTTTTAAATCTACAAAATGTTTGATTCCAATCAATATAATTTCAGTTTGAAATACACCAGGGTATTTTGCTTACTGTAATTAGTAAATTTAATCTCTTGGCTTTCAATTAAAGCTAAAATTTAAAGCTTCAAGAAAACGTTTTTATTTTTAAGAATTAAATTTAAATTGAGGTATTGAAAATGAGTGGAGGTACCTAGTTTTCATTCTTGGTACCTAGACTTTATTAATTTAAATGCAGTAGTAGGCTGACAGTAAGGTCTCATTATTTTACATTTGAAATGGTTAGATGCAAGTAAGTTCTGCACTAACAGATTCTTCTCTTAGACTTCTTACTTGGGGAACTAATTTCCAACTTTTTGCTTTCCAGTTAACTTTATCTTCAAAAATTTTAATGCAATGTCAATCATTATCTTCTTTCTGCTTAATTCCTGTTCTTTTATTGTTTTCTCACCTTAATATTTTCATTTTCTTATATTCTCTCACACTCAGTAACCTCTTGCATCTTAGTGACTCACGTCAAACAAGATAATAAATCTTGTTTGACGTGAAATAATTAAAAAAAGAAATTGTGATGATCAGTTAGCATTGTTTCCCCCAAATCAAGTTATATGAAACTATGATAGATTTAATCCTGAAAAATATTTCCATATATTTTATGCCAAGGTGAAACAAATGAAATGTCTAAGAAATGTCTATTCAACAATCTTTGTTTTTAATTTATTATTATCATCATTCATAGTTGAATTTCATGTTTAAATTAAGTGTATATATAAAGTAATTGGTAGTTCAAAAGAAGAAAACAAAAATAGATTCTATTTGTTCTTTACACGTTTTCAATGAAAAAATACAATAAAAAGCAAAAAAAAAAAAAGAAGATATATCTTGGTGAAAAAAACTATTTTGTGATATTGGTTTTCGAAGTACAATAATATTTTTATTGTCTGGACATTAATAAAAGAAAAATTATAGTCTTACTCTAAACAGTTACAAACAGTAACTGTTATCATAAAATATGTTTCCATGTCACAGAAAAGAGACATCCTCTGTTTCCTATGAAGAATAAAAGATTTTATAGCAGAACTTTATTTTAGTTTCAGTAAGTATGTGAAGGTCCTAGATGAAATGGTTTAGTCATGTATAACTAACAAACAATTTTGATATATATGATAGATAAAAACAGATGTAGGGCACTTTTCCAAATATTACAAATATGCTTCAACTAATCTGATCATTAAATGATAAAATAATGTACATTATGGGTTAGGCAAACCCAAACCTTACCTGAAAAGGCATTGCTATAATATCTTGATATAGTCTGTACCAGGTCGCGAGAGTTGTATGTCCAAGTAGCAATCTTGCGATAACCTTTTATTCTGTGAACCAACTGAGAACCACCATATTGTAAAGCTAGTGTGTTACCTTGATCTTCATACAATTCCTCCAGCATTCTAAAAGGAAAACATGTTATCAAAATCAATAAATTCATTATACAGATGACTATGAATATATTACATAATAAAGAACTGGGAATCTATTTTAAAATGTTGATTTCAAATATTCAAACAATTTGAAACAGATAAATGATTTACTTTCTATATACAGAAATCATCAAATTTTAATCCAGTACATAGAATGTAAATATTCATTTATTGTAAGAATAAAATATCTATATGGAAAAGTAGTGTCTTACCTGACACAATCTGTATCATACTCCAGGTTGGAATTGGATATAATACCCATTGCATATAACTGAGAAATAATTGAGAAACGTTTTTAATTAATATTTTTTAAATATGCAAGAGAATAATTTTCATTATACAATAAAGACAATATAAAAATGAAAATAAAAAAAAGGATATTTAGAAAACAAAAACAAGTGTTACAAACAGTGCAATGGTGAAAATGTTTGCTATAAAAAATATAAAGATTTTAGTTTTAGAATGCCTTTTAATATTAAAAAAATTATGGCAACATTCAGTTTGTCATAATTCTTTTAATTTTTGATTTTCCTAAAATACTCTTGATCACCTGAATGGTGATCAAGAGTATTTTAGGAAAATCAATAACAAAGTGGAAAAAATGTTTGTGTGATGTGTTTCATTCTTTAGGAAATCATTGGACTAAATTAATAATTAGATTTCCCTAAAATTGTTCTTGATATATAAAAATTTATATCATTCTCCCAAAGAAAAGTATAAAACTGATATTCTTCTTCATGTACTGTGTCCCTTCAGGATGTAAGCGATCATGGATTTCCACTTGGCTCTGTCTCTTGTTGCTCTCAATATTTTCCTGTTGGTATCTCTTTCAAACACCACTCCATCATCCATTTGCTCAGACCTATCAAGTATATCTTGCACTATTTTCTCCTGTCTCTCTTTCCTTCTATCTGTTCTGTGAGTGTTAAATTCTCCAAGCCCTTCTTCTTCATTACATGTCCCAGGAACTTCATCTGTCTCTTCCTGATGTTTAGTATGAGTTTTCTTCTTGTTTGCACCCTTTCCAACACCTCATTGTTGCTCACATGCTCCGTCCATGGTATCCTCAGCATCCTTCCGTAAAACCACATTTCTGCTGCCTCAAGCCTCTTCTCCATCCTTGATGAGATTATCCAACAATGACTTCCATACACAGATATCACATAGTAATTGAGCACTCTTTTCTTTGTTTCCAATGAAATTTTCCTATTTTTCAGTACTCTAGTTAACTTTTGAAATGCATCCTTGGCCATGTGTCTTTGGATCTCAATGTTGTACTTTTCATCCTCTGTCAGAACACTTCCCAGGTATTTAATTTTTTTTACTTATTTTATTTTAGTTTCTCTGACCTGTAGTTGGCATTTTGGGTTTTCTTTTTGCTGATGACCACACATTCAGTTTTCTTGAAATTTATGCTCAGTCCTTTCTTCTCACTTTCTTTTGCTACCTACTGTAGCAAGTCCTGCATTTTCTTTTCCATGTCTGCTATCATCAGAACCATGTCATCCGTGTATCTTACATTATTGAGATTGTGATCACCAAAGACAAATCAAGGCAAGGATTTTATTTCTCTCGGAATTGTTTTGCTGTGTAAGTTGAATAGATCCAGTGAGAAAACACATCCTTGTCTTTATTTTTGCATACCTGCTGAATTCACTTTCTATCTCTATGCAAGTGGTTTGCTGCTAATATAGATTCTTGATTATCCTAATGTCTTTTCCGAAAATGTTGAGTTTGTTGAGCATCTCTATCAAGTCTTTGTGGCATACTTTGTTAAACACCTTTGCATAGTCTATAAAGCATAGATAAATGTCCTTCTGCATTTGTAATTAAGAAATATCGCTAAGTTTACATCTTGATTATATCTTATTAGGTTGTTACAAAAATAATGATTGCTTGAAGTGTTGTATTTAGAAAAGCCATTTTAACATAGTATTCATGGTATATATTAGGTGAATTTTGGTATACATAATAATTAATGTTTGCTCTTTAATAATTTCTAACTTATTTTCAGAGAGAAATATTCTTGAAGCATTAGGAGCCCTTAATTATGAACATGACAAAACATGATCCTTTACTTTTCTTGCACGGGTTCAAATTGCCTCCCAAACTTCTGCCAATATCAACAAAACATGGGAAGATTGGTCCACAAGTGATCAAACAGTATGAAGGAGGTTCCAGAAATTCTATACTGGTGATGAGAGCCTTGAAGATGAAGAAGGTAGAGGACAGTTATGCAGTCTTGACAATAAACAATTGCAAGCAGTTGTTGAGTAAAACACATACCAAAGGGTCAGAGAAATTTGTTAAGATGATTGGTGTCAGCACCGCAACATTCTCACACAATTTGCAGAGTATTGGCAAGGTGAAAAAGCTTGATAAATGAGTTCCTCATGATCTCAATGAAAATAGAAACTTAGACGTTTTGAAGTGTACTTGATGCTCTTTCTGCGTAACACCAATCAGGTCAATGGCTTGATCGTGATGAGTCCCCCAAACATTTCCCAAAGCCAAAGTTGCATTAGAAAACGATTATGGTAACTGTCTAGCAGTCTACAATTGGTATTATCTACTACAGCTTTCTTGAAGCCAATCAGAGCATTAATACAAAGCTTTACTGTAATCAAATTACTGAAATGCATGCACACCTACAAAAAATGAGACCTGCATTGGTGAATCAATGTGGTTTAATTCTGCTCCACATGTTGCAAGAATGACATTGCAAAAACTCAGACTTGAGATGTGAGGGTTTACGACATCCTTCATATTTTCCTGATCTTTCACCCACTGATTATCATTTTTTTAAGCACTTAAGCACATTTTTAAATAGTAAAACTTTTAGGTCCAAATCAGAGATAGAATCAGCTTTAAAATATTTTGTTGCATCACAGTCAATAACTTTTTATCAATGAGGAATAAATAATCTCGTCGACTGATGGCAGAGGTGTATAGATGCTCAAGGCTCATATTTGGACTAATTTCAACATTTCTATAGTTAATTTTTCAAGAATAAAATGATGTTTCTGAAATCATCTATTATTTTTGTAACAACCTAATATAATAAAACATTTTACTAAGATTTTTCAACTCTAAATTGCAAGTGACAAAAATTAAGATATATTCTATTCCTAAAAACTTAAAAAAATTAATTTTATTTAATAAAAATAAAACAAAAATATTATTTTTTTGCATCATTTTAAATGAAATAGCCCTTTTCATTATAGCATTGTCAGTTGTATAGAAAAAGTTGGGAAATCAAATCATTCCTTCATATGATTTCCAATAATATTTGTAAAAAAAAGAAAAATGTTTGTATTTAGCAACTTACATGATGTAACATGTCTACTTTAATCTGTCTGATGATCAACTCACATATGCATTTTAATTATATTCTTTTGTTCTTAGTTTCATTTCCTCTTTTTTTCCTCAAATTCACCTTATTTACAAAGGCAAAGCAAAATATTACACAGTCAACGTAGTAGAGTTCATCTCTAAATTGGATCCTCACAAAGTATATGGATTTTATGGTACCACTATTTTCATAGTGCTGCCTAACAAATTAAATGTAAATGAATGAATATCGTTGGACAATCAGCCTACATAACAAAATATATCATCTGAATTCTGATGAATAGAGAATGCAGCAGAGAGTGCAAGAACAGTGTGGTTTTTTTAAAGACATTGGAACAAGACAGGTGATATTTATGCTCAGAATAATATTAAAAAGAGCAATACAAATGCAAATCTAAGTTATATGGATTATGCAAAATGTCTGATAAAGTATGTCAAAAAGAACTATTGGAACTACTAGGTAAGTTTGATATATTTGGAAAGGATTTTAGAATAATCCAGAATTTATAATAAGAGCAAGCTGCCTGCATATAGATAGAAAATGAATTTAGTAAATATACAAAAATATAAAGGAGAGTAAGACTAAGATGTGTCTTCTCACCAGACTTATTCAACTTTTTCAGAGGTGATTCTGAGAGAATTAGAATTTCTACCAAGATTCATTATTATTGGCCACAAGCTTAACATTAGATAATGCAAATGACACAGTGTTGATAGAAGATACAGAAAGGAAACTACAAAAACTCCTACAGAAGGTAGTAAAGGAAAGTGAGAAGACTAAACATCAATTTTAAGGAGACAGAATATCTGCTTGTCAGCAAAAAGAAAAGCCCAACATGTGAATAACAAAATGTGGATACCAAAATCAAGCTAGCACAAAAATTTAAATATCTAGAAGTGTTTTAACAGAGGACAAAAAAATGCAACACTAAAATCCAAAGGTGCATTTGAATAGTGAAAAATGCTTTCTCAAAGCTAAGTAAAGTACTAGGAAACAGGAAAATTTTGTTAGAGCAAAGAAAAGATGTAATGTAATATCAGTCCTCCTAAATGGCAGTGAATGTCGGACAAGCTCCTTGAAGATAAAGAAGAGATTTCAGGTAACAGAAATGTGGTTCTACAGAAGGATGCTGAGAATCCTATAGACTGTGATAGATTGATAGATGTGAATAATGGCAAAGTTTTAGAGAAAATGGAAATGAAAACAACACTAATACTTAACATTAGAAAAAAACAGTTGAAATTTCTAGGGCACATAAGAGGGCTTAGAAAATTTGACATTAACAAGGTAAGTGGACAGAAAAGAAGAGCATAATCTACCTACAAGCTTGTGTAAATAGATTGCAAAACAGAGATTAGGAGAGATAGATAAAATTTGCTAAGAGAACAGGAAACTGTAGACAGCCATCAGTGCCACATCATATAGAAGAAAAAAAATCAAATAATGATTAGTTCTTCTAATTCAAATCTGTATTAAAATTTTGTATGATTCATGTTTTCATAGTTTTTCTCAAGATTAAAGGCATTTTCTATAATCCTGTTAAAAGTAATTAATTTTGTAAAATATTTTTGACAATGTATTTTATCATGACCACTATAAAATATTACCTGATAACCAAGAGCACATTTTCCAACAGCAAACTGAGCAGTATTCGTTCGGTCAAGACAATCGACACAGTTGGTCCTTATCACTCCAGTTTGACACTTGCCGTAATTAGTTTTTGCTCCTTGGATTCCTTTTAAACTTGTAAAAGAAAATAGCAACACAATATGAGGTTTCTTAACATTTTAACAAATAGGCTAATTTTATATCAGAACGAAGGCGTCTTACTCAGCATAAATTTTCAATTTAGCTTTTTAAAGTTAGCTAAACCTAAAAATAAAAGCCAAAATTAAGCCCAAAACTTTCTAAAATTATACAATAAAAACTAAAATTTACTTGTACTTAAGAATTTTACAACTGCAATTAAATATTATGTCAAAAAACTAATATTGTTAGAGCATTTAAAAAGGTGATACCACAAAAAATTGCAATTTGGGTTTTAGAAGTAACAAATAAAAAAATGATTTTTCTAGAACAATTTTCTGAATAAACTATGTTTGAAATTATGAAATGTACAAGTAGTTTTGAATAGAAAGATAACAAGAGGAAATAAAAGAGATACTGAAAGAGCAAATGAAATTAGGTAAACATGATTCTAGGAGATATATTTTATTTTGTTTGGCAATATGAAAATTCTTGTCTAATTTAACATGAGATGTGGTGCTCTAAGGCAAGAAATAAAGACCATCATATTTATTAGCTTATGGTCTTTAAAATTAAATAATTGAAGACAATTAAACTTTAAAATCATTACAAATAACAAACTTTATGAAAAGGTTATACAAATCTCACCAACAGTTTTCATCAAACTATTTTCTAATAATATTAAAAATACCTATTATATAGAAAATTCATGGATTACTGAACATAAAACTTTAGTAGAATTTGTAACCAATAATTGGGAACTGTAGGAGAATATGTATAAATTAACAATTTTCAACAATATATCCCACTAAATGAAATTCAATAAAATTTTTAAAAAATCACATTATGAATGAATTAAGAGAAATGCAAAAATTAAAAATCAAAAGTGGGATATTTCCTTTTTATCAAAAAATATTCTTTTGTTCATAAAAAGATTGTGCTGTATGAAATTTTTCATAGAAAAAAACAATTTATAGTTTATTGTATTGAAATTTTATTGAATTATCTTAATTTACTGATGGAATCATTTCAATACTATGGTTCTCATTTTCTTTTATAGAGTTGTTTTTAATTATTAAATTTCATAGAATTCTATTGACTTTCCTATGAATGTAAAAAAAATGATATTATCTGTCAAGCTCCTTTAGACCTATAAATCTGATTCTTTATAATTCCACTATTACATAAAGACTGTAATGAAAAATATAGCAAAAGGTTATAAAACTTACTGATCAGATTTCCACAGTTCATCCTGTGATCCTTGAGGAGAATGAAAATAGAAACCTGTACGTTTGATGCAATATTTTGCAATTTTACCTAGCCTCTCCATCACATTAGAATCTTTCCTATAGTTAAAGAAAAATATTCTCTACAGAAAGATATCTTCAAATTACAAAAATACTAATACACTTTCAAACAACAATTATCAAGTTTTGAAAAGAATAGAATCACAATCACACATCAAAAGTTATGGTGGTTTATCTTATATCACCTAGGAGCCCCCCTAGCCTGGTGAAAGACAGTAACTCAATATGGTATTGATTCCTCAAGTTGTTGAAAGATTTCTGGAAAAATATTGTACCATGCTGTATGTGATAACTTTCCACAGCTCCTGGATATTTATTGTTACAATATAGTGATCTCCACCACATTTCATCAATATGTGACTGGACTCATGTCAGAAAAACACCATTCATCAAAAGTCTCCTGAATGCTTTTCACACCAGTTCATGGCAATTTGAACCTGATGACATGATGCATTATCCTGTTATTGTCGAAGTAGATGGAGTTAAGTCAATGACTTAGTGAAATGGACACAAAAGTGTGTAACAAAGTGGTCATTGGCCAATGATGATAGGTTTGGAGTGACCAGTGGACTCAACCTAGGCCATCTCCATAGCTTTACAAAACCATAACCAACCTGCACAATACTTTGTTAACAACTGGGTTCAACTGGGTTCTGTACCACACCCAAAACTCACCATGAACCTGAGAAAACTGGAACTGTGACTCATTAGACGATGTCAAACATTACTAGTTACATAAGGATCCAATTAGTGACATCACAAAACAAGGTGAGGTGCTGGGTCTGGTGTTATGTTATCAGCAAATACAGCACTCTAGTTGGTCCTATATCCTATGGAAGTTAAAAAATATTGAACTGACTTGCTAGATGTATGTCTTGTACCTCCTGCATTCACTGTGAATGGGATTTGAGCCAGTGTTACTTGTCTGTTACTCCAATTAAATATAACCAGACACATCTGGTTATGATTATTAAAGACCCTGAGAGAGCAAGTGCACTGTTTATCAGAGTAGGCAGCAGTAGTAATGACTTTCACAAGATATTCTTGCTAATACATGACATCCTAAATCAAGGGATATCAAATGTCTTCACAATTTCAGAAAGAGAATGTCCAATCCATCTGGCACCCACTACAATGTCCTGTTCAAACTGATAAGTCACATTATCTTGCTATGTCAAAGCACAACTGATATAGGCCTGGCATTTTCATAATGTCAAGGTATGGTGGTACCATATTTATATAATATTATTCCATTAAAAAGTTAAACAAAAAAAAAACACAACTAAAAACAATCTTTTTAAAACATATAAAAATAAATTTAAAGAATCAACAATCTGAATTTTTTTTTAAATTAAAAAATTACTTTTTTTCAAGAAAAAATGAAGAACTTCAATTTAGGAGATATTTTTGTCTTCAAAAAATACTTTTCAAATAAAATTATTTTAAAGAAATTAGCATTTAAAATGTATAAAATTTTTGAAGTCATTTTTTACAATAAGAACTTTTTTTAACACTTTATAACTTATCATCTAAATATTAAAGCTTTACTAATCTAAATGAAATACAGGAAATTCCACAAGAAAATAAGGAGCAAGTGCAGACAGGCTAAAGAGGAATGGCTCAACAACAAATGTGCAGAGGTAGAGAGATTGAGCAGGACTAATAAAGCAAACATGCATAAAGAAATAAGAGAACTGACAGGACAAAAAACATGCTCTGAAAGAGGATGTATAAAATCCAAGGATGGAATGATCATATTGGAGAAAGAGGAAATACTCCAGCAATGGGAAGAATATATAAAAGATCCTTTCCACGACAAGAGAGAGCAATCGATAACACACAAAGATGAGGACGAACTGGAAATATTAAAGTCCGAAGTGGAAGTTGCAATGACCAAACTGAATGAAAACAAAGCAGCCGGAGCAGACAGCATTGTAATAGAGCTACTGATTGCCCAAGAAGAATTCAGTGTAGAGAAAATTACAGAAATAATAAATGTAATTTATAATAGTGGTGTAATACCAGATGACATAAACAAGTCGATTTTCATAGCACTGCCTAAGAAGCCAGGAACAAATGAGTGGGAACTTCACTGAAAAATCAGTTTAATGAACCACATTACAAAACTAATCATTCGAATCCTAATGAATAGAGTGAGAAGCAGAATCAGGCCAGAGATAGGACAAGAATAGTGTGGGTTTGTCAAAGAAACAAAGAATGCCATATTTGTGATTAGGATACTCTCTGAAAGGGAAGTACAAATGAAGAAAGACATGTACCTATGTTTTATCAATTATGTGAAGGTGTTTGACAGTATGCCACAAAGAATTGATGGCAACCTCAACATATTTGAGAAAGACATAAGAGTAATCAAAAGTCTCTACTGGCAGCAAATGCCTGTGTACAGGCAGGAAATGAATTCAGTAGATATACAAAGATTGAAATGGGCGTAAGACAAAGATGTGTCTTTTCACTGATACTAACAGGCCAGATAGAGGGAAGGAGAGACAGAGGTAAACAGCATGTAATGTACTTGACTGGCCTGAGCAGGTGGATAGCAGAATGGGGTTTGAGTGGTGTAATAGGAGAAAGTGTGCTAAGAGCCACCAGGGATAGGAAGACGTGGAAGGCCATGATCATCTACATCCTGAAAGGACAAGGTACATAGACAATGAAAAATCTAAAATATTGTATGGTTATGGCATTTGGTTTAGTAGGGAGTTGCAAATGTGTATAAATACTTAGGAAAAATTTCAAGTTGATGAATTTTGTTTTTAATTTTGTCTACAGCAAATATAAAAATAATGATTATAAAGGTAAAAGATTAAATTAATTTATTTTAGTAAATATCAACTTTGTGCAATGTCAGGAATAATGCATAGCTATTATTTCCTAAAGAAATATAGAAATTACAGTAACTTACTTCTTGCTCACACCAGCCATATCAAAGCCAATATATTGGATGTTATGGATTGGAGGTAGAAACTGATTGAGGTAATTGATGGCACTGCTAAATTCCTTTGTTAAAATACTTTCATGACGGCGCTTCTCTCGCATCTGCAAAAATGTAATTATATGCTTAGAAAAGTTCATGATTGTTCATTTGATATTTTAAAATGCAAAAACAACCGATTCCCAAAACCTGTTGAAAAGATGAATTGCCATGAGTCTCTTACTTATATGTGGTAAATAGTTTTAAAAAGTTACACAATGCATACAACACATAAGAATCAACCAGCTAAAATTTTGTGTTAAAAAAATATAGATAAAATTCATTGTTGAATTTAGGTTTTTTTTTTTAGTAACTTTATATTTGCAAGTAAAAATTCATTCAGCATAATTTCCTTTCTGTATAAAGTTTTCTTTTATTAGTTGTGGGATATAATATAACACAACTAATGAGAGATATGATATCAATTACTACATTTGGTTTCATAGCATAT
This sequence comes from Ascarosepion bandense, assembly GCA_037127315.1. Classification (NCBI taxonomy): domain Eukaryota; kingdom Metazoa; phylum Mollusca; class Cephalopoda; order Sepiida; family Sepiidae; genus Ascarosepion; species Ascarosepion bandense. Next base: position 979,842 of record JBBBDQ010000192.1, read on the forward strand.
TCCGCATGTGCGCGCACACACACACACACTATGAGTATATTTAGCAAATATTTTAAAGAAACAAGCAGGTATAACTTAGAAAACTATGCAACTTGTCTGTAATATGCAATGAAGTTAGCAAAGAACACAAAACTAAGACTACATAAAGAAACATCAAGGGCCATACATCATATATGCTTGGACAATCATGTCTTTTTAAATTCATGACTGACTAGGTGGATTTCCAATAGTAGGCTGCACTAGGCTGGTTGCCAACCAAGGCTGTAGGGCCCAGTCTGTCCTGCTATTCAACTTATAGTGAGGGATAGAAGAGATGAATTCATTCCTTTCTCATAAGTATTTGCATGCAAGTGAATGTAATTTGACTGGGCTTCAAATTTGGCTCTCTGATTTCTCATTTCAAGCCATTATCCATTACAGCACACATCCTAAAACTATATACATGAAGGAAAGATAATTTTTCCTTAAAAAATTACAAACATGAATGAAAAATAAAAACCATAAACCTAGCTTAAACTTATTCTAATAGATTTACTAGCGCCATTCTACAGCTTTTGTATCATAGGTGTGAATTCTTTGACAGTTGTCTCTATTAAAAAAAGTTAAAAAGAAATTGGGTAATATTATAAATTTGAAGTTTACAAGATATTGATTTCTAGAAATTTTTCTGGGAAAAAATTCTACAAACTCACCTTGACTAAATTGAGAACAATCATGGGTGAACCGAAACGTTTTATCACATCATTAAAGTGTTGTCCTGCTACATAAGCATAAGGATCAGCTTGATCAACTAAAAGTGGAAAAACAAAAAACAAAATACTGAGAATACCAGTTATATGCATGATGTGTACTTTCAATGAAATATAGGTGATATATAATTTCAAAAGTCTAACCAAAAAAACATTTTATCATTTCCAACAAATTATATATAATTAAGTATATTAGTTCAATGATTAGTTCCAGAGGAATTTAATCAAAATTTGAGCATTTATTACACACTAATTTACAGGGCTCTAAGGAACACTCCCTTTTGACACAGCCAAAGAAAGGAGGGAATTTTTTTTTCATAAGAAGTGGGGGCAGGAACTGCTCTATTTTACAGGAACAAAGGAGTGATAATCCCCTCATTTTGTTGCTCCTAAAATAAAAAAAATGTTGAAGCTGTAAAATTTGAAAGGCTGCCGTCTGAGTGTGTGTGTGTGTTTGTGTTTGTAGGAGGATATCTTTCTTTTTTTCTTTTAAGCAGTTAATATTGAAATACTTTAAAATGGCATTTTTCTTTTGATCTTATCCAAGGCTAAAGATTAAATTTTAGGGACAAACAAATTGCTACAATCTAAGTTTGTTTAAGCATTGTTAGTTGGGTTTCCACTGCCAGGTTTGGTGTCATTGAAGAGTTAAAAGACTTTTCAGAATTAAGAAAAATCTCTTTAAAAAGTTTAATAAGCTGATACCCTCAGCAGCATCCGATAAAAGACCTTTCAAATTCAGGTGAAATATTTACAGAAGAAAATAGTTTAAAAAAGGAGAAAAGTTTGATAAACAACTTTTGCTAAAATTGAACTTAATAATTTGATAAAATAAAATTTGATAATGCAGATTCTTGTGATATTTTTTCGTAGTTATAAAAGCCACTATGTTCAGAAGAAATAGTAGTGATTTTTGTTTCTGTGGGAATATTCATATACTTAAAAAAAATCAGCCATGCTTTATTTTAAACTGTAAATTTTTAAATTTTTGTTGCTTCTGATGTAACTTAAAAAAAATCAAAGAATTGTCAAATCTGTCCCAAAGTTCATGTAGAGGTGTAAGAAACATACTTAAAAAGTTTTGTGTTAAAAAGCACCAATGATGTACTTATATCACTGATTTGCTATTCCATCTTATAATGAGCATTATTTTAAATAAATGACATAAAACTTACAATAGTTTAAAATTATTTCAACTATTTAAGAAAAAAAAATGTACACACAGTAACTCAAAAAAATCTTGTAATCTTATTTTGCAAGCATGAAAATATTGGTTATCTAAATTAAATTTCTAAACATTTTCCCTTCTCAACCAATTATTCTACTCAGTTTTCATGACACATAAAAAAAAATTAAAAGGCAGATGTTTGTATTTAAATGAGGAACTATAAACTGCTGATCAGGCAAAAATACAATTGATGTAATATTATAACATACTGATAGAGTGGGAAGAAGAGTGGGAGTCCAGCAGCCACTTCAAAGTTTGAGGAGTGTGTAAATCCCTGCTGATCTACATTATTTACATTATTCAAACTATTGTCCTCATTTTGGTACAATGTTTTATTATTTATATAAATACAATAAAATGATTTATACTACCTTTTTGATAATACTAACACTTGATAAATCTAACTTTAGATAAGCAAATACAAAGTAAAAATAAGACAAATGAATTCAGGTTAGTTATACAAAAACAAATAAACACAGCAACTGTGGAAAAAGCCATTTTCTCTTCTACAGATGACTCTCATAAGACTGTAGTGATCAATTGTGAGCTAAACAGATTGAACATTAATGTGGCAGCTTTACAAGAAACACGATTTCCAGACAGACTATCTCTAAAGGAAAAACACTACACCTTATTCTGGCAGGGAAGAGTAGTCAATGAATAAAGACTTGGATTCATTGTCAGAAACATCAATATGGTTGAACCTACAACAGGTGAGAGAGAGAATTCTCTCTTTGCCTCTGTACATCTTGTAAACCTTGTGCATCTTTGCACCAACACTTCAAGCTACACCTGAAGTCAAAGACCAGTTCTACACTCAACTTGACAGCATCATCAAGCATATCCTTGCATACGAACATATTTACCTTTAATGTGAGTGTAGGCATTGATCAAGTGTATTTTAAAGCTGATGGGCTTTGCTTTCTATCTACATGAGGAACCATTCAATAACTTAAAAGTATTTTAGGGAGATATGCCTCTATATTCTCATTAAAAGATGAAAAAGCCTTTAATCACATTTTTACTGTTTGGACCATACTTTCTGCTATGCCATTTGATTGTGGGTGATATAGTGGTGTTTTACATGGTATACATCCTATTTTTTTTTAGCCAAGACACTAAATATTCATTGCAGAATTCCGGTGCATTCTCAGTGACAATGGTATTAGGTAGACTGTTTCTTGCAAATATTGTTCTCAATATTTGTTTCACGGTGGCAGCTTTTCTATCCTTCACCTTTATTACTTTTGGCTAACTCAAGAATGAGTCTACTAAGATTAAAAATAAACCAATATCTCTAATGTGGGCAGGGACCATGTGGACCCTTGTCCATGGCTTCCCCTCTTGAGGTCATGTGTGTAATTTGGTTTGTTTAAATGTTTTAATTTTTGCACATCAGGGGCATCTTCTTATGTATTTGTCAATATTTTTAGAATATTCCGGGCACCAAGCTTGCTGTCTCAACTTTCTTTATCGTTGTGACACCACAATGAATATTGTCATGCTAGATCTTATAAGTTATTCTGGTATGTAATCATTGAAACTTTTTTTTGCTGTTTCACATTCTGCTGTTGTGAGAATGAGAAACATATCTGTAATCTATTTTGTTCTCTTTCGTTTCATCGGTCTCTCAGTTTTTTTTACCCTGGCCATTGCCACAAAGTATCTAATCCACATGTCCTTATGCTCCGGATTGTCAAGTATGGTCAGACATCCTATTTGCGACACAATTGTTGTGATGTGTAAATCTATACGATTTCCCTTTCCCTGGTGTCTGAAATTTGCTCTATACGTGTATTTTGCATACCACACTACACTACTGCTATCTTATCGTGTCTATGACAAACACCTTTTTTAATAATCATTTTGCCCCAAGCAAGGCAGGACCACCACTGGTGCACAAGGGGTTACAGTAAGAGAAAAAAAAACAAAGTATAAGGGATCTCAAAGAAATGGATGGGAATCAAGTAGATAAACAATGGCAATTGGCATTGCATTTAAACTTTTGGAGATTGGAGCTATCAGGGAAGCAAGCAAATGATAGGAGTTCCATAAAGGGGAAGTACAAGAAAAGAAACTATTAGAATAGAAAAGCGAGTTACATTTAATTATTTCAATGATAAAAGGGTGGAATCTTAATTCTAATCTAGTAGCACTAGTAAATACATGTGTTCAGGGAACCAAGGACAAAAACCTTATTAGAGCAGTTACCATGAAAATACTTGTAGAAAAAACAGAGAGAAGACATGTCATGTCTGTGAGAAAGTGACTGAAGGTAAGCTGTTAAGTCAGGAGCAATTATATTGCAGATCCTCCTTTGGATTTTGTTGAGGACTTCAAGATGAATAGCAGGAGCACCCAGCCAGATATAGCAACAGTATTCAATGCACAGACAAATGGTAGATTTATAAATGTGTAAAATGGATTCTGACAAGAAAAACTTCCTAGCCTGATACAGTGACCCAAACTTCCTAGTAGTAGATGCAGCTATGGATTTGATGCAGTCATTCCATTTGAGGTCATTTGAGAGAGTGAGGCCAAGGAAGCAAAGTGTGTTGCTCTCTAGGAGACTAGCATCATCTATTCTGATGGTAGGTAAGAAAGTTTCTCTATGATGGTTAAAGGAGAGCAGCTTCATTTTAGAGGTAATAAAATTTACAAGCCATTTTCAACCCCATTCAATCAAAGATTGTAGGTTCTTTTGAAGCACCTTGCCAAATTTCTTATTGTGACGAGAGTAAATGGTGGTGTCATCTGCATAGATGGCTAATTTGGAACTGATTACATCAGAAAGATCATTGATGAAGATCAGAAAAAGTAAAAGCAGATCCTTGAGGGATGTCTGCTTTCATATGAAAGGCATTTGAAGTTTGTTTATTCAAAACAACCTTCATTTCATGACTTGATAGGAACAATTAGATTACATCAAGCAATTATCCAGAAATACCATAGCTCTGGAGCTTGCACAGACGGCAAGCATGGTAAATTGTCAAATGCTTTCAAGATATCAAGATCAACAGTCTGAACTTCACTGTTTTTATCAAGAGCCTGGTATATATATATATATATATATATATATATATACACACACACACATATTCAGTGATGGTTGTTAGCATATCAGCTGTAGACCTTGCAAAGTGGAAGCCATACTGTTGTCAGAGAAACAAACAATATAGATTCCTTACTATAGTATGACAAACAGTATATACACTTATTTTCAGAACAAAGCTTGGCACAAAGCATCCTAGAGATATCTTAATTCAAATCATTGGCACCAGCTAGACCTGGTCATCACCAGATGCGACTCCTTAAACAATGTCTGTAAAACTAGAGCTTGCCACAGTAAAGGCTTCAACACTGACTATTTCCTCATCTCCTCAAAGGTAAAATTAAGACTTAAGAATCTCTACCATTCAAAAAAAGAAATGCTGATTGAGAATTAACTCTAGCAAAACCGCCTATCTAGATAAAAACCAGAAGTTCTCAGAGAGGTTTGTAGAGACTCTTTCCAGTAATTCAGTGCATGAAAGACAGAGGGAACTCCATTCAGAACACCATTTACAATGTTGCAGACCCATAGAAAAAAGATATACAATAACAAAGACTGGTATGAGCCTAAAATCTTCACATTAGAGCCTGTCATCAACACTAACTGCAATGCATGATCCTAGCCAACAAAATCTACAGGCTTTGAAAGCTGCTTGTTGTAAGACCCAGGAACTGTATGTCATTGTGTAAATGACTAATGGCTCCATTTTTCAGATAAGCATCCAAGAGGTTTTGGTCAATGCCAACATCCAGAACATGCACAAGAACATTAAACAAGCAACTGGCAAACCAAGAAGGAAGTCTGTGCCCCTGAAATCAAAGATACAGAAATTAATTATAGAAAAAGACACAAATGGCACAATGAGTAACGCACTAGCTCAAACATTACTTGAGAAAAACAGGGGCTTATTTGCCATTCCTAGAAGATCTGAACTTTGAGCCTACAGTTTTACTTGGTCATCAACACACTGTGTAGCATAGAGGTCAAAGCACATCTGATCCGTGATAGATTCCCTTAGTAGAATGCAGGTTCGAATCCTGTCAGAGAGTGCATATTTTTCTCTAATAAGATTTCTCAAACATTCAATATGATAGACAAAAATAAATAAATATATTGTTTAATAAATAAATAGAGCATCCACTACAAATAATATTTAACTAATGAAAATTTGTCAGATTAATAAATAAAAAAAAATCTATTCCTTTTCTCTTCTTTATAGTGATGAATGATGTGCTACACTGCTACACAGTGTGTTAGTAACTAAGCAGGCTGTAGGCTCAGAGTCCAGCTCTTCTAGGAATGGTAGATCCTCAATAACATCAAACACTTTTTCCATTGTTTTTACATTTGTTTTTTATTTAAAATAAATAACTATTGTCCCCCAATGGTTGCGTAAAACTTGCTGAAAAAACAATTGTGTATTATTTCCAAAGAATACTCAGCACTTAAGATAAATAATTATTATCGACTAATGTTTGTACAAAAGTCTCTGAGAATAAATTGTTTACTATTACCACAGAATACTTAGCATTAAGGGAAGAGAATTTTCAATTGTAAATAAATTAATAAATGCATATATATGGTAAAAGAGTATGTCACTTACTGCGAAAAAGAGTATGTGTAGTCTATACGATACGCCAAACACAAAATAACCAAAATAAAGTTAAGTCAGTGGAAGTTGTTGCCTTAAATGTATTGCAGATATGTTAACATTGTCCTGTCCAACTGTCGACCAATGAAAAAAATTATTCTGTTGAATAAAAATTATTCTGTACTTGGTGTTTCTCAAACAAAAAATTTTATTTTTCTACCTCATCCATTAGCTTGTGAGTGACTGTTGTCCTGTGTGTTGGATTTCTGATTGTTTACGTGTATTGGGATTTTTATCATTGGACCTGCAATTCATGATTTCAACATTTTTTCTGCTTCCTGAGTCTTCAAATTTGGACTTGCAATTTGTTCATTTTGTTTTGAAATTGAGCTACCATATAAATTTCTGAGCAATATATCCATTTACTTTTCATTTAAGGAAAATAATTATTATACCCTAATGTTTGTATGAGTTACTGAAAAAGAATTTTTACTATTTCTACAGAATACTCAGCATTATGGGAAGAACATTTCGAAATGTAAGTATATTAATAGATGCATATAACCATTTGTTTTTCATTTAAGATGAATAATTATTTCCCAATGTTTGTACATGAGTCACTGAATAACCAATTGTATTCAATAGAAGAATCAGCATTAAGAGTTAAGAATTTTCAAATTTAAAGGAATTAATGTAAATATCCATTTATTTTATGTGTAAGATAAATAATTGTTATCTCCCAATGTTTGCACAAAAGTCTCTGTAAAATCCTCCTAATAAAATATTTTAAAAATCCAAAAACCTAAAATATTATCAGTTGTACACAAATATCTATGACATCAGTAGAGTTTCAAAGTTGACATTTGTAAATAAAAATGTACGTAGAAGTAACTTTTAAAATTCAGGTATCAATTTTGACTTTGTCATATCATAAACAGGACATTCTTTCTAAATTGATAAAAAAAAAATAATCAACATTTTTTTATTCAGAAAAATACTGAAGAATGCTAATCTACAAATATTATTTCTGACAAAACTTTTCCATATTTTTTGCAAGCAAAAAGTCAATTTAAGAAGTGCTGTTATTCATTTTTGCTACTTCATTCTTGCTATGTCACTTTTACTCATTCCATTTAACCAGAGTATTTAGATTTTATTGCTTGATGCAAGTACTGAAATCATGATAAAGACTGCACCATTTAAGCAGTGTTTATATCTTCTTAACCATATTTTAAAGAAGTTTTTATTTACTTTTTTGCTTGACTTGTTCACAATGCAGAAAAACAAAAAGGTTTTCAGGATTTAATACTAATAACTACAAAAAAATAAAAAATATAAAAAAATCCTGAGGAGAGAAAAACCATGTATAAGGTTATCCATACTTACCAACAATTTGTGGTTTGGGTACCATTTTAGAAATATCTTGAGACCAAAATAAAGGAATAGATCCTCGAAGTTGCACGAAAGAAGACACACAGGCTTTCTTCAAAAATGTAACAGATGCATCATGGACAATTTGTTCAGTTTCAACTTCATTTGCAACTGAACCCTTAAAATAAAATAAATATATATATATATATATATACGAGTGAATACAGAACAAAGAAAGAATTTTTACAACATCCAAAACATTAATTTAAAACAGTGCTTGACATATAATATATAGCGCTGTGAATATTTATTATAAATTATATTTTAGAACATGTACATAATTTTTTTATATATATCCACTACAAATTGTACATTTGTTTTGACATTGAAACTTCAATGTCTCATCAGGCGGTATGGATAGGAATGGAAAGCCTCTTTTCTTATATTTGGTCAGTTGTGTGTGGGATGTTGGTGGGGGTTAGTGATAAGGAAACAAGTCTCGTGTATTGACCGTTAGAATTTTGAAGAAAGTGGTGTGGGTAGTTAAAATGGTTGATTAATGAGAGTCTTTGATTTCTAGACAGATTTAACATTAGCAGTTAGAATGTAAGTTTTTATTATCTTGCGACTAGACTATATCCTTTGGATTTCTTAGAAGAGTCAGCAAGGGGTGGGATGCTTATTTTGTACAGAATATTTTTGTATTTAAGCAGAGTCTTTATAATTAATGTAAATTTGTATATTTAATCTTAATTTTGGATTTAGGAAATAGATTTTTCCTATTACATTTTAGATTTTAATTAGATCACAGTTTGGAAACCAATTTTTTCTATAAAATGTTTAATTTTAAATTTCTTTTCTTATACATACTTGGTCAGTTGTGTGTGGGATGTTGGCGGGGGCGGGGGGTAATGATAAGGGAACAAGTCCTGTGGATTGACCTTTATGAGTGTCTTTGATTTCTAGACAGATTTAACATTAACAGCTAGAATGTAAGTTCTTTTTTTATATCTTGTGACTAGACTATAACCTTTAGGATTTCTTAGAGGAACAGGTTAGGGGTGGGATGCTTATTCAGTACAGAATATTTTTGTATTTAAGCAGAGTTTTTATAATTAATCTAAATTTGTATATTTAATCTTAATTTTGGATTTAGGAAATCGATTTTTTCAATTAAATGTCAAACTTTAATTAGATCACAGTTTGGAAACCGATTTTTTCTATTAAATTTTAAATTTAAGATCACTGTTTGCAGTAAGATTTAATATAAGAGGTAAATTTTAATGTTAAAAATTTTAGGTAATAGGTAAGCAGGTAATAAGTGTGTAATAAGTAGAATTATGTAGGAGTAAAGATTGAATTTTTGTATTTAAGGCAATAAGTGAATAGGTAATAGGTGTGTTTGTATTTAAGGTAATAGTTGAAGTTTAATGTATGTATTAAGGATAGTTTTTATAATTAATCTAATTATGAATATTAAACCTTACTTTAGAATTTAGTAATGAAAAACATGCTAACCCAATATATATAAACATGAAAAACAATGCTAACCCAATATATATAAACCCCAACTCTAATCACCTACCATCCATTATCAAGCATATCCCATCATCGGTAGAATACCACATTAACACACACTCATCCAGTAAAGAAATATTTGATAAACACAAGGTAATTTACGATAGAATCCTTAAAGAAAGCGGATATCAATCATCAAAAATTAGCTTTGTGGAAAAATTCAGGAGTTCAAAAAGCAAAAATGGAAACAGGAAAATCATATGGTATAACCCTCCTTTTTATCAATCAGTTAACTTCAAGCTGGGACATAAATTTCTTAAACTAATAGATAAGCATTTCCCTAAAAATAACCCACTAAGCAAAATCTTCAATAGAAATACAATAAAACTAAGCTATAGCTGCTCCAATAATCTAGAAAAAATAATTAAAGTACATAACAGCAAAATATTAAAAGCACACAACAAAAATAACTCCAACTCTAATACCAGTCCGCCCCATAATAACCTCTGTAACTGTAAAAACCCTAACCAATGCCCCATGACCAATAAATGTCTAACGAAATCCCTGATATATATGTGTTCAATTTCATCCATGGAGAATCCTAAAGATGAAAAAATAAAGATTGGAAATACCATGAGCATATTTAAAAAGCGATTTTACAATCACCTCTCATCCTTCAATAACAAAGTAAAACAAAACATGACGTCTCTCTGCTGCAAATACTTTTGGAAGTTAAAAGACGAAAATAAAACGCCTACAGTTATATGGAAAATCCTTAAACAAGCAAGAACAGCTAAATCTATAAAGGAACCATGTTTCCTTTGTCTTTAAGAAAAAAATTGAAATCCTTAAATATATGAAGCTTTTAAACCAGAGGCATGAAACCACAGTAAACTGTAAGCACAATAAAGAACTAACCTTACAATCATGCTAAAAAATACTACAAAAGCCAGAGTAAAAACTTTTCTAAAAAATTAAAAATTCTATAGAAAAAATCGAATTACTAAATTCTAAAGTAAGGTTTAATATTCATAATTAGATTAGAAATTTTTCTAAAAAATTAAAAATCCAACAGAAAAAATCGATTTACTAAATTCTAAAGTAAGGTTTAATATCCATAATTAGATTAATTATAAAAACTATCCTTAATACATTAAACTTCAATTATTACCTTAAATACAAACACACCTATTACCTTAAATACAAAAATTCAATCCTTCCTCCTACATACAAAATTCTACTTATTATGCACTTATTACCTGCTTACCTATTACCTAAAATTTTTAACATTAAAATTTACCTCTTACATAATTAAAATTTAAAATAGAAAAAATCGGTTTCCAAACTGTGATCTAATTAAAGTTTGACATTTAATTGAAAAAATCGATTTCCTAAATCCAAAATTAAGATTAAATATACAAATTTAGATTAATTATAAAAACTCTGCTTAAATACAAAAATATTCTGTACTGAATAAGCATCCCACCCCTAACCTGTTCCTCTAAGAAATCCTAAAGGTTATAGTCTAGTCACAAGATATAAAAAAAGAACTTACATTCTAGCTGTTAATGTTAAATCTGTCTAGAAATCAAAGACACTCATAAAGGTCAATCCACAGGACTTGTTCCCTTATCATTACCCCCCGCCCCCGCCAACATCCCACACACAACTGACCAAGTATGTATAAGAAAAGAAATTTAAAATTAAACATTTTATAGAAAAAATTGGTTTCCAAACTGTGATCTAATTAAAATCTAAAATGTAATAGGAAAAATCTATTTCCTAAATCCAAAATTAAGATTAAATATACAAATTTACATTAATTATAAAGACTCTGCTTAAATACAAAAATATTCTGTACAAAATAAGCATCCCACCCCTTGCTGACTCTTCTAAGAAATCCAAAGGATATAGTCTAGTCGCAAGATAATAAAAACTTACATTCTAACTGCTAATGTTAAATCTGTCTAGAAATCAAAGACTCTCATTAATCAACCATTTTAACTACCCACACCACTTTCTTCAAAATTCTAACGGTCAATACACGAGACTTGTTTCCTTATCACTAACCCCCACCAACATCCCACACACAACTGACCAAATATAAGAAAAGAGGCTTTCCATTCCTATCCATACCGCCTGATGAGACATTGAAGTTTCAATGTCAAAACAAATGTACAATTTGTAGTGGATATATATAAAAAAATTATGTACATGTTCTAAAATATAATTTATAATATATATTTACATACATACAGAGAGAGAGAGAAATTGCTAGAAAAGTAAACTTATACAGTGGTTCAAAAAGTAATATGATATTTTGTCTATGAATTATTAGAACTAACCAACTACTGAGAAGTGAAGGTTATAATTAAACTGAGACCAGGATATAATTAAATGACTTTTAGTGTGTGTGTTATTTATAATTTATGGTAATATTCAATCCTATGGTAACTAACATATTTATGATGTTTTAGAACCTTGAATAAGTATTCACTGTTTTACAACAGATGGCATTCCCAGAACTGAGTGTGTATAGTTTCAGATGATAACATGTCTATAAGGAAGTACTATAAGCAAGCTTGTCATTTTGCCAAAGTCTAAACAACTTTGTTTTTCATAGCGATAAACATGTCAGATTTCGTGCAAAAGAAAGTGTATTTGCGGGAAATTTTACTGCACTATTTTATACAAAGTAATCTGCAGCTGAAACACATAATTCTTGTTGAGGCTTATGGCAACCATACTCTGTTTAAAACAACATGCAGAAATTGGTTTAGATGCTTCAAAAATAATGATTTTGATGTTGAAGATGAAGCCCCTCTGGTGCACCAAAAAAAGTTAGAAGACAAAGAATTGGAAGCATTACTTCATAAAGACTCATGTCATGGACAAGCTAAACTTGCAGAATCATTAGGAGCTGATCACACAACAGTTTTGAAATGTTTGAAAGAATTAGAAATAATTCAAAAGCAAGCAACCAAAACCATCACAGGAGATTGCTATCGATTACAATTGATACATTTGAGCCAAGCATTGATGAAAAAATAACCCCTGTACGAGCCGAGACATGACAAAGTGATTTTGCAACATGACAATAGCTAGGCCACATGTAGTAAAACGAGTGAAAACCTAGTTGGAAACGCTTAAATGCTGCCAGAAAGATAAGAAATAATGGCTAGCGATGGACAATACTTTCAATGACATGTTTCTTACTAATTTTTGTAAATAAAACATTACTTTTCATGAAAAATCAGCAAGGACTCATTCAAGGTCCTAATACAATATATATAAAATGTATAAAAGCAATAGAAACAGTGAGAAATATTTTCAGGTAAAGTAATCTAAACTTATTGATAAATGGAACTTTGTCTATGTGTGTGTGTGTATCCGTTACCTATAGACTCCAAAAAGGCTGAACCAATTTTCTTGAAAATTTACACAATTGTACTATAAGCATCTGCAAGTGTTCTTAGCTAGGTTTTGTGTCAAGGTACCCCCAATAAATATCGAAAATCGATAATCGAAAAAATCGGGTTATAGAAGGAGTGGTCCAATTTTAATCAAATTTGATACACTAATAGACAAAGACATAAGAAACAATATTCATAAGTTTCAAGGTTGCAGTTCTTATATAGTGCAGAAAATTTGATATCGATACCAAGAAATCAAAATTTGACTTACATCCATTCATTTTTCTTTCAGTCTACTGTTTCACTTTAACTGGAAACAACTACTGCTTTTTAGTCTTTCATGCCAACGTCCAAAGATTCTGAGCTCCAAGACCATGGATTAGTTTTAAAGTTTTCATTACACCCGAGCAACACCGGGTTATACTGCTAGTTATACATAAATCCCAGCATAGTTAATTCAACAAGTTTAAAAACATTTCCTCATGTTAGTGTAATCAGCTGATCTTCTCAGCTTAAATATCTAGAATTACTACATGCTAAAGCTTCATTTCCCTTCAAACATGTATTGATCACTTTCTAATACAATTATTTACTGGTCTAATCTAAATCTAATTTAAATCTTACCTATAACTGTTTAGTGTGTGTGTATATATTATTTTAAAAACCAGGAATTTATTGAGAGTCTGTAAGGCCCTTTTATCCAACATCTCATCAGGAGAAAAAAATCGTTGACAACGAAAATAAAGAGCAAAAAAGGAGGGAAACACAATAAAATAAATATACATATAAATATATATATTTATAACGAGTGGAGAGGAATTCATGTATAAATAATTAGCGAGGGACAGTTACAATAAAATATCCCTCAATAAATTCAGAGACTTTACAAAATCTTTCTGCTGGCAGAGAGAAGGTTTCTGTAATGCTATAGAGACTGATTTCAAAATCATTAAATGATTTTTGGAACTGGCCTTATGTATAATTTTGAACCACTCTTTCTTATACGACTTGGCACAGGCCATATTCTCCACTAGATGCTGAGCGATAGCTGATTCCATATTTATAGCGGGGAGGCAACATATGTTACCTATTTTGCCAAGTTGTATTTTAGAAGGCACATGCTGATTAATTCTTGTTTCCAAAGGTAAGGTTGTATGCCCCCACATAACCAGCAGCAATTCAATTCATATACCAAATTACTTAATTTGATGTAGGGCAAATCATCCTTATAAAATGACAGAAACACAGACCTAGTCTGAAAAATACCACACAGAGCAACAGATGGAAGACAACCAGAAACAGACTTGTTGATCTGTGTAACCAAACTTTGGCCCTTATTATGTCATTTCAAAACATTAATTTAAAACAGTGCTCAATATAAAACTAGAGCAATTAATATTTATTATAAATTAAACTTTAGAATATGTACAAACTACAATCTACTACAAAATTGTACATTTTGTTTTGACAATGAAAGAACAATGTCTCATCAGGTAGATAATAATGATGGTAATAAATGTTATTTTTGGAAAGAAAATTTAAGAAAACTCACTTCCTTTTATTTTTTGGAAAACTGTTCAAAAGGGTAGAAAAGATGAGAAAGCAAAAAGAGAAATCAAAAAGGGGGAAGAAAGAGGAAAGAGAAAGACACAGAGAAAATAAAAAGCAAAGAGGAAAAGAGAGAAAAAGAGAGAAATGAGAAGAAAGAACCAATGAAAGTCCCATTTCATAGCACTGCCTAAGAAGCCAGGTGCAAACAAGTATGAACTCCACCGAACAATCAGTCTGAAGAGCCACATTACAAAACTGATTGTCCAAATTCTGATGAATTGAGCAAGAAGCAGAATCAGACTAGAGATAGGACAAAAAATATGCGGTTTTGTCAAAGAACAAGAAACGCCATATTTATGATTAGGATGCTATCTGAAAGGGCAATACAAATGAGAAAGGACGTGTACCTATGTTTTATTGATTATGTGAAGGCATTTAAGAATTGATAGAAATACTAAGTAACCTCAAAATATTTGGGAAAGACATATGAGTAATCAAGAATCTCTACTGGCAGCAAACCACCTGTGTACAGACAGGAAATGTTTCAGCAGTTATACAAAGAGAGAAAAGGGCGTAAGACAAAGATGTGTCTTTGCACTGGATCTATTCAACTTGTGAGCAATGATGAGGTTTTGGGAAAAAGGGAAAGGAAAAGGAAATTAATACTGAGCATCAGGAAGAGATAGTTAAAGTTCTTGGAACATGCAATGAGGAAGGAGGGCTTGGAGAATCAGGCCAGACAGAGGAAAGGAGAAACAGGGAAAAACAGCATGTAACATACTTGACGAGCCTGAGCAGATGGATGGCAGAACGGGAGTTGCGCGGTGTAATAGGAGAAAGCATGCTAAGAGCCACCAGGAATAGGGAGACATGGAAGGTTATGATTGCCTATGCCCTAAAAGGAAGAAGAAGATAGTAATAAAGAAGTTTTTGACAACTCCAAAATTAAATACATTAATGTATTAGAAAAAGTAAACTCAACACTGGTTTAGAATACTTTGTTAAAAACAAAGTAGGTGGAAATAAGTAGAAACTATGTAAAAGTAACATTGTATAGTTCAACCAACCCTTCAGCCATTATGTCCCAACAAAAATTGAAAAATTCTTCCTAAATTTAATTCACAAACATTTCTTCTATTAACCCACACTAAAAAGATTTTTAACAAAATGTGAAATTAGTTATAGTTTCTTTAAGAACATTAAAAAATATATTTCACAACATAATAATGATCTCAAATAAATACTTGACCCATGTGAATAATAACAGATACTTCTAATAATAGTGACCCTTCTAAAAATAACTGAAACTGCCAAAAATATAAGACCTGTCCCTTGAATGGCTACTGTATGTCTAAAAGTATTATTTAAAGAACTTGCATCCATTTGGATGATGATGTTAAATTCTACATAAGAGCAACAGGAAATAATGAAAATATTGTTTCAATAATCATATGCTGTATTTAAACAACAGTAAATACAACAAAACATCACTTTATCCATATATCTAGGAGAGGCTGTTACTTGATCTGACATGTCTTAACTACTCAATCACAAAGGAATTTGTAGTTAGATCAATTGATGGTTTCTCCTAGGTCTATAGGAGTCGCAGGTTTGAATCCTGGGGTAGGATGCATATTTTTCTAACAAGATTTCCCAAATACTCATGCCAGTAGATATATATAAATATACTGGTTGATTATAAAAAACAGAGTATCTACTCAATTATTCATTAAAAAATAATCAAACGAACTAAAAATATGTCAATTCATTCCAATTCCATTTTGTATCTTTCTGTAACATTTTGCAATATATATATATATATATATACACACACACCCTCCACACATACACCAATCTAAAAAACACGCTTCTACTAGACAGACTCCATTTTACGACCATGCAAGTCACATTTGCACCCAAACTAATGGCGTAAGTATGATCTTGGTCCATGCTTTTCTAACTTTTACATGTCCCACATAGAAAATACACTTTTTAAAAAAAATTACCAAACCCACAATATACATCCACTATGTAGATAATGTTTTAATTCTTCTTCAGAACAAAAATGAAATTGATAATCTTAAATTTGCATTAAAAAAAAATTCAGTACTCAACTTCACATATCAGCTTAGCAAAAAAAAAAACAAAAACAAAAAACTCCTGGTTTTAGACATCCTTGTGGAGTCTCGTAATAATACTTTCATTACCATTACTTCTCTTTACAAAAGACCCACCAGTAAAATTTATGTGGAGTGGGGTTAACAGATGTAAAAAAAATAGATTTAAAAAAAAATAATTTCATTCATTTGTGAATAAGTCCTGAAAATTTTATTAAAAGCTGACAATTATTTGATTTTTGCAAGAATTTCAAAATTAATGTTTGTCACCAGAAAAAAACTGAGTTATGTAATATTATGTTTTCCATTGTAAACTCTCATAACAATTTGGTTACCTGCTGATATCAAACAAGACTTTTTGTCAAAACTTCGAATGTGTTAGAAGGGATTCAAAAGTTTTTAAAATAATTAAAAAATATTTTGATCTTTCCTCTTAATAATAATATAAACATTTTGATAGAAAAACTTTGTTTTTATTAAGTTTGGGGCTTTTTTTTATTCATACTGTGCTGTTTTTTTACCAATTTAATGGAGGTACCTAAAAGCTGGAAATGTTGTCCCTTTATCAGGATTGTATAAAAATTCACTAATTGAATGAGCAACAGAATCTGGAGTGAATAAATCTGATGTTTTTTTTCTATAGTTTTACCAAATAATAATTAAAAAAACTTTTGTTGTTGTAATTGTAATTGCTGTTCATGTTGTTGTTTTTGTTGCTACAATTGTTGTTTGTTTTTACTTTTGTAGCACCAACATTTGAATCATGATAGATTTTAATTCATTCATTTTCCTGTACTCTGCTGTATATTTCTTAGATTAATTTTTGAGTAACTATGCCTAGTTATTTCTTTGTAATCCTGCAAATATTATGTCTCTTTGGTGAAGTGGTAAATATTAACTGAATATCCTATTACAATATGTAGGATATGTATTCTATTTTTTGTTTCCTTGTGTAAGTTCAAATGAATACTCGTCGCTACTTTTGTAAAGTCATCACTCAATAAATCTCCGGCCTAACTAATAAAACAGCAACTTTTTGGCAAAATTCGACTTTATTCATCAACATAGTCTCCTTCTAGGGTGATACACTGATTCCAGCTTTTCTCTAACAATTCAATGCCTATTTTGTAGAACGATTTGTCTTTGGCTTCAAAAACACCTCATTTTCCAATATCACTTCTTTATTGGAGCCAAATCTCTTTCCCTGGAGCATTCTTTTGAGAGCTGCAAAAAGCCGGTAGTTGTTGGAGAATAGGGTGAATGCAGAAGCAATTTGAAGTGCAATTCATGCAATTTTGCCATTGTTGCAATTGACTTGTGATACAGTGTGTTGTCTTAGTGAAAGATCACTTTTTCTTCTTCATTTGTGACTGTTTTTTGGCAATTTCTTCATTCAAACACACCAGTAATGCTATATAATATTTGCCATTGATGGTTCTTCCTTTCTCAAGGTAATCGATGAACAAAATACCTTGCAAATTTTAAAATACAGAGACCAAAATCTTGCCTGTTGATGTTTGCATCTTTGATTGCTTTGGACAGCTTTCATCTGCTGCTGTATACTCACCTGACAGCTGATTTGACGCTGGAGTGAAGTGGCGTATCCATATTTCATCCATCGTCACATATTTACACAAAAATTCTTTCTTGTTGCATTGAAACTGTTGTAAACAATGCTCTGAATCATCGACATGTCGTTTTTGATCGACTGTGAGCAAATGAAGCACCCACTTTGAACATAGCTTTCTCATTGACAAATGTTCATATAAAATGGTAACTACACTGCCTTCTGATACATTTCAATCTCACACAACTTCAATTATTTACGATTGGCCAAAACAAGTTTGTGGATTTTTTTTTTTTGTGTTTTCCGGGACAACTGCTGATTTTGGGAGACCTGAGTGTTCAGCATCATTTATGTCTTTACGACCATGTTTAAAGCCAGCATACCACCTCTTAATTGTTGTTTCTGACAGAGCAGAGTTCAAACACTTCTCAAGATGTTGCTTTGCTTGAACAGTATTTTTTCCCATCAATGTTTTATCAACATATGAAATTCAGATTTTTCCATTGCAAGAGTAGCTTCTCTTAAATAACTGTAATTTGTAAACTAATAATCCAGTTGAGCCCAAATTTTGTCACGTGCCATTTGAAAGTTAGTACTTCATAAAAATATGGAATTTTTATTAGTGGCACCATCTATAAGTCAGGCCTGGTACTTACTGAGTGAAGTGTTACTAGAAATAATGCTTTCAAAAAATACTGTCAGACCTTTTCTTTTCTGACTTGCATGGTTATTATGTACTCATATATATATTATTAGTACAATTTTACATTATCACAGTTGCCTGATTCCTCTAATTACATCAAAACAAGGTTGACTATATTTGTTCTCTGGTAATCTGTGTTCAAACTGAAATATTGGCAGTGATACTTTATTCATATAAGACATATCACCTTTGGGGTCATGTATGAGAGAGATATGAAATGAGGAGCAAACATGATTGAATGGCTATTAAGATATGGCAGAACATCATCATCATCATGTGTGTGTGTGTGTGTGTGTGTGTGTGTGTGTGTGTGTGTTTGGTTTGTTTCAACCTCAGTGGGTTATTTAATGCTGGTAAAATTTCTACAATAGATTTGTATGAATAGAATATATATTTTTTGTAAGAAATTGTAGATCGGGTTTCATTGACATATTTTTGTAAAATGGGTTTTGTTGAGAGTTAGATCTATTACTGGTAATATTCTTTTCCCTTCAAAAATGTGTTACTGGCATTTTTTTTTTTTCAAAAATATATTCCTGGAGCTTTTACTATAAAAGTCTATTTTTATACTTTCATAGTGTTTTGATCCAAACACTCTGTGTCTGGGGAATGTCAAGGGTAGGTTTTTCTTTATGTGACTTCACATGATTCTTCCATCCAGCTTCTTGAAAGAAGCATGCACTGACAGAAATCACATGTTTACCCTTTGATGTCCTTGTTGATTATCACACATTTGAAGTTGCCACTTCAGCCATTTGTGTTCTAGATGACATTCTTTGAAGAATTGACAACTGTCTCTTATTTGCCCTCTCCATCCAGTGCTATCTACAGCTACTACCAATTGTTGATATAAAATTTTACCTTTTTTTGGTTGTTCTTGATTTGTATCTCTTTATTGGTTTGTGCCGAGAATGCTTTTCAATACTCAGCACATCATAAAACAATTGTTTCAGGAGTCTACTTTTGAATTATGTGTCCTGTCCATCACATTTAGAAAGATGTTGCAAGAGCCTCTAAGCTTTAGCAGTTGGCTCTGACTAGGATATCAGTGTCAGGAGTTCTACTTTCCCATTTGATATTCAATATGATTCTCAGGCATTTCTGCTGGAAACACTCAAGTATTTTTATGTTTGCTGAGTAGTGTCCAGGTTTCAGAGGTGTATAAAAGAGCTGTCAGAACACAAGCTCTATATACACAC
The DNA here is from genome assembly GCA_037127315.1 of Ascarosepion bandense. Taxonomy (NCBI): domain Eukaryota; kingdom Metazoa; phylum Mollusca; class Cephalopoda; order Sepiida; family Sepiidae; genus Ascarosepion; species Ascarosepion bandense. Next base: position 999,901 of record JBBBDQ010000192.1, read on the forward strand.
ACCCTGGTATGGTCAGTAATGTTATGAGCTGCTTATATTCTTCTTTCTAGCTTTATGAAAGCCACAGAGGCCTTCTAGATGCGCAGATATATTTCAGAATCCAAAGAGCCATCTTTTGTAAATGGGCTGCCAAGATAAATGAACTTCTCAACTACCTCTAATCTTGTTCCATGAACAAAGATGTTGGGCTCAATATATGTTTCTCTAAGGGCAGGAGTAAACTGATGTGAAGTGAAGTTTAGCGCTAACCAGTCGCCAAGCTCCTGACTTATTCTAAGTGATAAGTTATATAGGCACTCTCTTGCACTTATGCAAATTAGGTATATTAATTTGCCAGTGTCACTACATCTCTCTGAAACATATAGGTTTTATACCTCTAGTAATTCTTGTACTTCTTCTCATGATAGTCTCATTACTTTGCTCTACTTCTCTCCCATATTTCTTTCTTTGGGAGACCTAGATCTGTCCCGCACCCAGCTGTAATCATCTGCATTGTCTTGCATTATTTGATCTTCATCCAAACTTTCCAACTCATTCTGACCCACTTGATTCTGCATTACTTCGTCTTCTGATGTTTCATTCTGTAAAGGTTGTTCTAATGAATCATTACCAGATGGAATCCTATCCATTTCTTCCTCATTTTGCTCTTCATATTCACCCTGGGTACTTATTTGATCTTCATGGGCTAATAAACTGTTGCCGTTTTCTCTATTTATTATAGCTGTATTGTGGCCTTTTTGCATGATAAATTCTGCCCTTTCTGGATTGTTCTTTTTGTACCAAATTTTTTCATTTGTGGAATATGACATTGTTAGTGGAGCTCTATTTTGCCTTCCCATTAAAGTTGATGAACTTTCTAGTCTTCCAGCGTGTGATACTGTGCGATAGCCTAAAAACAACTTCAGTAGAAAAACTTCTACTTTTTTTTTTGCTGAGAGCATGATTTAGTCCCTTTTTTATGGTCAGCACCATTCTTTCTGCTAACCCATTCAACTGAGGGTGATATGGAAGTATCTTATATGGTTTACATCCTATTTTTTCTAACCATTAATTAAGATCATCATCACAAAATTCTGGTGCATTGTCAGATACCAGGGTTTTTGGTATGCCATTTCTGGAAAATATGACCCTTAGAATCTGTTTTATCGTAGAACTTTTCTTGTCTGGCACCTGTATTATTTCAGTCCAGTCTGAAAAAGAGTCTTCTAGAATTAATAAGAGTCCAACTCCATTAATATATGCATGATCCATATGCACTCTACTCCATGGCTCCACTTCTCTGGGCCACAAGTAAAGTAGTCTATGTAAAATTTCTTCATTCTTTACAATTTTTGCACCTTTTTATATATTCTTTGACATCTCTTGAATATCCAAACCACCATGCTTCTAATTTTATCCTTTTTTGTGTGGCCGCTACTCCACAATGTACATCATCATGTACACGTTTTCTTACCAATTTTCTTTGTGTTTTTAGGGGAACTACCAGATCCCCATTACAAACCACTCCTTGTTCTATCGTTAATTTCTGTTTTATTTCTTTGTAGGGTTTTTCCACCCTAGAACAATTTCCCCATGAGTATTTTCTTATTCTCGATAATATCCTACTTAGTACTGGATCATGTCTAGTTTCCGCAGCCATTCTATCTAAAGACAAAACATCAGTCTTCTACCCAATGTAAGGATGCATCTTCAAATTCTTCTGTTGTCTCCTTGTAAAATCGCAATCTTGATAGTGCGTCTATGTGTGGAATTGAATTTCCTTTGACATATTCTATATCAAAGTCAAATGCCATTAATCTTATTGCCCATCTTAGTATCCTTGATGTTGTGACTTTAGGTAACTCTTTCCTTGGGTTAAATATAAACTCTCATGATCTATGATCACTTCTTAACAGAAATTTTTTTCCAATTAAAAATTGTTGGACTCTAGTAGTTGTCCACATGATAGCTAATGCTTCTTTCTCTATATTTGAATAATTAAATTCTGTGTTTGTTAGTCTTCTTGATAAGTACATTATTGGATGTCCTTCTTGTGATAATATTCCCGATATTGAATGTTCGCTTGCATCTGTGGTTAATCCTTTTTTGGATCAAACATTTTCACTGCTGGTTTCTTTGCTATAATTATTTTTAATCTGTCAAAAGCATTTTGTTGTTCCTCTGACCAAATAAATTCAACATTCTTTTTTCTTAAATTTGCAAACGGTTCAGTGAAGTCCGTGTATTTTGATCAATATCGCCCGTAAAAATTATCAATCCCAAAAAAGAGTCCAGTTCTTTCTTATTTGTAGGTACAGCTACTTTTAGTATTCTATCAAGGCTTGGTCTGGTGATATACCTTCTTTTGAAATGGAATAACCTAAAAAAGGTATTTTACTACAATTGCTTATGCATTTTTTTTCATTTATTGTCATTCCAGCATTTTTTTAATCTATTCAAGATTATGTCTGTTTTCTATTTTAATTCCATTTCATTAGTGGCTCCTATGCATATATAATCTTGGTAACAAATCATATTTCCTAAAACCTGTTCGATGGCCCTTTGAAATATGATGCTTACGTTTTTTATTCCATATGGCATCCTTTTCCATCTTAGTAACCCTATTGGCATATTTATCGTGGTTACTTCTTTGAAGTTATCGTCTATCGGTACTTGGTGGTATGCCATTTTTAAATCTATTTTTGCAAAAATGCTCATTCCTGCCAGTGCATGCAATGCAACTTCAACATTCAATATGGGATATGAATCCGAACAGATTTTATGATTTACACCCATTTTGTAATCTCCACAGATACGTAAATCACCATCTGTCTTCCTCAACACTACAATGGGTGATGTCCACTTGCTATCCCTAGGGGGAACATGTTCAAGAAGGTCTTATTTTATTAATTTTCGTAGTTTTGTTACTACTAATGGCAACAAATGTACTAGTACTTTTTCAGTGTTTTCCATTTTTATCTCATTAATTACATTAGTAGAATTTTTGTTAAGCACGTCGTTTCCAAGAAGTACGTGGTTCTTTTTACAATGTGTGACAATTACAGGTATTACTGCAAATTTACCTTCTAACTCCAAGGAACCTTCAAAGTATCCTAAAGTCATAAAAATGACTGACCCATCAAATTGGCATAGTTGTAAACTGCTCTTTCGTAAGGGTAACTTTTTTTGTGTATCAGCGTTACTTCACTCCCAGTATCCATTTGCATATCTACATTGCAGTTGTTAATTTTAATGTTTAATATAATGTCTTTTTTCTTTTGTTCAGTTTTTTCTATATTCTTATTTTTTAATGTAAAGACCTCCATATTGGTTTCATTTTCTTCAACTCTTTCAAGATTTTTCTTTTTTACTTTGCATACTGCTTAAAAGTGGTCCTTTTTTAAGCAATTTTTACTTATTTTTCCAAATCCTGGGCATTTTTCCTTTTTTTATTCCATGATCACGTCCACAATATGAACATCTTATCTTTTTTACATGTACATCTCAGCGGATATTTGTTCACTGGGTTGACTTTTATGATGGTTGTATTTCTGTATTAATTCTTGTTGCTGTATAAAGTCAATGCATGTATTTAAAGATATATTTCCTATTTGTAGTTGTTCCATTATTTTATATCGGTGTGATGCATTGCACATACCTTCAATTAACCTTAATTGAATCACGTCCTCTTCAATAGTTTGTCTGTCTTGTCTGAGCTTTTCAAATTCGCTATATCTACCCGCATTTCGTAGACGGTATAGACATTTTATAATTGGTATGCCAATTTCTTGTATCAATGACATGAATTTCGTTCTTTCCATCACTACCAGTCTTTTCTTGGGTCTCATATTTTTCCTTATAATCTGACATTTTTTCGAAAGCCAGGTCTTCCAAGTTTGTGGGATATGCCATGGTGGAGACTTTCATTATCACCTCGCATCCCGCTGTAGCCAAAAATAAATCTGTAATTTCATTTTCGCCTCCCTTCTCCTTGTTGTCTTTCAGATTTTTGCTTCTCGCAGTGGCAGAAAAACAGTGAATCCATGCATCTACAACATCTGGATCTTCTAGAGACAAATGGTATCCTATTGGCAGCACCATTGATGTGAAGTGAAGTTTAGCACAAACCAGTTGCCAAGCTCCCCACTTATTCTAAGTGATGAGTTATATAGGTTCTCTCTTGCACTTATGCAAATTAGGCATATTAATTTTTCAGTGTCACTACATAAACATTGCCTGGGTTTTTGTGAGGCTTATCATGACACCAAATGCTGTGCATGAGAATGAGAAAAGGCTCATAATATGCTGTATACCAGCTTCTGTATGAGCTAAAAAGTCAGCATTGTCTATGTAGAGTAGCTCTCTAATCAAATCTTGGAAAGTTTTTTCAGTGGTTCTGAAGTGCAAATGGATGCCTTCATCACAATCTTGGAAAGCATGTGCAAGTGGAGCATAAAAAAAGATAGTGAGTGTGGGGACTAAGATATTAGCCTGTTTAATAGGGATTTTCCCTGAGAGTTGTTCATTGAAAATAACCCATGCTTTCATATTCCTGTGCAACTGCTTGACCATTTTCACAAACTCTGGTAGACATCCTACCTTTCTGAGTTTGAGTTTTGTTTAACAGCATATCAATCTCTGTGTGTTATTTAATGCCAAAAAAGTAAGATTTTAAGATATTTTATTTTTTGTGTTTGGTTATAGTGAGAAGGTTGATTTAGTCAGATTTTAACAAAATTTTTTTTTAATTTTTTATTTTTATTTTAGAAAACTGAAGATGTTTTCTAGTTTTGTATTAAAAAATGTATTGATGGTAATAATTATTTTTTCTTCAAAAATGCATTTTGGTAATAATTCTTTTTTTTACCTTCAAAAATGTGTTATGTAATGATTTTTTCCTACAAAAATGTATATTTTTCTATAAGATCTATTTTTATGTATATATTTCTATTTTTATACTTTCATAGTGTTTTGACCCCAGTTTGTGGGTTAATTATGTGCTCATAGCTGGGATCCTAACCGGTGCTACAACTCCAGATCAGGGTGGACCTGGGAACAACAGCAATTAAGAGGTGGTTTCATGCTCCTCACAGCCTCCCAATCAGAGGCTTGCTGCTGGATCCAGTTTACCATCTTACCCCGGCCCCTACCTTTCTGAGTAATATCCAGAGAGCATCTTGGTTGACAGTGTCAAAGGCTTTCATCAAATACTTGATAGAGGGATAAATACTGCTCAATACATTTCTCTTGAATTTGTCATGCTGGGAAAATAATGTCAACTGTCCCTCTCCTATAGCTGAAACTACTGTATTTTGTAAATCTCAGTATTTAAATTGGTGTTTGCTGTTCTTTTTCAATCTGATAATATCACCAATAGTCTTGGATGTGGTAGTAATGATTCTAGTGTTTGTATGCAAATAGGAACAATAAGAAAACTTAGAAAGGCTTTCAGAATTACTGGAAATTTACTCAAGAAGAGAAAAGGATCCAGACAGCTCTAATAATTTTTCTCAGGATTCTGTAATCAACTCAATTAGTGAATTTTTATACAAACCAGACAAAAAGTCAAATTCAGGGCATATTTTCAGAGATACAAAGAAATATTCCAAAAAGACTGTACAACATGGTCAGATAGAAAAAAAGGTGCAACTATTGCTGGGTAAATTCAGTGCTGTGGAACACAAAAAGTACCATTATTTTATACTCCCAAGACATCCTGGAGGAATTTAATTCCCAGAAACAATACAAATATTAACAATAATATTTGGGGAGTGGAGTTCACTTTTTAATACACATTGGCAGTGTTTGAATCTTACAAAGAAAGAAAGTGAGGACTACACAACTTTTGCCAGTATTGTCAACAGAGAATGTGAAAAATTTAAATTGAATGACATAGCATCATATATGTTTAAATGCCTAATTTTAATTTAGGGACCAACCACATCAAAAGATGCAGAAATAAGATCGAGATTGTTAATGAAATTAGAACAAAACCAAAAGATAACACTTCAAAATCTTACAGAACAGTGTCAACATATTTTAAATTTAAGGAAAAATTGAAGAATGAGATATGTTCCATATTCATGCAGTCAAGAATAAGCTACAAGGTAAGAAAAAAACTTCTTTTAAAATTAATCCTTGTTGTGATTGTGGTGAATTATGTTTATTTAAAAATTGTCACAAAGAAATTAAAAATCTTGTAAAAACTTGCAAAAGATTGGCAGCAAAGGCACCACCTATAAAATCCAGTCCCTGGCCAAAGACAAATAAACCATGGTCAAGACTACACATTGACTATGCTGGCCCAATAAAGGGGAGTTATTACTTTATTGTGATTGACATCTTCACCAAGTGGCCAGAAGTTTTTAAATGTAAAATGCCAACTAGCAGTCATGATAGATTTTTTTGCACAAATTGTTCACTAGATTCGGCATGCCAGAGACTATTGTGTCCAACAATGGTACACAATTTTCTTCAAAAGATTTTAAAAATTTTTGTAAAATCCATTCAGTAGTTACACCTAAAATCCCCCCCTACCACTCAAGGTCAACGAAATGTTGTAATGATTTATTGATGTGTTCAAGTGAGCAATTAAGAAGGTAAGTGAAATTGAAACTGTGAACAAAGAATTACAAAATATTTTGTCCATATATTGCATAGCACTTATTGCATATGCAAGTTCAGGAATGGCCCTAGTCAAACTCATATTTGAGAGGAAAATTTGTTTGGTATTCAGAGATAAAAGCAAATATCTACTTGACAGAGTTTGTAAAACTGAAGGAGTTATTTACAAAACAGAAGTTCAAAATACAAACGAATAGAGAAAAATATATTTAGGATGTACTGAAGGTAATTAAAAAAAAAACATTAGTACAATCATAAGTCAACATTCAAATTGAAAGCCTTAAGAATTGTACTAAACTAGCCAACCACATATAGAAATTACCAAGAAAAAAATGGCTTATGTAATTTGGAGTATATTAAAAAAAAGGCCAGACCTTGCAACAGTGATGTCTGCAGATTGTGCCAAGAAGAGAAGTTGGCTATTGTAACATTTCCAGAATAAGAAAGGTTGCTAAATGAAAGGTCCAAAATAATGTTAGGATGTATACATCTTAGAAAAAACATTTTCAGCTCATACAGACCTGGATGAAAGAATTTACAATAATATTTTGCTAGTCTTAACCAAATCCTTTCTTATTTTGAACTTCCTATTATATATTCAAAAAAGTATTGAATAATCAGTTAATATGTAACACCTGAAGATACCAAAAGGTTGAAATCAATGAAACTTAATTGGCTGATATTCTAAATTAGAATATTTAAAAGCTCTATATGTTAGATTTTTATTTTTTTCTTCAGATATATATTGAGCACTTTTTAATAACACTATTTACTGGCCTAATTTGACTCTGATCTGTTGTAGTAGGCAAAAGGATGTTTTTGTTTCTCTTTCTTTTTTGTTGTTGACAAATGAACAAAAGAAAAATTAGTGAAAGAGTGTGAAAAATGTCAGTCAGACAACTAGTAGCTCTCTGTAATGTTCTTTCTTGACAGTAAATGAGGAAAAAGGAGAATTAATGAATGCAGCATAAAAGAGAAAGGTGAGAGAGTAAGAAAATGCAGGTCACCTGGACTTGTCATCCAGTAGATGACCTGTGAACCTCCATGAAGAGAAAAGATAAAAAAAACATGTGTATTTATACATCTGTGGAAAATAGAACTGAATCAACTTTTAGATTTTTTCCTAACTCCTGATTGGCTAATAAATAAGAAGTTGTATTTATTATGTTTTTGCAGATGTCAGACCAAGTTAAAATTTAATGAACCAACTGGATTATGAAAACAGTGTTTATTGATGAATGGATAAATGTATATGATTTTTTTATTAGCTTATTAAAAGGTATAGCTGTGTGTAAGCTTGGATTTTCTGTACAATTAAATCTTATGAAATCCAACACCTGGGACTTTTGTTATAAGCATGAATTATGATTATTTAAGATGTCAATATTTAGTTAACTGATGCTTTTTTAACCATCCATCTGGAAATTGTTCGTTTTAATTTGTTTTCCTTCTTTCTTTTTGTAGGGGAGGTCAATAAATAGATTTGAAAGAGATTACTTGTGCTTTTTTTGTAAATAATTTTTATATCTTTAGGGACAATTACTTATGTGGTTTAGGCATTATTGGTTGCTGAAAAGTAAGTAATAAGGAGATGAAGAAAAGGAATTTCATCTCTATTATGAAGTTTGAAAATGCAAGTATTCGCTTGTTATGTATGCGTGACTATTTACAAAAGAAATAAACTCTGTTTACAAATTAGCCAATGTGTAAATAAAGAAAAAGAACCCTATATTAATAATACATTGTGGACGTGATTATATCCTCCAATAATTGCTCAGTGGAGGCATCTTAAGTCTGTCATTAGGTGATGATTATAGTAATCAGCTCAATTGTGGTAAATTAGCAGTGCAAACACTAGGCTACTCTAGAGTAGAGTGTGCTATCAAATAAATGATAGTGGAGACATAGTCATAGATAGGGTCAGGCTGGCCACTTTGTTTATCAAGAAGGATCAAGCTCTGGAAGTTAAGGCTCGTTTAAAGAGAAGATCTTCCATGTGGTGAACTTGGCTGCTAAATTGTGTAGAGTGTCTAATCATCACATCCCAAGAATCACATTGCCAGATGAGCAGCAAGTGTTTAGGAATGAAGACAATTTTGGGCTCTTTCAGTGATTTTTTTTTCAGAAATTCTTTACCAGGGAGCCCAGACTGAGTCCCATGCAGTTTCACACTTATTTAGCTAATTTTAAGATGGCTGAAGTGGTTGGGTGTGAAATGGAGAACATCTTGGAAACGCTGAAGCAGATCAGTCAAGAAAAGACTCTAGAGATAGATGGTCTACTCTATAAGGTGTACTTAAGGCAGTCACCCACAATTGTTCCTCTGTTAGCACTGATGTTCAACTATTGGTTGAAGAATGGGAATATACCCCAATGTTTCATCAAGTTGTTATACAAAAGCAAAAACAGTGGAGACAGAATATGTATTTTTACTCTTTAACTATGTTTAAATGAGAGTTGAAGATTTTGGTCAACTGTTTGCAGCTTGTCTTACATAGTCTAATTGGTTCCAAGCAGACTTGTTCTGTGAAGAGCAAGACTATTAAGGACAACTTTCATTTGGTTCACCTGATCATTGAAAAAGACGACAAAGAAGCAATGATCAATTTGGATCAGTCCAAGGCATTTAATAGGATGGACCGTCAATTTCTTGAAACTGTTCTTGTTTCTGCCAGTTTTGAGTTGTATGTTTGCTCCAGAATCAGTCTCCTATATGAGTCCGTGGAGGTACTCATGGAGGTGAATCAGATCAAGTTGAAGGTTTTCACATTGTCTTGGTCTATTTACCAGGGTTGTCTGCTTTCACTGATGTGTTGAAACCTTTCCTTCACAGGTTGAAAGTGAATCACCTTGCGCCCAGTGGTAACATCACAACCAAGTATTCTACCTATGCTGACGATGTATCTGTGCTCGCAAAGAGCACTGCTGAAGTAAATGATGTTCACAAAGAAATAAACAGGAATGAGAGTGATGGGGACCAAAATCAATCATGTTGGATTGTGGCTTGATGAGTGGAAGAAGGTTTCTCTTTCTGGAACTTTCAGTCTGATGAGAGGACCATCCTACAACTGGAGATGAAAATTCGAACAAAGTTGAAGAAGCAGTTCGTCTGAGGATGCTAAAGAATCTTTCCATGAAAGATAAGGTGGAAGTTCATGCCTTGCACATCCACTCAATTCTCCTTTACTGGTACTCCATTCTTCCATTCTTATATGCCAAACTACTGGAGTTAGTCCAAGACTTTTTTGGTTTCTTCTGGAGAACCAAGTCTTCTATGGTATGTCAGAAAATCTGCTGCCTCCATCCTGTAAAAGGCAGTCTGGGAATGCTAAGCATTGAGATTCATCAACATACACCGAGTTTGAACTTCCTGGAATGGGTGCGTTTGCAACTGGATGGTAATGATGATTTCTTGAAGAAAGATACTTGCCAATCTTTTCCATCCCTTGAAAGTGTGCATGGATCATAAAGAGGCCCACTGGTGACCTCAAGCCAAATGCCAAAATGCATTGCACTACCTCTTACTGAAGAAGTATGGCCTTACCAACAACAGAGCATTCACTCCAAGGGCGTTATATCAAGTTTTAGTAAGGGAGGCTAATAAAGATGGACAGACTGACAAGCTCAGCCTTACAAAACAGAAGTTTTACTTCATTTGATCTTGGGCAACTGGGTTGAAATGCTTCAATAATGACAAGGCATGACTCATCTGGCTGGTGTTGCAAGACGTTTTCTGGGTCAGCAAAAACTACACACAGCAAGGCTGGTGACTTTGCCCAGGTGTATTTGCTGCTGTGATTTGGAGGAGTCCATTGGACATGCCTCTTTCATTGCAATTCTGTACACCTGCTGTGTTAGTTGATGGAAGGATACATAGTCCATGTCTTGTAAAGGAAAAGTTCTTTGTTCTAGAAGCCAGTTCCATTTATACCAATGTGGTACCTTCTCTGAAAACGGATCAGCACTATGTGTTTTTGTGTCTGCTCAGTGTTATGTGAGTCATGGTGTAGACAACAAGACAGAAGGGATTTTATAGAGGTGAGAAGTTCTCCTCTTCTCAACTGATTTGTTTTTTTAAGCATCACTCTAAAGTTAAAATTAGAGTGGAAAGTGTGTGACTTCTTTCATCAAAATCTAATGAATGTTGGGTGAGAGTTTCACAATGGGTGTGAGTAAAAGGGGTTAACCTAGAATGATTGTTAGATAGTTCTTAGGTAAGCAGATATTGAGTTTCTAGCCTAATGCATTAGTCATCTCAGCTTGTTTTAGGATAGTTCAGGACAGTTTTTAGTTTGGTCTTTTTGGGTTGTTTCAGGTTAACTTAGCTAGTGTAAGTTCATAGGTCTGTTTATTTTTGTATTCTTCATTTTTGTTTTTATATCCCCATTCAAACCCTTTATTAGGTAACAGATTTTATTTGGTAACAGTTCTTTTTTGTTTTGAGTCTCATATTGTTTCCCAGTTAACTGAGATTTTCTGTAGCAGTTAGATTGGGTGGAGATCAAATATTAAAATAATTTTGTTTAGTTTTGCAGCAATATTCATTTATTTGTATAAGATCATTGGAGTTTAGATTTTTGCCCTCCCCCAACAATTGTACATAAATGTACTTAAAATTGTAAATATTAGATTAAGAATTTCATTGAGTAAATGAGGCTTTTTAGTGACTGGGGCGATTAGTCAGAATAATGTGATGTTTAAATATATATATATATATATATATATATATATATATATATAGTATACCACTATCATTCATATCTACACACATACATTCACACATCACACCACTTTGTTAAACAGTGATTGGTCAATATATCACCAATTTACAAACCGCAGTTATGCGACAAGTTACAAATCACGCTATTTTCAAGTAATAATTCTTGTATACTTTTGATAGAAGATTGATTAAAACAGACCTCTCCAGTCTATAAAGTACATGTTCTCTGATTGGTTGATTTTTAATCAATCAAGTTGTTTGCAAGTGAAAACCAAGTTTCCCGCGAAGCTCCCTGGAGCCTACCAAATTACTATTTAAGGGGCCGCTTTCCATAGCTCCTTAGTGAGATTTCAGCTGCCTCACAAATCCTTGTCAGTTGAAACAATATCTTACTCACATACCTACGCACATACAAACATGACAATTTCAACTGTACAGACACTTTCAGTTGGATACCAGCCAAGCACACCTTCTTTTCCACTCAACATTGTCTAACAATCTTACAGAACATTTCCAAAGAATGTTCATTCACTACTTGACTTTCTCTCAAATTACGATCAATGGGAGAAAACTCCTTTTGTTTCAAAATTGTTCAGAGTTAAATGCATGCTTTACTCTACTGAATGTAAAATTGTTAATACATGTTTAATTTGGTTACAAATTGGTGCTGTTTACTCTTTTCTCGAGTCTTATGTATTTTCTAATCATAAATATAAATAATTGTGGAGGTTTCTGATATAATTTCTTAGCTAAATCGACATGATTGGTAGCACCTACAGATTTGGTGGAACTGACGTGATTACATATGATTGACAAATCCTCTGTCTCTCTCTCTCTCTCTATATATATATATATATATTTTTAGGTAAAGAAGATCAGCAATTGACTCAATATAATCCTTCTGCATATATTTTTTAATATAACTTACGCCAAAAAAGTTTGTTCTGTTTATGCTGACGAAATATTAAACAATATTTACCAGCAATTTCATAATTCCATCCTCCCAGAACATTTTATCTTTCTGAATAAGAAAAAAACAGCTTAAAGTCTATTTTGCAATCATTCAAAGAATAAAAAATCTTTCATTGAGAGAATTCTGTGAAGAGTAATTCAGACATTCAATATCTACAGAATACAGATGTGTGAAAATTTACAAGCCAAGTTAGAACAAATTTCTGCATGATCACCAAAGAAATATGCCACCGATCATAAACATGTTGGAATATTATAACTTTTCTCTCTGAACTAATTCTGAATATTTTTCATTGTGGCCTTCAAGTTATCTCATTAGGAGCACTATTTTTGTAATCAATTATATAGTTTCACATAAGTAATCTATTAAAAAAAAAAACAACTTTATAACCTCACCATACACACAGTAACACTGACCTTTCAGTTGTAGTCTATTTTTATTGCTCTATGATCTCTTATATTTTATAATATCCATCATTCATCAACTGTCACAACATTTAAAAAATGAAACTGTTTTGTTACATTTAGTGAACTGCATGCAGAATTACACTAGGTCAGATTTTATTGTTTAGATGATAAATGTGTTATTAACCACCTGATGTTTCTAGAATTTTCAGATTATAATTATGTGCCAAATGTAAATCAGTGCAAATACAGAAGAGACCCCAAGTTACCTGCAGACATGTTTTTCAAAGCTAGTTGTATCCATGTTTTCCCCATACAGTTTGGTATATCCAGATACAGGCCTTTGTTCTTTGTCAAATTGTCTCATGTCAAAAGTGACAGAAAATCAGCACTCAGTAGTGGGCAAAATTCAGTGTCTTGTGGAGATTTTCTAGAAGTTGTGTGCCACTTGTCGTGTTGTGGTTTCTGAGACAGTGGCCTCACTAGCCATTATTTATTTTTATTTTGTTTCTTTACCTTTTCATCCTGTCATCCCATAATTCTTAAGAGAACAAAGTGTTTCCTCTAGCCATGCCTTATTTTACAACAATTTTTTTACATAAGCAACATATCCAGCTAGTTTCAGCTTATAAAAAATCTTGTTGATAACTTCTTAGGAGGTTTCAGGTATTATTATGCAGATAAAGTGCAATATACATCTTATTTATAAGTAAATCTACTTTTATTTATATAAATTCATAAATAAAAGCTACATTGAAACCTTTTTAGCACTCCTTTGTATTTAGAGCCAGAACAATTTTTTTATTTTTTCTTTCTTTCTCAATTATTTAAGTTTTCTTACTTTTTCATTCTTCATCTCTACTGTGTTTTCAACACAACTAATGGTATTATTATGAATCCATATATTGCAATTTGTATTAAATAAAACTCCATAGATTTTATAATGGCAAATAGAACATTATTTGCTGAGCTAAATCTTCCAGTAATAATAAATATGGACAAAAAAAAAAAAAATGCAAATTCACAAAGTTTTTGATAGCTTATAAGTACAATGCAACTAAAAAGATTATTTAATATCAATGTCATTTTTATGGTATCAGTAAATCATTTATTGACAACTGTAGTATCAGTCAAAAAATTACTGGATTATTTTTGTATAGATAAATTATACAAATATAAAAATATATCACTGGTGGAGGAGTATAAGGTGAGAAAGAAGTTCATGCTGTGTGAATTGAAGGATGCTGTAATCCAGGAAAAATATACTGGAAGTAAGGGTAGGAAGAAGGTGGAAGGTGTCAGGCATGATATAGACAGTGGAAGGGATGATAAGGTAGGTGAAGGTTCAGTGTATTACAAGAGAGGGACATGCTGGACTTGGTCTAATTGAGAGGAAGCAATTGTGGTTAGAGGCCAGTGGACAAGAACAACGCATGTTATGGAAACAGGAAGTTAGAAAGCTTGAGAAAGAGAGATGACTGGTGCAATATGTTCAACAGGCTCAGCAAGCTCAAGTGGGAGGGTATTGGTGTTCAGATCAGTTGGTCTGATTGGTGACATTTTGGCTCAGGGCATTTGAAGTTCCTCATTCAGGTAGCATATGATGTGGCACGATCACCAGCAAATTTGAGGAGATGGGGAGCACAGGAGTCACTCTCCTGCCAGTTGGGTGGTGCATATGGAAGCCTGCACCATATGCTGTCATCCCTCCCTGAGGTGCTACAGAATGGCTGGTACATCTTTAGACATGACTTGGTCCTGAACTCACGGCAGTAGCTGCGAGAAGTGCTAATATAACTTTGTCGGACTTTCAAAGGGTTGACTTTTTGAAGCAAGATGTGACTGGCACAAAGCAGGAGACCTGTTCATATATATATGTATATATGTGAACAGATTATCTATCAAACATTTTTTATAGAGCACCCAGATACTACAAGAATTGTAGGCAGAGGAGAAGCAATATTTTGATTCCAGTTAAATTTGATGGATATTATGCTAATTCTTTAATAACTTATATTTTTTTTTAATCATATCACCCCAAGCAAGGCGATAATGCCACTGATGTGCAGGGGGCTACGTAAGAGTAAAAAGACTGGAAAAGAGAAAGCCGGAAACCGCATCCTAAACAGGAAACAAGGGATGAGCCTCTTCACCTGTTCAATAGACATGGGTGGAGTGTGAACCAGGCGATAGTTTAGTCTATCTACTCCAATTGAAAAAAAAAATAAAGAAAAGAGTGAAAAGATTGGAAAAGAGAAAACCGGAAACCGCATCCTAAACAGGAAACAGCTACCATATTTCTGTAGCTTGCGCAGAAGGCCAATGTGCCACACTCTGAAATGCTTTGGAGATATCCAGGGCAACAGCTCGAACTTCGCTGTTAAGAATTTATGGAGTAAATTCAATATTGTGGTGTCTGCTGTAAGACTTTCAAAGTGTAAATGGGATGTTTTGATGAAAGGAAATGTATTCAATCTAAAATTGTGTCTAGCTAAAATATTGATATGTCAGTTAAGACCAGAGCTTTTCTTCCACTGCTCCCAGCATATTTTTATATTTTATACAATATAATATTGTCCATCTAGGGTCGAAAATGACACCAAGGCTAATATGTTTTTTTGTTTTTTTTTATGAGTCTGCTCCTGAAAATATTTAAAAAAAATTAAATAAGACAAAAACATTGAACTTTTTGCATTGAATTCTTCCGAGAATGTTTGAAAATATTCAGTATAGCGTACCCTAACCTCTACTAGAGCTGATACTGATACTTGACAATGTATTGAATATTGTTCCCACAGCTCGTTTGGTGTCTCCGCTAAGTATCGAGTTTCTTGACAAAATCCAAAGTGGAGTCTGCAATGTTATCTGTCCTGGCCTTGCATCTCAGTTTCAACAATTCTTCATGTAGCTTTCTTGTACTTTTTCTAGAAAAAAATTTCATGGTAATTATTCTGATGTACTTTTTCTAGAAAAAATTTCATGGTAATTATTCTGATGTACTTTTTCTAGAAAAAAATTTCATGGTAATTATTCTGTATATAGTAAATAGCTTCTTGAAATAATAAGTTCTTAATTCTTATTCAAACAACTAGATTATTTGGAAAGAAAAAATCAAGGTTAAGAAGCCACAATGTCTTGCCTGCTTGGTAGAAGCCACTATTTGCAATTTAGTCAAAGCACATGTGTGGCTCTAGCTCTTTTAAAACTATTGATAATTTGTATGAATGATCAAAAATCTGAATAAAAAAAGTGAGAATTAAATCAAATGAGATGCTTCATAAAATTCTTAATGCTTATATTGTTCAATAAAATAAATCTATAATATACTGGCTGAAATAACAGATTATTACATATCAGAATAAAGAAAAATAACTCACCATACAATTGGCACCACGTTTCAGAAATCTTGTTCCAGCAAATTGACTGGATCTGCGCGCTATGAGTGTTACAAAGATAGGTTTCCCAAATACACATATATTTGATACCAATTAAAGAAAATTAACTGAAAATATAGCATTGACCATTGAAAAATAGATTAGTAATAAGTTTAGAGTAAGAATATGACAATTCGATATATGTGATAAGATTACTATAATATTTTTTTATGCTGGCATACTATCTAATGGAAACGGAAATACTTATTATAGTGGGCTATCCTATGTTGCCTCCCCCTCCGCCTGGCCTTGACTGAACTTTCATTCCGTAGTAATACGACATGAAACAAGTCGAATAGGGCCTTCCATCTGATGAAGTCGGTGATTGTTGGCAACAACAATTATTGACTGAAATAAATTTATTACGGAAATATGACCGGTGTTTAAAGTTTTTCTTAAAAGAAAACAGAAAATATATATATATATATATATATATATTTTGACTTGTTCAAAACAGGGCTCTTGGAGGTTATCCACCCAACAAGCTTAAACAAAATATTCACACTACTAAATAAACTGTATAGATGTTAAAACACTAATTATGTTGTTTGTCATCACTTGACTACAGAAACAAAGCAGTTTTTTACTTTTTACCAAGTTTAGTTAAATTTTTTCTAAAATTATATTTTGTAAACAATATTCAAATGCTTGATAATTATCAAATCTGAATCTCATTAAATATAAAATCCACCTCAAAACAACTGGTTGCTATCAGAAACCCTATGACATGTTTTATAGAATACTTTAATTAAATGTGCCTCTACATAAATAACCTGGAATCAATGTTTCAAAATGTCTTACTGCAAATATTTATTTCTTAAAAAGGATATTAACTTGGCCAATAAAGCCATGAATGATATGAATGACCCAATCAGGATGCATCATGTCTTCACAATGTTTTTGCAAAAAAGCATTCCACACAAACTTACTGCATGGTTTATTCTTAACTCCATATACACTATCTGTTTAAAAAATAAAAAAGGAAAATAATTTACTTTTTTAAAGTGATTTCAAATGCCTCAAGAATTTATCAGAAGAAGGAAAATTCTGTATATTTTTCAGTTCCATACTTAGTTATTACAATTATTTCTTTTCTGTTGAATTATCATGTTTAAAGTTCATTAAAAAAGTGATTAAATCTTATTAAAACTGTTAAATGTTTTTTAATTTACAAAGTAAAATCCACAGCATATTGAAATTATTAGAGATAAAAATATTGAAGAAAAAATTATACATACTTTTCATTTTAAAAACAACAACAAAACAAATTTAAATTAAGAACTTTCTTTAAATTTACAGCTAACTGAAGACCTAAATTTTACATTGTTAAAATTATATTACCAGACAATTCAACAAATTTTGAAGAGATTACATTACCAGTTTCTTCTGAAACTGTTCTTTAGGAATAAATGCAGTACATCTTAAGAAATTTTTAATGAACATTTTTTTTAATTTTTGTAATAAAATAAGAGTATAACATTTTCTATAAAGTCTAGTAGTTAATTTATCAGTTATTGTTGCAGGATGTTAAAACAGTGTATAAAAATATTATTACAGGTAGATGAAAAATATGAGGTCACACAATTTTTCAGTTGTTAATTGTTCCTTAACATAGGGCAGAGGTTATATTCTACAAATATAAAGATTAGAAATGGTTACCTGTTTTCTTAAAAGTTGTAGATTTTTCTTTTAGCTCATTTTTTTTCACTTCAGCATTGTCAGTAGAGGAATAAAATTTATCTTTTGTTGCTTCAAAAGAACTTGCAAATATTTTCAGAGGTGTCATGTTGTATTGCAAAGAGTGGGTCAAGTCATAGCAATAGCTGTAACAAACAAATTCATAATGTATAAAAATTTTAATCTTATACAAGTGGGCCAGATACTGCAGGTACTCAGTGGTAAACAGGGTGAGCAAAATATGAGCAGTGTAGCCAAGTGTAAATTATAATAACTTCTCATTAAGAAAGAAAAATAGCATGAAATCTGCACAATCACAGAATATTATACATGACCAAGCCTCAGAAAAAAATCACATTTTGCATATAGACCATGAAATTTATGTTTAAAAAATGTGAATTATTACTAGAAAATATTTTCTATATTAACTTTAATTACTTAGCTTTAATTTGTAAAGATATTATTAAATCTGACAATTATTTAATTTTAATCATTTTACGTCCTTTTAAAAGAAAAAAGATAATTCTGATAGTATTATTGAAAACAATAGTATTGTGAAAATTGGCTCTATAAATATTTTTAAACATAATTCTAGCAAGACAAAATCCATCCATATATTTTTTAGATATTTCCTAATCTCTTCTCTTTGAAATTATAAGACATTTTAAGATGGAATTAATTACTTTTAATATTTTGCTATACAGCTGAGTTTTAACCAATTTCATATACATTCCTAATTTAATTATTTTTTGGAAAGTAGTCAGGGTTCACGTTTCAAAGAGTTAAGGTCAGAATATAATTTTGATTTGAAAGGTAAAAATGTCAATCAACAGAAAAAAAAAATCAACATCCCCCATATACTATGAAATGATTAGATCACTATCTAAATTATTTACAGTTGTACTTAGTTTTTATTATCACAACATTTCTGGCTGTTGTGCTCTCTGGCCTTCTTCAGGTGCTTGTCAGTCTGAGTAATGTTCAAGGAATTTCTAATTGAACGTAGGTTATTTTCATCCCAGTCTAATTCAAGTCTTACCTCATTTTGTTTAATTGTTCAGTTATTGCTGGTTCTATTTCCTCTTAGTCTGAGTATGTCCACACTACCATGCCTAAGGATTGAATTCATAATTATTATGTTACCAAATTGTGACAAACAATCCTGTACCTAGAACTTTGAGCCTTGAAACTAATGTTACTTTCTAGTCTCCTATGTTGTTGCTACAGCAGCCTTGTTCATCTCAGAAGTTCATACTTTTTAAATAAAAAATCACATATGTTTAAGGGTATGATGATTACATTCTGAATTTAATACAAAGATTTAGGAGAAGCATGTTTGGTAAGTTGTTTTTTTAATTGTTTCCCCCAAAGTAATGCAATAATGCCACTAGAATGCAGGGGGTCAGTGAAAGTGAAATAGAATGAAAAGACTGAGAATATGAGGGGATTGAACAAAAAGGAACGGTTCAAGACAGAAGTTGACAATTGATATTGAATTTAAATTTTTGAAGATTATAGTTATTAAGGGAAGCAAGAATTTCACAGTTGGGAAGTGCAAGATAAGGAGTAATAAAATATGTCGCAATTTTTTTTTTATAATCATTTCACTCTAAGTAAGGCCGGTCTGCCACTGGTGTGCAGTGGGTTACAGAGAGAGAAAAATCAGGGTACAGAGAATGCCTAAGAGAGGATGGGAAGTTGATGGGATTTGTGGAGGAGGGTGGGATTTAGGAAAGGAGAGTTAGCAAGTGATATTGCATTTAAACTTTTGGAGATTGTAGTTATCAGGGAAGCAAGTATACAGAAGGGAGTTTTACAGGCAGGAATTGTGAGAAAAGAAACTATTGGAGTAGAAGTGGTTGTTATATTCAATTATTTTGATGGTAAATGGGTGAAACCTAGATGCCAATCTAGTAGCAAGAGTAAATTCATGTGGTCAAGGCACCATGGAAAGAAGCTCATCAGAAAAGAAACCATGAAAATATTTATAGAAAAAACAGAGGGAATCCACATCCCATCAGTGATTTAAGGCAAGCTGCAAAGTCAGAATCAACTATGTTGCAGATCCTCCTTTAGATTTTGTTGAGAACCTCAAGATGAATAGCAGCAGTACTGAATCAGATAGGGCAACAGTATTCAATGAATGGATGAATGGTATATTTATAAATGTGCAAAATGGATTCTGACAGAGTGACTTAACCTTCCTAGTGGTAGATGCAGTCATTCTACTTGAAGTTGGTTGAGAGAGTGAGGCCAAGGAAGTGCAGTGCATTACTTTTTAGGAGACTAGCATCATCCATACTGATGGAAGGTAGGAAAGTTTTTCTATGGGGGTTAAAGAAGAGCAGTTTCATTTTCAAAGTATTCAAATTTGCAAGCCATTTCCTTCGCAATTCCAACACAGATTGGAGGTCCTTTTCAAGAGCAGCAGTGAGATTTACTCAGTTGGCCTTGGCAGATTTTTTTTATTGAGGCAGGGGTAAATGGTGGTGTCATCTGTGTAGATTCCTACTTGGGAAATGATTACATCTAGAAGATCATTGATGAAGATCATAAAAAGCATAGGAGTTAGGATAGAGCCTTGAGAGATGCCTGTGTTCATATGAAGGGATCTGGAAGCTTGCCAGTACAAAACAAATTTAATTTCACAATATGACAGGAAGGATCAGATTAAATCAAACAATTATCCAGAAACACTGTAGCTCTGGTGCTTGCACAGAAGGCCAGCATGTCAAACCTTGTCAAATGCTTTTGAGATATCTAGAGCAACAGCTCAAGCTTTCCATTCTTATCAAGAGTTTGGTATATATATTCAGTGATGGCTGTTAGGATATCAGCAGTAGACCTGGCAAAGCAGAAGTCATATTGTTTATCAGAGAGTGAGATGTGAGATAATGAATTATTTCAGTGTTGATAAAGCCTTGAACACTTTGCCAAAAATCAATAAGAGGCTAATACAGTGATAATTAGAAGAGTCAGAGAGCTGCCCAGAGTGTTTAAAAACAAGAAGGACCTTCAACAAGCAGGAAGCAGTGAGGCAATAGTCATAGAGTTTAGAGAGGACAGGAGGGAGCTCAGAGGTGCATTTCTTTTGGATGATGACTGGAATTCCATTACCTCTACTTGCTTAATTGGAGTCAAGCTTAGAAATTATGTTAGAGACCAGAGACTCAATTCTAGGCAGGAAATTGGGTGTAGGTGCTCCAAACGAGTCAAGTGTGAAGTTGGAAGAGAACTTGCTAGCAAAGCACTCAGTCTTGTTCACTGTGCATGTGAGAACCTCAAATAGATTGGATAGGGGAGGGATCAAGGGTTTGAAGATGTTTAGCATATTTTTACAGAGCCACCAGTGGTCTTTAGATCCAAACTTGCAAGATGCTATATGCTGCTTCATTCTATCAGCAAACAACTTAGTGTCATTTAGGACACACATTCATTACAAGTAGAGACAAAAAGATGCCTTGTAGTCAGACGTGTCACGCCAGTAAAGCTGGAAAAAGTGATTATTGTAGATTATGGTAACTTAGCGTGCAGGAGAGAACCAAGGAAATAAATAAGGTTTAAATTGGAATATCCTGGCTGAGATAAAAGCATCAATAGTGGTTTTCACTCAGGAGGAGACTTCAGAGACACAGTCTTCAACAGGGAGACTAAAAACTTTGTTCCAAGGGGCATAACAAAGGAAATCACAGAAGAATTAGGAAGGCTGTAGTTACAGAGAATATTGAAGGAAAAGAAGACTAGGTAGAGAAAAAGAAGAAATGGTTTATTAAAGACTCATACATAGAACATAAAATCTAGAGTAAATCAACAACTCCTCAAATCCTGCTCGAAAGTGGCTACTTGTCACATTCATAAGTAGGAGCAGTCCATTGTCACAATATTAGGGAAGAGCAGGAAGTACATAGAGACCTACTGTAAAACAAAAATCAGAAACACTTACAACAAAGACAGTACTAAGTTTATCAAATAGAAAGCAACTATTTAACAGGTTGATTAATTGAATATAAAATGTAGATTATGTATTTCCTTGTGAGAGAATTCATTATTTGATCTATTTTCTTGCTTGTTTCAATGTTAGGGTGTATGTAATTCATTATAAGGATTCATATCAGGTTCATGATTACTTATACAAGATTACTTGTGATGATGGATCACAAATTTAACAGGTTATATTTGCTTTAACAGAAACAGACTGAGAAAATTCAATTTTTTTTATTTTATATTGTTTTAATCAGGTTAGGAATGCTGTTAATATCTTTTAATAATACATTTTAAGTAATCTTTTCTAATAAAGTAAAAATTTTAAACTAACCTGAAATAGAAATTGCTGGAAAGATCAACATTCTGAAACATTTTTACATATCTGTAAATAGAAAAAGTAATTTAAATTTAAACCTTTCAATTATGAAGAAAATCATTAATTTTACTTATTAAAAATGAAAAAAATGATTTAAAAAGTTTGTAGTATCTATAAAATATCTTTAAAAACTTTTTATTTTTTTACTTAAATTGTGAAAAATTATACACATACACAATGACAAAAAAATACAATTTGCCATATTTAGTCATGTATTTCTTTTTTTTAATTTGTCAACAATGACACCATTATATAGAAGTCACTTCTTTTCATTTCTTTAATAGTGGTTGGAATCAAAGTTCAGAAACTCTGGGAAATGTTAAATCTATATTGCTTCTCCATAGTCCAACTACTTGTGCATTGTACTGGTACTGCTATGGAAGAACTTTTATCGATGGTTTATTGCACAAACTGTCTCTTTAGTTTTGTTTATGGATGAGGCAACATTTGGAAGGGATGGAATAACAAATTTGCACAAGATCATAATAATATAGAGATGCTTCATCAATGTGTCATGGGGGCCTGTAAAACCATTAGACACCATGTGGGAGTATTTGAAAGGGTCTGCCAGTCAATGATTTGACAGGTGTATGCATGTAAAGAAGCAAGCTGAGAACATTTTTTGTTAGGAAGTGCTGTGTTGAGATTCAATGATGGCCTTTTGGATATATATTTATGTGAACATTTTACCTTATTTTAGTGAGGAACTGCCCCCAAAGTTTGTAAAAGTATTTTTGATGAACCCTGTATATGCAGAAGATTTTAATTCATCTTTTCATTATTTATTTAAATTGATATGGGTGTGTCAATGCTTTATATCACCAATTTCCCAAACTGACCAAGAGTATCATGAACAGAGAGATCCCCAGCAACTTCAATGTTAACAATTTTGCCAGTCACATTGATTGTATTCTTCTTGCTTAATATTTACTACACAATGTAATAAATATTAAACAAGCTAAAGTAGAATTTTATACTCAACATAAAAGATGTTCAAAGTTAAATATATTATAAATATATGATAAAAAAATACAAACCTACTCTCATCAGGATGCATATAATGTGTACCAATGTTTGGTATGTATAACATACATGTATCCTCCACTTTATAGATTGTGTGAGGGCCAATTAGAGCAACACGATGACGTTTAGTGATAAGGATCATATAATAACCCTCAAGAAAACGAACAAAACCTGAAAAACAAAGATTCAAGTACTATTTACTATTTTTTAATCCATCTAGTAAATATTCAGAAAAAAATACTATTTCCTACATATTTCCATACTATAAAAATTTCCATATAGAATGCTAGAGAAACTATTACATGAACAGAGTCGGTCATATGTAGAATGCTGAAAAGTTCTCAGCCCAACCAAGAAATACTTTGTCATATTGTGAGGAGTCAGACTGAGAAATGTTCAGCATTCTCCCATATAATTTCACATAAATATTCAAAGAATATTATACTTTCTATTTAAAAATCTAAATTAATCTTGTATTAAATGCAGAGTAATAAAAAGTAAAAGGCATAAAAATAAGATGCAAAGAATATACAAGAGAATTTCCAAATTTTCATTAACAAATTTAATTGATGCCTTGACTGCATTTAAATTTGTTAGACATTAATATACAATTCTTTTGAGTCTACTTTTTCAACTTTCAAATTGAAGCGAAAATATCAACAGAAACTAATTCCAGAAATTTACCAGCAATTCCAAAAGCAGATACAGATCTAAATAGGCCAGAATTGCCTTTTGAAGAAGAAGATTTTGGTCTGTTTCCAGATTCAATCATTGCAAGGATTTTGTGCACTTCATCCGCAGTGTATTCTACCTGGAGATATATATATATGTATACATACAAGCATATATACATAAGTTAATTTTCAGTCATATAAAAATGAAACATATTACAAAATTTACTTAATAAAAAAAATCAAATGAAAATGAATATACAGTTATTTATAGAATTGAAAATTTGTTAAATAGAAAACTTTTAAATATTTATAAGTTGCATTTTTAGTTGGGAAATTGAAATACACATCAAGTGTACTGAATTGTAAAACATGTACTGATTCAATAGCTAATACTCTATCATTATAGTTAATTACATAATTAGTCAAACAAAAGTAGAATGAAAACAAAATACTTTTAAAGTAGAGGTTAGTCAGAAGAATACTGAAACACCTTCCCCACAGTCAGTCTTCAAATTACCCAATTTCCGCAGTTGGATTGATAAATGGATCTATTCAGTCTACACCCAATCTTAACCCATGTTGTGATTTGATTTGAGCAAATAATCTTCAGGAACTATTGGAAATTAATCATTCAAGTTGAGTAAGTCACAAATCAAATTCTATCTACTTTCATGCAGACAGCTATCATCCCAACACACATCTTAAGTTGAAATATAGCACTTCAGCAAGTTCTGTTAAGTTTGGCACAGGGTTCAAGTTGGAGTTCTTCTTAGGCATGCAGTCTCCCCTCCCAACTGCAACTCTCTGATGCTTCGGCCAAACTGCCTCTGACCACTTTGAGCTCTCATTTATATGGATTTTCACACAAAACAGGTGTGCAGAATGACCGGTCTGGGAAAGCAGTGATTCCCCTAAAGCCTTCTTTCTCATTTGGCTTTCAAAGATTAATTATCATTTCAAACTGAGGCTTTTTCCTTTCCAAGAGTAGCAGTCACAGTTATCAATTTGTCCAATCAAATCCTTCCTTCTTTCCCTTTATTGGTATCTCACACCAACACTATTCAAGGGCCATGAACAACTTCTCCACCTTCCCTAGTTTTCCACCTCTGCCATTTCTTCAGTCCTCCTTTGACTGAATAGTATGGTAAATTCACTTGCAGTCATTAATTAAATTTTTATTATTTCAAATTTTTCCTACACAAGGAAAATTCTGGTTCCTAATTAGAGATTTGCCAGATGACTCACACGATTTCTTACCGGGGTCATTAATCCCTTAATTCACAAAGAAATCCTTATTTCTGACCTTGTTTATAGTGCGGTCTCATCCATTATCTGTTTGGCTAGTCATTAAGAAAATTTCATTATTTCAATTTTTCACTTATCTATCCAGTCCTGTGTTTTGATAACTTGTACTAAAAGACAAGTTCATTAATCAGCTGTCCAAATTCACCACACGGCTTCTTTTGCTTTTTGCCTTTTAACCTTTCAATGCCAAATAGTGTTACATCTCTCCCATTCCTTGTCATTCACTTGTATATGACACATGAAGCCCCAAAATTTATGACTAACACTATTTGTCATGCATGCACCATGCAGTTTAAAATGTCTCTTCCCTTGTAACACCCCAGATGAGGTCCGAACAATTTCTCCAGCGGCCGTTCTCCACGCTGTGATGTTGCTGAGGGTTGGTTGAAAAAGTCGAAGTCTCAAGCTGGGGTACAAGATAAACTATTGAAGGAACGAACTTCCATAACTTGGATGAGTTTAATCGATGCTTTATTTTGTTCAGAGTTAGTCTTGCAGTTGGGGCGATGTGACACTCAGTTCTAATTCTAATTAATGGAGATCAAATGCCGAACCGTCCAACTCAGACGAACGGAGTTTCCCTTCTTCAGTGTGCCTGACACACATAGCTACTTCAAGCACACGCCCGGCTGAACTGTTCAGCTCAGAAAAATCACTTGTATTTATATTGAAATAATCAGAAGTTCACTAGACCACTGGCTTAAAACATAAGATAAGCATTGGTGACTGTAAGTCCAAAATTTCAAGGTACTTAAATTTTGTTTCCTCTGATGTGTAAACATCCCGCAGACATCCTGTCTGCACTCAGCCTCCAACAATGTATTTTCCAGGATTTTTTATCTTAATAAAGCTTTGTGTGAAGGCTGTCGGATGTTTTTATAGCCCTGACACTTTACCCGTAACCAGGTGTTTTTTTTTATTGCCTGGAGAAAGGGAAAATTCTATTATCTTTTCTTTATTTTCTTAATGTGTGGTCAAGATACAGTAAAGACAGTTTTTGACCTGGTCACTTTCCTAAACGTTTATCTTTTATCACATCAAATCACTTAGTCAAATATTTTATGGGACGACTGGTAGGATTTAACAGTAATCTGATACCTTTTCTCTTCCACAAATTTACTTATAAAAGAAAAAGTGTTTATTTATTTTTTCCTTTTCTTTTTCACTTTTGTTAAGCGAAACATGTTTTTAAACTATTTTTCTATTCTTAATCTAAAATAAATTTCTTAATCTAAATAAAATATATATTTTACAAATCCAACTTAATATATGCCTAGTTATTGTGTCACACTCTTCTTTTGGTTGTATCATGCTATGTCTAAAATGTCTTTAATAATACAATGTTAAAATTGTTTTTCCTTTTCTTTTGGGTGTATCATGCAATGTTTAAAATATCCTTAATCATGCAACATTTAGATTTTTTAAATGTCCTTCTTCCTCATTTGTGCACATCATGGAATCATTTAAAATCTGAGGTTCTCAGCATCCCTTAAAGTTTCATTTTTCTATGCACATGTTCATGTATATATGGAGTTCACAGTACTCCTCAAAATTTATGTGAGTTTTATGGTTTATTCTTCTTGATCATCATTCTTCTCTCTGTAATCGTAAGGTTTGATGTTTCTTCAATGGGTGTCAATTCTGGCTCCTCTTTTCTTCTCTCCACAATAGAGGGTTTTGAAGTTTCTTCAATAAGTGTTGACTCTTCTTCTTGATTTGACTTGTCTGAATAAAGGACACTACTCTCAAGCTGCTGCATACATCAATTGTAATTTTCCTATACCTTTTAAATTTTCATATTGCTGATATAATTGCAGCAATGGTTATCAAGGTATCTATCAATGCTGGCTAGTTTATTATGATTCCCTTATTGTTGTCTCAAACCATATTCTCTTTTCCCAAAATATTTGTCTGTTTATTGATTCAGACTAATCCTTTCTATTGATTGTAAAAATTTTGGCATCTTTTCTAGGTTAACCTCAGGAAACCTGCCCATCATGGGTTCCCATAATTTTGAGCAATTTTCTAAACTTTTGTCAATTATCCCTATAATTGAATCCTTTTCTTCAAATTTCTCTTTGGCCTGGCAATATGGGGATAGGGAGATGGATATCCCAAATGTCAAACACCCCATGGGTAGTTTCATCAAGGAAAATAGAGGTATCAGTGTCCTGGTGGATTCCCCCCACATACCCTGGACACATCAGCTGGCTTCTGTGTGGTCACTGCCCACATTCTATCAGATATACTGATGGCTTGTGGTAACACTGTGTTTACCAATAACTCTACTTGGCAATTTTCCTTAATCCCCTCTCTATTGCTTTTGAATAGCTCAAGTATGCACAATTTCAAGTACACAAAACCGGTTACATATGACTTAGTAAGGTACATGTTCCCAAAGCATTATCCCTTCATTTCCTTGCTTTTTCTGTCATCAGCAACATAAATTTTGTCCTAGCTGAATTCAAAGCTACACATTCTACCTGAATTTTGTATCTCGCAACTACCTCCCAAGCCCTGAACTATTGGGGGTAGGGAATAGGTAAATTTATGATTTGATATACTTCAAAAATACTTTCTCCGTCTAACAACGAAGTGGGCATTAACACTAGCAATCTCTCATTCTCCAACAAAGTAACACAACCTAGTGCATTGTAATATTTCCATAATTCCTTGGTGGACTCCATTGGCAACCTCAAATGACAGGTTAACTCAGTCTGTATTTTCAATAATAATTCTTTCAAGTGACTAGGAGTCATTATACCTAATGACAACATATCCAGTTAAGCTCTCACATGCTCCAATAAAATTGTTAGAGACTGACTAGTTCATTGCACCTTACCAGTAATGATAATTAACTGAAAAACTGCTGTATAAATTCATTCAATTCCTGCAACTCATCTGACATAGCCCCCAAACTACTAGCTACTTCCTTTCAGTTATTTATTAACCAATTGGTATTTTCCCTATTCTTTGCTAGATCCAATCTTGTCCATTCAGTATGGATACACTTTATCTCACCACCTGAGCTAGGATTCTTTGATTCTTTTCTACTTCTCCCAGGTTCCGCCTTATAACCTTGACATCACTTTCAGTCACTGTTCCAAGTCGGACACTTAACACTTTTCCAACAATGGGGACTATTACCGTGACCCTCGCTATCAGAAGATTGTTATTATTCTGAGGGTCTTGCTACTGCCCTGTTCAATGCTCTTCAAATAATTCCTCGTGTCTTTCCACAGGGCTTCTGATTCCAGAGAGTACAACAGTCCAAGATATCTCTCTTCCTTGGGATATTTTTGTGCTACCTTTAGTCTGGCCATTCTCAGTTTCTTTATCTCACTCTCCAATTTGTTCAATAGTAACTCATATGGGTTCAAATCTATTACAAAGGTGACCAATTATTTTGACTTGGTTAATATTACATCACTTGTTTTCTTGAAAATTGTATTTTTGCTGTGTTTTCAAGTTTCTGTCACCACTATCATCAGTCTTTGTATGCCAGCCATTCCTGCAAGTGTAACAAGCTTTTCTTGTTTTTACTCCATTATCCACTTTGTTTATTTTCATACTCAATGACTCTGAAGTACTCTTATTTCTTCCTTCTGTTCGTTTCCCAACCTTAACCTTTATTTCCCCTTTTAAACTTACCTTTCGTAGACTGGTGAAGTTTAGACATATAAGCAGCACCCTCACCCCAAGGGTCGTACTTTATCAATACTATTGCTGAACAAGCACATGCATCCATACGCAGACCAACAACAACACCAGAAATTAATTTCCTCTATCCTTCATGATGTGCTAACCACATCTCCATCCCTTCCGACTAGCACTTTCAGTTAGTTAACAGATAGGGTTTTGAACAAGACCTGTGCCATTGCACACCAACACCCATCCATCTCACTCAGTTCATAGTCTTATTGTTTCTACTGTGATTCAGGATTTTCTGCTCCTTTCAGTCTCTTCTTAAGAGGTAACTATGGCTCAATTTCTAGTCCTTTTCCTCCCTTAACTGTTTTTGGAGTTGAAAAAGATGTATTTCATCGTCCTTCTATTCACTTACCTCTTCCTTTTCTTCAGGAAGTTTTAAGTCAGAACCCTGGACTTCACTACTGGGGTTCTTTGCTCCTCCAATGGTTTGCTGACAATGGTGGGACCAGGCAGTGACATCACAAGGCTCTTCATGTGACAATATCAACACAGATGACAAATGAGCGCTGCACTGGTACATGGACCACCTTGCTAGGTTTGCTATTGACAGCTTCTGCTGGCTGTTGTCCTGTCTATCTCTCTTCTTCCTCAACAGAGTTCTTGTCCATTTCCATTTCTTCTGGCTCCACAAGAGTTGCTCTCCTCATCCTTGCCTTCTTGATATTTGGTTTAGTTACTTCCCAATTAGATGTCCCAGCTAATGTCAGGTCATTGGCATGAGCCCTCTTAATTCACCCTGCCCTCTGATCCCAGATTATGAATGCCACTGGACCTGTCTGTTCCACTATTTTATAATAGGGTTCCCACCTCTGGCCCAGCTTTTTTTCTTTCAAGTGGATTTTGTAGTACACAGGGTTTCCAACCCTTAATTCTACCTCCTTTCTTCTGCTATTTACGCTTTCATTCATATTTTTCTGTGCTCTCTTTATTCTCCTGTGACTGGATGAACAATTTATGCTCTTGTTCGATTATTAATTGGTGATGGTCTTCTCCCATATACTTTCTGCAGGTTTTTATTAAATTATCTACCGTCAAATCCACATCTCTCCCAACTAGCATGTAACAGGATGTGAATTTAGTGGTTTCATTAATCATAAACCTTACAGCTGCTACGGGCATAGGTCAGACACAGGTCCCAATTTTCAGTGTTATACCTTGCTAACTTGGCTAATACATCTCCCAGGGTCCTATGGAATCTTTCTACTTTTGCATTACTCTGGGGATGATAGGAAGCCATGGTTATGTGCTCCACATGCATGCTTTCCAGGACCTCTGTCATTATTTTGTTCACATTTTCTGCACAGGGGCACCATACCTAGGGAATATTTAATTCATCACAAATTCAGCTACTGTCTGAGCTTTCTCATCTAGTACAGCCTATGCCTCAGGCCAGTTTGTCAGCCAGTCTACAAAGCTCACTATGCAGATATTGCCTCTAAAGGTCTCCCTATATGGTCCTGATACATCCATGCTTATCTTTTCAAAGGAAAAATTTGAGACATCTGTCCCTTTCATTGGTGCCATCTCCTGTCTTCTGCCTTGCCTTTGGCACACCATGCAACCTTGGACATAGTTACCTCATATAATCCAGGCCAATAATAATTTCTTCCCATGAGGTCACAGGTCTTATTGATCCCCATATATCCCAACTTTTCATGACATTGCTTTAATATTTTCGACCTTAGGTACATATAACCTAAGTTTTACTTCTTCATCTCTTCCTGAGAGATAATATAGCCTCTTTTCATCTATTACATGTTTGGAGGTCTCTCCTGCCTCTACTTTCACTCTGAGGGCAGCTATTTCATTGTCTCCCTGATCCTTCTCAATTTCTTATATCCAATGAGAATCAGTCGCCTTGTGTGTGGCTTCCTCTGCATCCATCTCTATCACAGGACTGTCTTTCAGCCTATTCGAGTTGATCACTCCTATTTGGTAGGCCCTATCATCTACCCCTGACTCCACCCTCACAGATTTTGCTTCTAACTGCTTCGGTATCCTGGAGGGTAGGTCTGCACAGGTATTCCAGCCAGGTAGTCTCTTGCAGCTGTATCTACTCAATTTCAGAGCTCATTGTTGGATCTTCTTGTTCATCCAGTCAACCTCCAGTAAGTATTGGAGTGGCTTATGGTCAGTTTTGACAGTAAAGGCCACCCCACTTAAGTAGTAATCCAACTTTTGTAAAGCATACATAATGGTGTATGCCTCTCTCTATCACCATCCATCTCTGTTGCATTGCAGAGAGCCTGTGTAACAGAAAATATACTGGTACTTCTTCCAGTATAGCTGGCACTAGACCATCCCTATCTGGGCATGGTTGGGTAAGGACTGCTGGGATCTGAATATGTCAGCAAGGGAATAGTGGTCAACTGCTCCTTCAGACAGTCAAATGCTTTCTGGCAGTTCTCCATCCACATAAACCTGGTACGCTTTTTAGTCAATGCTATTAGACGAATTGCTAATTTCGAAAATGCTGGGATGAAGTGCCTATAGTAACCTATAGCCCTTATGAAACCTCTTACTTGTCTCACCATCTTTGGCACTGCTATTTCTCTCACTTTTACCTTATCTAAATCAGGCTTAATCCCTCTTCTGTTCATCACAAAACTGAGGTACTTAGTCTCCTCTCTCATAAACTGTTGACAGTTTTAATTTTAGGCCAGGTCTTCTCAATCAACCCAAAACCTGTCCCAAATGGTCAAAATGTTGTTCTGGTGCCTCTGAGAACACCAAAATGTTGTCCAGATCTGCCATAGTGAAGTCTTTTGCTCTGCTTAACACTATGGATATCAGCTGCTGAAATATATTCAAGGCGTTTTCCAAACGAAATGGCATAACCCAGAATCAAAACAAGCCCATGTGGCAAACAAACACAGTCTTTTCCCTATTGATCTCATCGAGGGCCACCTTCCAGTGCCCTGATCTTAGATCTATGGTGGAGAAGTATTTAGCCTTCTCCAACAAAGCCAATATGTCATCTATTAAGGGCAGGAACTGCTAAGGTCTTAGAGATGGTGTTCAATTTCCTAAAATCGATACAAAACTTGTGTCCACTGTCTTTTTTATCTACTACAACTATTGGGAAGCTCCATGGAGATTCAGATCTCTCAATCACCTCTGCTTCTGATATATCTCAGACTGCTTCTTCTACTAGGGACCTTTTATGGGTAGGTGTTCAATAGGGTCTCAATTTGATAGGCAACTGGTCGTCAGTGTATCTGCATCCTCAATGTGTGGGTCTTTCCTAAGTTCTTGTCTGATTTGACTACCACATGGTTAGCCCTTAACAGACATCCCATTCTAGCCCTAAACTTAGCAGGGGTTACTATCTCTTTATCCCTTATACACTCCATTTGCTTTGATTCTCTCTTTTTTTCTTTATTAAACTTCATTCTGTGTATAGTCCTTAATGGAAGGGCCCTTCTTACGTTTTCTCCCTTATTTTTATTGTCTTCATGGCCTGATTAGCCAACACAATAGACACTACTTCTGCTGCCTCTACCACTGTTTCCCACAAGGCTACTTCACTTTTCTCAGTGCCATCCACTTCCATGGGGATCAATTGGAGAGCTCTTCTTTTTAATTTTCTTTTTGTCACTAGCCTGCTTCTTCCTGACACTGCAGACTTAGGGGGTAACTTCATTTCTTCAACCACCACTGTCACGGTCCCCTCATGAGTGCTTCTTATGGCGTCTCTGTGCCATTTACTATTAACATGAGGGGACTGAATTTAATCTGTGTCTTGTGGTGATATAGCCAATCCTCTTCCAAGATCACTTCTCCACAGAGGTCTGGAGTCACCTAAGATTTATGGACACCCTAAGTCCTACTTACTCTCACTAGAAGCTTCACCATTCCTCTTATTCTCATAGGTTCACCATCTGCGTGACAAATATCTATATCAGGTCTTATCTTCCACCTATTATTCCGGTTCCTATACTTTTCTTCCCTCATCAGGGAAACCAATGCCCCTGTATCTATTAAGGTCTGCATTGTTGACCCCCACCAACACCGATACTCCTGGATCAACAAAGAAGACAGACACCTTAGCTGTTTTCCACTTGGGGTTACACCTCTCTGCCCACCCAAACATAGATGCTGGCAGTAACAGTCCCTCAATGTCCCTACTGGAGGTCCTTAACCATCCCCCTCCATGCTGGGGTGCTCTTGGCTGGATTTCCTGAGGTTTCCTCACCCTATCTCTAGAAGACAGTTTCTTTCCAGATGGCTTCCTGCAAAACCAACACCTTCTTCCCGGGAATTTTGCAGCAAAATGACTGGCCTGATCACAGGCCTAACACTTCATTTCTTTTTTTCTTGCATGGGTCACTCTCCCTTTTACCTCCAGGGTGGCCCATTGGTGTTTCCCTGGTTCTGTCTTCTAGGAGCAGACTTTTGAACAAGGATCTGTGGGGTTCTTTTCTGGATCCCACACTGCTTTGTCTTGTGTCCATGATGACTGTACCTGGTGCATCTGAATTCGTGGAAATCTGGGAGCAGTCCCCATTTTGTTGAACAGTCTACTGCCCTATGGCCTTTGTAATGACAGGTCCAACACACCAGTCCTGTTCAGCCCAGTGTAGGCTTGTAGTATCCATGCCCAAACATTCAGGCCCTCCTCCCATTCCTCCTTTGGGTTGACCTCCTCCTGTTTTATCCTTTTATTCCACTAGGGGTGAGCTTTCTTCTCCCCATTGCCTGCCTGCCTGCCTCCCAACTCTGTACCTGTGTGTCCCTCTTTCCTATTTCCCAAACTCCTTGGCTGTCCTTAGCTAATGCCACAGCTTCCAAAAGCTTGACCAATGCCCCCACTTATTATATCAAGTCTTATGCACTCATCCTGGAGTGCATCCATGTACAGGTCAGCTGAGCAGGCCTGTACAACTGGGTCAATTGTCAATTATTATCCTTTCAGAGTATGCATAGGTGGCTATCCTTTTGGTTAACTCCCAATTTCCCCAGGAGTTTTACTCTTTATTTGTACTAGATGCATGAGGTCCCTCATGGCCCCAACAGTCATGCCTTCATCAGCATATTCCTTCAGCAGTAATTCTGTCAACTCTTTTCAGGTTACCTGGGAGTCCATCGCTAAGCACTCCTTGATAACTTTTGACATTGCTTCCTCTGCAGTGTTAAATGCCGTGCAAATGGTCTCCCTGTTGGACAGTTCATGTATGAGCTGCTCTTTTTCAATAGATGCCAACCAATCCCTCAATTTTCCTGGGACCCCCAAAGGTTAAAACCATGGGTCCCCACTCCCAGTAATTTCCTAAATTGACCGTGGCCCCGCTACCTCATCCTCAACTCTCTTATGTTCTTCTGACTCATTGTCCCTCATGCTTTCACACTAGCAATAAAAGATCAGCAAATTGAATAAATTGAAAAAAGAAAAAGAAATTGAAATGCTTGACAAATTGGCTCTGGCAAGGTGCAACAACAAAATTGAGAAATTTTAGGGATAACTGTAAAGTGTCCTACCTGACACTTTATTTCTTGTCTTGTGGTCACTTATCTTATCCCATGTTGTGATTTGATCACAAAAAAAAAATATCTACAAATTTTATATCTTTGATTTTCAGTACAGGGCTTGGTCATTTCAACAGTCAATTTCTATCTATTTTCATGCAGACAGCTATCATTCCAAACCATGTCTTGAGTTGAAATATAACACTTCAGCTAATTCTGTTAAGATTGGAGTTCTTCTTAGTCACGTGATATCAGGCAGTGTGATCTCTCATCCCAACTGCATTCTCTGGTGCTTTGGCCGAACTGCCCCTGGCTACTTCAGGTCAGTGTTTATATGGATTTCCACCAAAAAGATATGTGAAACAATCTAGAAAATCAGGGATTTGCCTAATTTTAATAAAGGCTTCTTTGTTGTCTGGCTTTTTAAGATTAATTATCTTTTTCAATTTGGTGGTTTTTCCTTTCTGTGAATAGCAGTCACAGTTATCAATCCACCCGTTCAACTCCTTCCATCCTTCACTGGTATCTCACACCAACACTCACTATTGAAGGGGGTGTGAACAACTTTTCCACTTTCCCTTGTTTTTCATTTCTGCCCATTCCTTCAGTCCTTCTTCAACTGATTAGTAAGGTAAATTCACTTGCGGTCATTAATTAAATTTTTATTATTTCAAATTTTTCCTACACAAGAAAAATTCTGGTTTCTAATTAGAGATTTTCCAGATGACTCACTCGATTTCTTATCAGGGTCATTAATTTATTAATTCACAAAGAAATCCTTATTTCTGACCCTGTTTATAGTGCAGTTGCATCTGTTGTCTACTTGGTCATTAAGAAATTTTTATTATTTCAATTTTTCTCTTATATAAGATTCTCTAACTGGTCCTGTGTTTTGATAACTTGTACTAAAAGGCAGGGTCATTAATAAGCTGTCCAAATTCACCACATGGCTTCTTTCGCATTTTGCCTCTCTATAGGAAATCTTTTTAGGTTTTAGAGATTTCCTTTTTCTAACAAAAACAGAAAAATCTTCATTCAGGTTATCGGCATGTCTTTCTATCTATCTTTTAACTGTTCAGCACCAAATAGCGTTTCACCTGAATAGTCTCAAAAGAAACAATATATAGGTTGAATAAAATAGGACAACAGTTTTTCATCTAAAAATATTGATATGCAAGATCAAACAGCAATCATGAAAATAGCAGAATATAAACAACTAATAACTGATATAAAAAAATAAAAAAGGCTGGTCCAGATAAAATCCCAGTGATTGTTCTTAAGAATATAAGCCCTGGGTTATCCTTAATCATAGTAAACTTGTTCAACCACAGTCTAAAGGACAAATTCTTCCCAGTATTATGAAAGGTAGTGTTTTCAAGAATGTGGTTAAGTACTCATCCCCAGCTCTATATTGGTCTCTTCGGTGTCATCAGCAAACTCTTTGATGCTATAATCAGCAATAAAGCCATTGAGCACCTCAACTAGGAAAACCTTTTGAATGACAAACAATATGGATTTGATCTGCTTGGTCCATTGCTGATATCCTATCAATACTCACAGAATCAGTGAAGCATTAAACAATAAACACATCATAAGAACAATTACATTAGATATATTGAAGGCCTTTGAAAAGTGTGGCATAAGGGGTTGCTACACAAGCACTCCAGCAATTAAATCAATGGAAGAGTTTAATCAATTATCAAATCCTTCCAAACTTAAGACAGCTGTTAATGGCCAGTCCTCTGAGGCTCATGAGATCAATGCAGACATCACTTCTTGGTTTAACCTTCTTTCTACTTTATATTAATGAACTACCTAAGAGCATATTCTGATCTGTTATAAATAACTATGCAGAGGATACAACAGTATACAAGTGCACCTTCCAAAATCTACATGACTGGCAGATGATCTTTCTTAGATTTAACAACACAATGGGGGAAAACTGGCTGGTTACAATCATTATCTCAAAAATCAAACTTGTAATGTTCCATCATCACTGAGTATCCCCTGAATTATCAATTATCACAATGAACAAGTGTTCTCTCAACACCTGTTGCTACTTAAACTTACCACAGACCTCAAGAAGAACTGATATATGATCCATCACTAAAGACACTAGAAAAATGGTCAGTTGTCTGTACTGCTCTAGTAAGTACCAGAATCCTCTTGCTATGCTCTACCTTTACAAGATCCAGATAAGGCTGAAAATGGAAGACTGCTTCTACATATGGGCTGGAGCTGCCCAGTATTCACTTTCCAGTCTTGAAAAAGCCCAAAAGCATGTACACGGCCTTTATGTGATGAATTGTTTTCCACCTTACAACTCTTTTCCTATAGACTAAACATTGCAAACCACTTTCTAATCTGCCACTATTTCAATGGAAAATGTTCAGACAAGATATATTCCTTAGTTTCCATCTAAGACATGTCACAATATATATATTGAGGTGAACGACTCATTTCCTTTGTATTCCACTAGTAAGGAACAAGTTCCATTCAGATAACTTCTTGCTTTGTGGAACAAGCTCACAAGAGGATGTTTTTTACCCTGTTCAAGTCAAGGGCTAACTTTTCTCTTTTTCATATATTAAACTGTGCCCCTTACTCTAACTGCTCACACAACAAACACCTTCAGTAAACCTTTACTTTAAATTGCTTTTGAGCCTTGTATTAGTAAAAATAAAATATTTTAAAATTTCACAAAAAACATTTGGCTGAGATGCAGACCCTCTGTAAGAAAAATGCAAGAACAAACAAAGTTACTGTTACGGAATTAATGTAAAAAGCTTTTCAGCCAAAAACAAACTAGTTAATATAGATTATCTTAAGCATTCATAATGTTTATGGAATTGAATATAAACATTTAATTTTTTATTCCTATTCTTAAAAGGAACAATATATATATATATATATATATATATATATATATATATCAAATATAAACTTTGATAGATTATATATTATCAAAGAAAACTTAACAAATTTTTTTGTTTTTTGTACCATATCATCCTCAATAACCAGCTCCCTGGGCTCATTTCGATGAATTTTGAGGACTCGAAATTTTGTCTTTTCATTGTTAGATCCCACAACATAGAAACGCTGTTAAAAAAAAAAAATCAATCAATTAGATGTTCTAAAATATTAAATATAATACAATACAGAAATATTTAATCAAACTTAATAAAAGCAATATCAAATCAGTTTATATAACCCTTAAAGGTTTTATTTACAACATGAATATGTTAACTGGCTTAGGTACAAGATCAAAATATATTTTTTATCTTACATTAGCTTTTCAATCATCTATAATTTGATAACATATTTGAATAAAGTTCCAGTTTTGTTAAAAGAAATTCTCAATTTGTTTGAATTTTTTCAATTATTTTTGGTATGTATACAATTTATAAATAAATTAAAATAGTCAAATGATAAATAAAATGTTTAACTCACTGCTTTGGTCTCATAGAGAACCAATTTTTGCATATTTGAAATGAGAGGAATTTCTTGAAAGGCCACCATGTTGATTCTAGTTGTGAGGTTATTTCATTAATATACAGCCATGTGGATATTGAATTTTGTAGAAAGAGGTTCTATGATAAATAAAGAAAAGAAAACCTTTTTAAAATGGCATTCCTAAAGTATATTTATCTTATTTCTTCTGCAAAACTATTATTATATGTGTACTCCAGTTTTTCAGTTAATCTCATGAATATTTGTGAGTGTTGCTTTAAAATAAAATTTACAAAATTAATGCCCTTATCAGTAAATCAGTCAGTTCAGTGCCATATGTGATACACACTTGGGCAATCATAATTGACTAAGATTTTCCTGCAGTAGGTTGCCATTTCTTTCTGCTGTAGAAAGAAATGGCAACCAAGGCTATAGAACCCAATCTGTCTGGCTATTCAACTCATAGACAGATGGAGAAGATATGGATTAATACTGTTCTCAAAGGTATTTGCATATAAGTGAATGTGATGAATTCAGCTGGAAATTGAACTTGGATTTCCAATTACTCTTTCCAAGCCAATATCCATTGCACTGCACCACAACAGATTTTTGTAAATACTTGTTCTAAATGAAATCCATGAATTTGCCTTGAAAATTTGTCTCACACACACACACACACACAAGAACATGAAGAAAGGACAATAAGAAATTTACTGTTCCTTAATGTTTACTTTTAATTTTACAGTGCTCAATAACAAAGTAGAGCTAAATATTATTGTAATAGAATTCTACATTTTCGACACAGAATTTCTCATGTTTCAGAATCATATTTTAACTATGACTCCATCTTCAGGAAATCATTTTTGGAGTGACTAATTGAAAAATTGAAATACCATATGATATTTACTCTTAGAGAAAAATTTTCTGTTAGTCACCCCAAAAATGTGTGTGTGTGTGTGTGTGTATATACATATATGTATTTTTTAATCATATACTGTTAAATATGTTTAGCTTTCGGCTCACATGAGCCATCTTCAGAAAGGTTACAAGGTTATCTGAAGATGGCTTAGAATCAACTTAATAAAAAATTATTCAAATGTTGGAGAATTTTTGTCTTTATTTTCACCTGAAATTAAAGCCAAAATACAATGTTTATAACAGCTCATGATTAAACATAACAGACATTCATTGTCTTTTATATAACAGTATATGTTTAGAAAATTATCTGCTGCCATGATATATATATATATATATATATATATATATATATATATATATGGACATTAACGAAGATTAACGAAACTTGGTTATAAACAACCGACAATTTGAAATGATTTGTTTGAACATTATTTTTTATTATATACTCATATTTAAGTAGATATTATGTTTTTAATTAAACAGTATTATATATTTATATCTACTGGCCTGATTATTTACGATAAATTTTTATTACGAAAATGTGTCATTCAGCAGGATTCGAACCAGCGACCCCTGTTCACATAGGGGAATCTACCATTTGATCTGGCAACGTCTTAGACCTCTCAACCACGAATGACCTCCAGTCTAAACAAGGTTGTTGCGATGAATCAAAAATTGTGTTATAAAGGCTTGATTAAAACCTCGTTTAGACTGGAGGTCATTTGTGGTCAAGCGGTCTAGTATTTTTCTTTCTTTCTGCGTGAGTATGTAAAATCAGAATCTATAAGTAAACATTTGCAGTTTTCTAATGTGTGTCCTGGTTGATTGAAGTGAATTCACTGCTATGGGTGAATACGGATTGTTTTGGCATATGCTTAGTTTATGATTATTGAAACGGAATCTAAAGCTATTTCCAGATTCACCAATATATCCACTATTTGGACTTATTGAACAGAAGAGAAAATATATAATGTTTTGGCTGTCACAGGTGAGGTGTGGTGGGTGTAATTTGATGTTGATGTTGGGTAGAGAAAACACTGCAAAGTTTACTAAATGTTTGCAAACTAAACAACGGGATTTCTGACATTTGAAATTCCCTGAAAGGTTTGTATTTTTTAGATATTTGGTAGAAGTGAGGATAGCTGATAGGTTGGGTGTTTGTTTCATTGCATTTATGGGTGGTTTATAGAAAATCTCTATGATTTTTTTTGTTTGATTGGAGGTTCTTGTAATCATTGTAATCATTTTTTTTTTATTAGAGGTTCTTGTAATCATTGTAATCGGATTCTCATGATTTTTAACCACAATCAATATTCCCACACACTTATTCAAAATTTAAAAAATGATTTTAAAGACCTGATAAAGGGGCTGGTGTAGTCCTAATGGATTATGCTATGTAAATAAAATATTATCAGTTTTAAATGATATATCAACATTAATAAAATTAGGCTCTGTTGAAAAATGTGATGCAACCACTTCAATAGAAATAAAATTCCAGAAAAAACTATTGAAAAGGGTTAAAAATGAGATTCTTTCTTCCAAAATTTCTGATGAAATTAGACCTTCTAGCTCAACCAGACCCTGCCTTTATGGTCTTCCAAAAATACACAAGGAAGGGATACCTTTAAGACATATTAACAATGATAGGATCATTACAACATAAGGTGGCCAAATGGCTTGCTAAATTGCTACAATCTGTTTTGCAGCACTACAGCTCATTTACCATAAAGGATTTGTTTTCCTTTGTTCAGCTTATTAAAGGTTGTCCTTTTTCTGGCAAGTTAATGCGTCCATATGATGTATGCACCATATTTACATTTTGAAATATATCCCAATGAACACAGATTGATTTGTTGTAGATATAGTGTATCATGTCAAAAGTCAAAGAAACTGTTTACCATTAACATCAAATGTCATTTATTCTTTTAATACTATAACCTAATTAAATCTCGACACACTTTTTAGAATTCCTTCTTTATTACATCACTTTTTCTGTATCAAAATCTGTGTTGTATAAGAAAAAGTATGAAAGGAATCTTAAAAGCAATTTGATCTCCAGAAAAAAATTATTTTGATTTCACAACCAGAACTTGCATAACTTTCAACATGTCAAGAATTTTTTTAGTACATTCATTTTTAAAGTTTTTTCATAAAAAAGTACCAATAAACAACAGAAATTGCTTTTTGTGTAAATTTAGAATATCAAAGATCAACCAAAATTTATTCACCATAGAGGTCACATATTTTTTTATGCTATAATTTAATTAAACCTTAACACTTTTCAGAATTCTTTCATTATTATATCACTTTTTCCATAACAAAATCTGTGTTGCATTAGAAAAAAAATGAAGAAAATTCAGTTCCATCACCAGAAAAAATTTTTTTACTGATTTCATGACCATGGTCCTTATGTGAATATTAATCAGCATTAAAATAGCTTTACAAAGATATACAACTTGACCATATTGTGAAATATCAAAATGTTTTTATATGAAGTAGCAGATACTACATTCCGCCATTTTGAATTTTCCCAGCTCTATAAAATGCTTGTAGCAGCAGTTCTAGTGGAATACCCATCATGAAATTTGGAATATATACTGTCATAAG
Organism: Ascarosepion bandense; assembly: GCA_037127315.1. NCBI lineage: Eukaryota > Metazoa > Mollusca > Cephalopoda > Sepiida > Sepiidae > Ascarosepion > Ascarosepion bandense. The sequence goes on from JBBBDQ010000192.1 coordinate 1,041,226, forward strand.
ATAGACAAATCTTTTGTCAAAATTTAAAAAAAAAAATTAAAATACCGTTTTTGAGATAAGTCAGGTCAAAGGTCAAGGTCAACTTTTTTATTTGACCCCTAAAAAAATCCCCAGATAAAATTGTGAATCTATCCAAGTACTTTAGAATGATTTATGAATGAACTTTGTAGGTCCATAAACAACTGAGATATCAGGTTAAGGTTGGTCGATATTCACATTTTTCAACATTTTCATAAAGAAGTCAGAGGTCATATCTCAGGAACCCCTTGACCTTGAGATGTGTAACAGGTGCCATTCAATTCCTTTCATGGAGATCTATAAGTGTAGCAAATTTGAAAAAAATCTGTGTCGAACATGGTCAAACTCTTGTTGATTTGACACAGAATGATTTGACAGAATGAGGCATATATACATATATATACACACACATAATGTATGTGTGTGTGTATATATATATATATATATACACACACACACACACACATGCATACAGACACATGCATTACGTATATATATACACACACACATACACATATATATATATATACACATAAACATATTATATTATTATGGACTCTCAAATCGATTTCGACATATGAGTGTCTAAATCAGCCAACAAAGATTTGTTTTGAGTGGTGTAGGCTTGTGTAGCACCACCCATACTTTTTGAAACTGCTGATAACAAACAATCGGTGCAGAAGTTTGCCACGGATTGCATAAACAGCAGACCTCAGTTATTTAATCCATTACTAAAGGGAAGGGATGGATTGCCGAGCCCCGTACGATTTGCATATGTTTGTGTGAGCCCCGGTAGACGGACGCGCATGTATGTGTCTTTGCGCACGTCAATGGGTGTGCAAATGTGTATATATGTCTGTGTCTCTCTTGACACAAAATTTTCTTCCCATTTCTACAAAAATACACCAATATATGTAGCCCTACATATAGCCACTTTTTAGAAAAGATTAATCAGTTACAAAATCAATATACGCAGACATCATTAAGCAATGAATTAGAACACTCTCAGCTATTGGGCATGTATAATGATAATATACACGCTAAAAAGTCTGCATCCTTCTACCAAACGCCCATAGATCAGAGGTAGAATCGCCGACTGATGCCAATTCGGTCAGGTTTCAATCCTTGGTAAAAAGCAATCTTTGTCTAACCATACTGATGAGCTGTGATACAGCAAAACAGAACTATATGAATATATATATATTACATATGCACATACATATAGACATACATTACGTAAATACACACACAGGCATATACACATACATTATATATATATATATATATATATATATATTCACACATACATACATTTTATATATATATATATATATATATATATATATATATATATATATATATAAGATTTTTAAAGGTAGTTCATTATGGTGCAAATAGCAAGAAATTGCATGAAGATTTTTTTTCTAAAATTGCAACCATTCCACCTTCACAGCCTGTGTTGGCATTAGTGTTATCAACAAGGATAGCCTTGATAGTGTTCTCATTGTTGAATTCATGCAAAACATCCACTAGTTGCTCTGCATGAAGAACACCTGTTGCACCACTATTAGGGAGAACCCTTTGTATCAGATATTGACTTTCATGTGGTGCCTTCTTTGTAAAAGTTAAATGACGTTCTGGTTCCTTAGTTTTTTCATAGTTTTCTGTCCATTTTCCTCGTGTAGCAATGTGTCCTTATTCATTCTCCCATCAAATGCAATACATATAAGGTTTTCTACACTTTCATCATGTTTTTGTTGGGCAGTTGTTTTCACTTTAGACTTTACCCTATCAACTTTGCCTTTATCTATAATATCTTTCATATTAATATTTGGTATAAGAAGGCCTATAGCCTTCAAATCCAAGAGCAAGGCATTGACAAGGCTAGCTCTAAGATTAGAAGATACGTCCAATCTAACTAACTTGAAAGGATAACTTGGAAATTATAAGGGCGTTTTGGATGTTGCCTTGGCTGCAAATATTCTCCTTCTGGTTTTTCACTTGGAGAAGATGAGTAGGAGAGGGAAGAAACATTAGTCTGAACATTTGATGTTGAAGCTGTTGGTGATGAAACTAAATTTTTTCTTAACCTCTCTTTCCCTTTTACTTTTTTATAGCACTTTTTATTTTAAATCAACAGGTCCAAGCTGGAAAGTGCCCTTAGACCCTAATTTGCCCCTCTGATCCTTTTATTCACGATCCTGAAATACCTAAAAAAAATATATGTACTATCAGAAATGGAATTCCACAAATATTTTAAAAATAAATTTGATAAAATTTGAAATAAAAGTAATATTTACTTTAAAGTAGAGTTACTTCCGAGATTAGCGCGTAAACAGGCTTTTTAATAAATAAATATTAACTTCAAAAATATAAACAAATCAGAATAATTATAAAAGTTGAATTTTTCATTAGAATAAGACTTAACTATTAAAAAAATACAAGAGATATTCGTGATAATTAAAAGCGTAAAAGAGTAAACAAAGTAAAAACAATCGTTTAGGGGGAGGTAATTTCAACAGGTGAAGACCATAAAAAATAACAATAAATAAAACGGTATACATAAATAGTTATTTGTATATTAAACTAAATATTATAGTGTTTTTAATTCTTTTTAATTTTGATGTTTTCATTTAATTTATTAAGAAAAAAGAAGACTAAACTTAAAATATCTATTATTAAGCGTATTGTATATTTTTCTTATTGTTAAAATTTGGGTTTTATTTAAAGCGACACGTTTCTGTTTACACCTATATCGCGATAAAAATCCCAATTTATTTCGTCTAAGTTTAAATGCTCAAATAAATACAAAGTTTTGAAGAAAGAAATTTCTTGTGGTAACTCTTGACATTATTTTGCAACTTTCTTCAAGTGCGATTTTTTACAGTTCCAAAATCGACCTAACCTAAATGTTGTATGTGTACATATATATAATGTATGTGTATATATGATATATTAATGCATGTGTATATATATATATATATATATGATGTGTATATAGATAATGCATGTGTGTATGTGTATGTATATATAATGTATGTGTATATATATATATAATGTATGTGTGTGTATATATGTGTGTATATATATATATATATATATATGTATGTGTATATATGTACATAATGCATATGTTTGTGTGTTATATATATATATATATATATATATATATAATGAATGTGTTTGTGTGTGTATATACATGTATATATATATATATATATATATATATATATATAATGAATGTGTTTGTGTGTGTATATACATGTATATATATATATATATATATATAATGAATGTGTTTGTGTGTGTATATACATGTATATATGTGTATATATATATATATATATAATGAATGTGTTTGTGTGTGTATATACATGTATATATGTATATATATAATGAATGTGTTTGTGTGTGTATATACATGTATATATGTATATATATAATGAATGTGTTTGTGTGTATATATATAATGTATGTGGTTGTGGATATATAATGTATGTGTGTATTTGTATATATTGTAACAAAGTTGTGGAACTCATAGTTTTTTTTTACCTGCTGTTCATGCATTTACTGATATAAAGAGTGCTTGATACAACGTACAGCATTATATTGTACTAGTTGTTACAATGGTTTATAAATTCATAGTATCACTAAACAAAAATTTTCACGTTTCGAAGCAGCTATGCGCACTTCTCATCGGGTGAAAAAGTTGAAATGAAAATTAAATGGTGCTATACAGAGGCGACGGTCTCATCCTAGTACAAAATTCCACACACTTTAAAACAGACAAAATAAGAAAACTTATCCACAGAGAATTTAAAAGTTTACACCTAAAAGTAATAGTCAACACAAATTTAAAAGTAGTCAACTTCCTTGATGTAACACTTGATTTAGTTCATAATAATTACCAATCATACATAAAACCCAATGAATACCTGCTATACATCCACCGAAAGTGGAATCAGCCCCCCCCCCCCCCCAAGTATAATCAAACATATACCCTCCTCCATAGAATATAGAATTAGTAAAAACTCTTCCTGTGAAGAAATATTTAACAAACACAAAAGTCTTTACAATAAGTCCCTAAATAAAAGTGGCTACAAAAATTAAGACATCCAGTATATAACAAACTATAACCATAACAGGAAAAATAGAAATAGAAAAATCATTTGGTATACACCTCCTTTCAACCAAATGATGAACACCAAGTTAGGACAGAAGTTCCTTAATTTAATTAAAAAACACTTCCCTACCAATAACCCTCTTCAACAAAAATACACTTAAACTAAGTTATAGTCGCACAAACAACCTAGAAAAGAATCATAACAAACCATAACAAATATATCCTAAATCAACATGTAGATCAAAATAAAATTAACTACCAAAATAATTTATTATTTTGGTAGTTAATTTTATTTTTGGTAGTTAATTGTAAGACAACAATAAAAACCTATGTAATTGTAGAAACCCCAACAACTGCCCACTACAGAAGAAATGTAAAATAATCTATCAATGCAACATAGCATCAATTGAAAATCCCACTATAAATAAAGTGTATATTGGATCTACTAAGAACACTTTTAAGAAGCGCTGGTACATGCACTTAACTTCATTCAAAAACAACTTATACCGAAACCAAACATCCCTTTCTGCATACTTTTGGTAACTAAAGGACTCAAAACAGAAACCCAAAGTAAAATGGAAAATCCTAGAAAAAACTAGATCTTGCAACTCGCTTAACGATATCTGCCCTTTATGTTTAAGTGAAAAGCTACACATTCTAAAATACCCCAACAGTAGCGAATTATTAAACCGTAGAGACAAATTAGTAGTATTATGCAAACATCGCAAATATTTCTCGTTAAAATTTAAATAACCAAAAAAAACACCTCATCCACATGTCCCCCCCCCAAAAATGCAATAAATACACATACCAACAGCAATTCCATCTACCTGTAAATAGTAGTAAAATAAAAACTATCAGCACTGCATAAAAAAAACCAAAAAAAACATGTATCCCAATATAAAATATCTAAACTAAATGAAAAAGCGACCTACCCAAAACTAAGCTACCCCACACCTTTCTCTTAACCCAATAGCAGCACCTCTAGAACCACAAATGGACAACTAGCCTATTCTAAACTCCCACCCAACATTTATTTACATCATTTTCATTAACAGCGACACCACTTCCACCACATCCAGACAAAATAAATAAGAAACCTGTCTTAAACTAAGCCACCTCTCCTAACCCATATCTCTAAGACTACAATACAGCCGACGGAATCAGAATAAGCTCCCAACCCCACTTTCACTTAAACATCATATTACCACAAATAAACTGTTTTCACCATTTAATTTTCATTTCAACTTTTTCACCCGATGAGAAGCGCGTATAGCAGCTTTCAAACCGTGAAAATTTTTGTGTAGTGATACTATGAATTTATAAACCATTGTAACAACTAGTACAATTTATGAAAATAAAGATCCCTCTACTCCTGTTCTAACATATTTCTTTAAATATTTGCTAAAATATTTTTTGGTCGCTCCAGCCAAAAATTTGCTAAAAAATATGAGCATACAATACATGATAAAAGATTGCCCCATCACAGCAAACCTAAGAAAAACAAACTCTTTGCTGAATTAATTATATATGTGTGCGTATGTAATTGTGTAATTAGGCAGCATATTTTCTTTTAAACATACATGGAAATAAATTGCAAACATTGTGTCTGCTTATTTCTAATAGAATCCGTTCATACTCACGGATAATCTTTTGTGTATTATAATTGAAAAATGTAAAAAAGAAACAACTGTAAATTTGACAGATGATTTTATTCTTCATTTCTCGATGTTGTCAAGTACTTTCAATCTCCTTCCGAGATCATCTTCAGGGGTGTGAGTTGTGATAACATATACAAAAATAACAAAATCCCTTTCCTTTTAACACATTTACTACCTCCCCATATAAAAAAACAACCAGCAAAAACTCTTGCACACTCAACTATGAGAGTATATGTTCTAACTACTACAAAATAGCACTTATACATAATTTAATTAACTGAGCACAAAATTAATTAACTCCACAAAAAAGATATTTTACTCTGCTGAATTAAAAAATATTAAGCAGGCTCTCATTAATGACTTCCCAAACAACATTGTAGATGAAGAAATGAGACGATATTTCAAAAACTTCAACATACATCAAACAAAATATGGAAATTTCCACAAAAGTCTCTAAACATATCAAACTCTTTTATTGTAACCAGATGCACGATAACTACAAACAGGATGGTACCTAAATGAACAGGAACATAAGATATGAATATATATATATATATATATATATATATATATATATATATATATATATTCATATCTTATGTTCCTGATCATTTAGGTATATATATATATACATCAAACATACAACAGGGATTTTTGCAAACATTCAATAACAAGTTTAAAATAATTAAAATTTCAAACTTCAAGAAGAAAAATCCAAAAATGAAAAATCTATTTTTTTAAATATATTTGGGCTCAACCAAAGATGTCTTTAAGACCATATGGTTCAACCACAGATCTACATTTAAAATAGAAAAATTAAAAAACAATACAAAATGGGTTAACCACATTGAAATCAAAATATGGAAAAGACCCAGACATAATGTGGAGCATTGTAAAAACAGCCAAGGCTTACAATGGTGGACAAATATGTAGACTGTGCCAAGAAGAAAAATTAAAAATTATGATATACCCAAATAAAGACGAACTGTTAAATGAAAGAACAGAAATTATGAGTAAATGCATCCACACTAAGAAATACCTCTTAGGCTCATACAACCATGGATGAAAATGTCATAATCTGTTTTAATTTAAACAATATACATTTATAAATTCCCGATCAAGTGAACGTTCAAATAAAACACTTACAAAAACCATTAAAAAAAAGGGTAAAAGGTAAAATCAGTTATTCAAAATTGCCTGAAGGCACCACTTATGGTAGAAACCTGGGTAGTGAAATAACATATTGAACACTTTTTAATACAAATGTGTACTGGTCAGTGGCTTGTGGTACAGTAGATGTTGGCTTGGAAAGAAAAATCGGTGAGCCGAGTTTGAATTCCAGTTGAGTACCCTGCATTCACTTTAGCACTGGTACCCTTGGGAAAGGTATTAATCCGTCACTTCCCTCCAGTGTTGGTGTCACAATAAAGCACTCATGGTAGCCCTGGTGAAGCATCAAGTATTCAGCTATTTGACAAGATTATGACACAACCGGTCTAACCCTATTAGGAGCAAAAACTAAGTATTAAACAATCAATATATATATATATATATATATAGTTTCTGAAAGGATTTTTCTGTTGCTGAGGTGATGTGTTATCCCCTGTGGGGATCTTCATATCGAAATGGCCATTCAACATCTTTGAATTAATCCTTTTTTATATATATACATATATATATATATATATATATATATAATACTAGCAGTATAGCCCAGCGTTGCTCAGGTGTAATGAAAGCTTTAAAACTAATCCATGGTCCTGGAGCTCAGACTCTTTGGACGTTGGCACGAAAGCAATAGTTGTTTCCAGTTAAAGCGAAACTGTAGACTGAAAGAAAAATGAATGGATGTAAGTCAAATTTTGATTTCCCGGTATCGATATCAAATAAGTTTTTTTTCATTGTAAACTGAATTTTGAAGGCTAAATAAGTCCTCAGGGTAAATGCTATCATGGCTGAGACTAAGAACTACAATTATACCTACTTAGAGCCAAACCCGAAGCAAAAACTAAAATAAAAGGGCTGAAAAAAAATACAGACATACAGGCAGATAAACAGACACACACACAAACATCATGCCCTTTATATATATATTATCAATTTTCTGCACTATTGTAAGAACTGAAACATTGAAACTGCTGTCTTTGTCTATGAGTGTATCAGATTTGATTAAAATTGGACCACTCCTTCTATAACCCGATTTTCGATATTTATTGGGGGTACCTCGACACAAAACCTAGCTAAGAACACTTGCTTATAGTACAACTGTGTAAATTTTCAAGAAAATTGGTTCAGCTGTTTCGGAGTCTTTAGGTAACAGACACAAACACACACAAAGTTCCATTGATAAATAAGTTTAGATATATATATCTAAATATATATATATACTCATGTATATACACATAAATATGTATACATGCATATTTATAGACATATATATATACACACACATACATACATAAATATACATGAATAAATATATATACATAAATACATGAATAAATATATATACATACACATACATACATACATACATATACATACATACATACACATGAATATACATACATACATATACATGAATATACATACATATACATGAATATACATACATATACATGAATATACATACATACATATACATGAATATACATACATACATACATATACATGAATATACATACATACATATACATGAATATACATACATACATAAATATACATACATACATGAATATACATACATACATATACATGAATATACATACATATACATGAATATACATACATACATACATATACATGAATATACATACATACATATACATGAATATACATACATACATATACATGAACATACATACATACATATACATGAACATACATACATACATATACATGAATATACATACATACATACATATACATGAATATACATACATACATACATATACATGAATATACATACATACA